>PVNU02000773.1:2115000-2540000 GCA_003013855.2 Liriodendron chinense | reverse complement strand
TGTGTAATTTGGAATTGATCAAGCCGCTTTCCTAGCATAACCGAGTCTGACCAATCAAGGGCCTTTCGTCATCGTATACTAAAGTAGCGACACTCAATCTCATCCTCTTGTACACAAGAGGAGGGTAGCTGAGAACACAAAGAGTCACCTACAGGACTGGCTACTTGCACGTTGCAATGATTAGATCGAATCAAAGCAATCTGTAGGTAATAGGTCCAAGCACGTGGCTACAATCCACGCCGTAAAGTAGACAATACTAGGTATTTTTCGGGTCTACATTACGCAAGTCATCTCACATGAGGTATGACTCATCTCATAACCTCACGACTTGGCTGTGATTCAGGCCATAACATTATTCGCATTATGAGTAATGGTGCGACTATGTTATTCGACTTTGTCAGTCTCATCTTCAATCTTATAGGACTGAAGGCGGATACAACTCATTCGCATCCTCATCCTTTATTATTTTCAATAAAGGGTGGTTCATACCTCAGTGTATGAACATCACCCCCAGCGTACCTCTCTTGTACATTTAGGGTTGATCAACCCGTGCGAGTGAGTAACCGGCCTGCCGATAATAGTTGAAATCCTACTTGATCTCAAAGAAAATGCTGATGATCTACATACCTAGTCTAACAAGTGCTCAATACTGAATAAAATGGAATTAATTATTCATGAAAGATCAAAGATACATGATACAAGCATATCAATCAAGCTTTCCTCAATCCATCTGCCTGACGTGAACCTGAAATAGATCTCTAGCTATAAGTTTCGTCATGGGATCAGCCATCATCTCCTTGGTAGGAATGTAGCTGAAGATAACCTTCTTTTCTTTCACTTGATCACGAACATAATGATACTTTATCTCAATGTGCTTCGATTTCTGGTGGTGTTTGGGATCCTTTGCCAAGTCAATGGCCGAGGTGTTGTCTATCCTCAACGATATAGGCTCATGTATGCTTGGAACAACACCCAATCCTTGTAAGAATCTGCGAACCCATACACACTCTTGAACTACAGCACAACATGCAATGTGTTCGACCTCCATAGATGAAAGTGCCGTGGATGTCTGTTTTTTGCTCGACCAAGGGATAGCTCTCCCTCCGAGCAAGAAGACATATCCTGAAGTAGACTTTCCCTCATCGGCGTCATTACCCCAGGCGGCATCTGAATATCCTTTGAGCTCGAGACTCGCGCCTTCATAACACAGCATCAAGTCCTTGGTTCCTCTGAGATAGCGGAATATACGTTTCACGGCTTGCCAATGAAACTGTCCCGGGTTACTTTGGTAACGGCTGACTATGCCAACTGCATAGCTTATATTCGGTCTGGTGCAAAGCATAGCATACATTAAGCTGCCTACTGCGCTCGCATAAGGTACTAAAGACATTGCCGATTTCTCAGCTTCTGTCTGGGGACACGAATTTCCTGTCTAACTTGGTAGCTTTATCCATAGGGGTTTCAACAGCTTTTGAATTTTCCATCCAAAACCGCTCTAAGATCTTCTGTATGTAAGTGGCTCGTGACAAGCCTAAGAATCTCCTAGAACAGTTCTTGATGATTTTAACCCCTAGAATAAAGTTAGCTTCACCTAGATCTTTCATCTCAAAGTTCGAGAAAAGCCAATCTTTAGACAACATCAACAGTTGCATGTCATTACCAGCTAATAGGATATCGTCTACATATAGAGATAGTATCAGAAAAGATCTTCAAGACCGTTTCACGTATACACAATGATCTTCCTCACTCATTGTGAATCCAAAAGTGGTGATGGCTAAGTGGAACCTCATGTACCACTGCCTTGAAGATTGCTTCAACCCATAAATAGATCGTAACAACTTGCAGACTTTGTTTGGATACTTTTTGTCCACATAACCTATGGGTTGCTGCATGTAAATATCTTCATCCAAATCACCATTTAAGAAAGCAGTCTTTACATCCATCTAATATAACTCTAAGTCTAAACTTGCGACAATGGACAAAATCATGCGGATTGAGGAAAATTTTGCAACAGGTGAAAAAGTTTCCTCATAATCAACACCTTCTTTTTGTGTAAAACCTTTTGCAACTAATCTTGCTTTGTACTTGTCCACTGTACCATCTACCTTTCTTTTGATCTTAAGTACCCACTTGTTATCAACTTGCTTTGCGATTGGAAGGCAGATCTACAAGTTCCCAGACTTTGTTCTTCTTCATGGAGGCAATCTCCTCGTCCACAGCAGTTACCCAATCAGCCGAATTCGGAGATAATAACGCATCCTGATAAGAATCAGGTTCATCATCGTCAACCGCAACACAAGAGAAAGATTGACCATCGATATCGAAATATCTTCTAGGAATCAAACATCTTTCACTTCGACGTAACTCAGGAGCCTGCTGAGATGTACTCCCACTGTCATGATGAACTATAGGAGTATCTCCATTTTCAGAAGCAAAACTCCCACTCTCCTGAGATACATCAGGAATTTCAAAAAGTTCTGTGGAAACCTTTTGTTTCTTTCAGCTGGGGTATCTGTCTTCGACGAAGGTTACGTCCCGAGATTCAATCTCAGTCCATCCTCTACGATCCTCATAAACTAGAACGTATCCCTTTGAGTGCATTGGGTACCTGATGAATACGCACTCAATAGTTTTACTATCAAGTTTACTTCTATGCTGAGTAGGCAATAAAACATATGCTAAAGATCCCCAAGGACGTAGGTCGGCTAGAGAAGGAATCCTCCCAGTCCACATCTCATATGGGGTCTTAAGAATGGATTTAGTTGGGACTCTATTTAGGACGTAGACGGCTGTAAGAAGCGCGTCTCCCCAGAATGTGGTAGAGAGATTGGCATGTGCCATCATCGACCTGACCATGTCCAATAGTGTCCTGTTCCTTCTCTCTGCAACTCCATTTTGTTGTGGAGTATATGCCATAGTGTATTGCCTGATGATGCCAACGTTTGCACAGTATGATTTAAACGTTTAAGATGTATACTCGCCACCTCTATCAGATCTAAGAATTTTAATCTTTCTCTCAAGCTGATTTTCAACTTCAGCTTTGAATTTGAGAAAACAATCAAAAGCCTCAGATTTATGTGAGATGAGATACACATATCCATAGCGCGAGTAATCGTCAATAAATGTGACGAAGTATTGGCATCTATTTCTAGCATGTACATTTAAGGGTCCACAGATATCCATATAGATTATCTCTAGCAAACCCTTTGACCTAGTCGCTTTAGGGAATGGTTTCTTAGAAGTCTTCCCGGACACACAATGTTCACAAAATGGCAAATCAACTTTGGATAATGAACCTAACAGACCAGATCTAGCTAGGCTTGTCATACGGTCCTTTCCAATGTGACCTAACCTTGCGTGCCATTTTAAAGATTCAGATACTACATGTTCATTCGATGTAACAGACAAAGCAAGAGGTGCATTATCATTTTCTACATCTAGAATAAATAAATCTGAAATCAAATTTCCCCATGCAAAGATGAGGTTATTTAGTCTTAAAAAAACTATTGTCCCGGAAAAACGAATGTCAAAACCATTAACTAACAACCTAGAAACAGAAATTAAATTCCGGCGCATGCCCGGTGCTTAAAGAGTATCATGGAGGGTTATTGTGTGCCCTACGCGCGTACGGAGATGATAAACACCAATCCCTAGCACGTCTTCAGAAGCGTTATTCCCCATGTATACCCTGTAGCTCCCTGTGGCTATAGGTCGAAATTCCTCGAGTCCTCGACGATCTCGTGTCACGTGCTTTGTTGCTCCTGAATCCAAAATCCACTCGTTAGATAGGATATCAACGGAAAGGATCTCAGAACAAACGCCTACAAACAAAGTATCTAGTGAAAGGAATTACCGTCTTTTTCTGGGCACACTGACGGGCATAATGGCTGGGATTTCCGCAGACGAAACAGGTGATGTTTGTCTTTTTAAGTTTCCTCTTTCCTTTCCCATTCTTGGGATTTGGAGGAGACGTTGCGGTCTTTTGTTCCTGATTATTCTTCTTCGCCTTCTTGCGAGATTTAAACTTTCTCTTGTTAGCTTTCCGCTTGTGGGTTTCTGCTGCAAAAGCCTTGGCCGAACCTGGCTGAATTGCATTCATTTCAACCTCTCGTACCAGATGGCCACAAAAGTCTCTAAACGTTGTGATAGAATCAGTATAGTTCAGAATCGTTTTGATTTGGGCCCATGATTCGGGTAAGGAACGGTGCATAGCTATAATCTTTTGATTTTCAGTTAGTTTGCACTCTACATTCCTCAAGGCGCCTATCATCTGCTCCATCTTACGGATATGATCCTTGATGGGGCAACCTACTGGCATCCTGTATTCTTGGAACTCTAATTCCATAGCCCGAACCTTTGCATCTGACTTCTGCTTATAGGCATTAGCCAGTGCATCCCAGATCCCCTTAGCGGTTTCATGCACTTCATACGTGGGTATGAGTTCTTTGTGCATTGTGCTAATCAAAACATTACGGGCGGAGCGATTTTGTTTACGCCACTTGTTGTAGCGATTCATCGCGGTCCTATGTTCACCTAGATTTCCATTTTCAGCCAATATGGGTTCCTCTTGAACCCCATCCAGAGTGTGCGAAATGTCATCTTCGTCCAGAAGGCTTCGCACTGCGTGGGACCAGTCTTTGTAGTTGTTGCCGTCGAAATGTTGTCCTTTTAGTTGCTCGGCGATCAATACTTTAGAGGCCATCTCTACATCGCATCATGTATCACTACTTAGCTATGATCTAAAGTATTGGCACTAATCATCAGAATTTCTACTAGTTATTCAAACTTTTAAGTTTATAAAAGTATGCAATCCATCTTATAAGGGATTTGAAAGCCTACATACCTGTATGGGTGGTGCAGATCAATCAAGTTCTCTAAATAAAATGAAATTGATGCTTTTACGACTATCTGTTTGTATAACTTAAAACCCACCATTATGGGTTTATGCATCATTTAGGGAAGGAATAAAACTCCCACTTAGGTTATGCACAACCTCGGGATATGAGATCTATATTCTAATGAAAGGAGGGCTTAATTTTAATCATATGAAGATTAAAGCAAAAAAGAATAAATCATTAAATTAAAGAAAACAATCATGATCATTGAACGAATAAAAGAAGTTCTATGATTTAAAGGAAAATACAATCACTACATTGATCGTGTCCATTCATGATAGATCCGATCATTACCATTAATGTTCACCATTGATGATGGATCCTCTCATCAATGTTGATCATCATGGTTGATGATGGTTCCGTTCATTTGTGGACTTGAGATCAATAATGATCGTATAAATATAATGAATAAACCTCATACATATGCACACATACATGAATTAATGCACGTACATGTACATTGAATAATCATGAGATGTGGAGACAGAATAATTATTCACTATTTATAAAATTCAAAATTACTTTTATATGCTTTCATTTTAATATATACATCCATCATCATGGAAATTTGAGATATGAACCGTTAATCACAAAAAAAAAAAGGACAACACCATCGATTAGATCTTGCCGAAAAATCCCAAGTCACTTTGGCCTAAATCAGCCCACAAATGGCCGATTATAAGCCATTTTAACAAGATACACTTAATCTTGAAAATATGTAAATTGGACTTTTTGATCGGCCAATTTAATTTGTGAACAAAATTGGCGGTAAATGAAGTCATCCATCCACAAATGTACAATTAATGATGGTTCATTTAATTGAGCGTGGAATCAAATTTTAGGCCTAATGGCAATTAAAGGCCTAGGATTGCACTAAAATAATAATGAATTTCTTATACTGATTTAATGCACTGGATTTATAGTTTAAATCAGTCATAGGCCTACAGTTTCGATATACTGGGTTCAGAGATATGGATAGTGAATTGAAGCACCAGTATGCCACGTGTATGATTGAATAGTCTCATTTTATTTAAGCTGGAAAGCAGCCTAGTGTTGCGGGTGATCTGGGTAACGTGCCACTATTGAGTTTTATAAAAGATTCAAACCAGAGGAATGGTCTAAATTCAACAATCTAAACCATTCATCTGATTTATCTCATTTTAGATGTGCCATGATGTTGATTGACAATCCTTGTTGCTCAATTTGTGGCAATTATGCTATTTCAACCCACCTATGGCATACATGTGAAACCCAAACCGTGAAATAGTTATCTTCGTGTTTACTGTACAATCCAGGACTATACATATACTCACCCCAGATATAAACTTCATAAATATTCAAAACGCGGCCCACCTGAATTATGAAAAAAACATTTATTTACATGTGTCCCTTAATCCTGGTGTAAATGGAGTGCGAGATCTGGCCCTTAATCAGTTTTGGGCCCACTGTGATTGCTCCATGTGTCCTTTATTATGCTGGTCTGCAAATCATCTCTATTAAGGGGGGGGCCATTCCTGATGGACGGTCCCGATCTCATGACGTGTGGGCCCAAACGATGACAGGCCATATGAATTATCATCAGGCCATGTCTCATGTATGATGGGTCCCATCTGATGAACAACAATCCATCTCGCATATTTTGAACGGCTACCCTTCTGATGATCGATTCCGTGGCCGATGGCAGTGGCGACTTTGTGTTGCTGCTGCCTGAGGCGGTGGTGGCAGATGCCGCTGCTGCTGCTTTCAGCAGCGCTGTCGCTGTCGCCGGCCATGGTTACAGAGAGTGAGAGAGAGACACGAGAGATGAAGTTTTGTACAGATGGTCGGCGGCCATGGTAACAGTGATGGCCTGCTGATGATTGCAGTGAATCAAATGATGTACAGATGGCCTGCTGTCACTATTACCATGGTTACAGAGAGTAATGGCCAGCGGCGGTGGTGGCCATGGCTGCCGCTGCTGCCGATGGCGGTGGCGGTTTTTAGCTTATCTCAATAGCTTGGGCTTGTGGAATAAAAAGCTTGGTGATGGACGGTGACCCCAATCCAATCATTTGGGCCCATTCCATGTTGTTCCATAGCTACAGTTAAGCCTTAGACCCAATATTCTCTCTGGGCTTAGTCAAACCATCATCTATTTATTTTATTTATTTTAATTATTTTTCTTATTCTAAAATTTTTAATCTCCATACCTCAGAGATAAAAAATTAAAATAAATACAATTAAAAAAAAAGGAATAATCAATAGTGGTGAAAATTTGATGATCAAATGTATTTATTAAAATAAAATTAATTTAATCTATAATCTTAAAATTAAGGCCACTTACCTCGATTGCGATTATATCCTCTTTAAATCGGAGATCCGCCGTTCAATGCTCTGATACCACTGATAGTAATTGCGGAAGTGTGGGCCACCAGGATCCGACGGTCCACACGATGAGAATTTTCGCAAAGCCGAGGATGTACGGTGTGATCCAGTCGTTCGCCTATCTGCTACGGGAACAAATGGGTCTGATCACCCCTCTGATCCTACGGTGAAGATGGTCCCCGGATCAAATCTATGGCTCAGATCTGATGGATGGACCAGATGAACTCTTAAAGCCTATTCCTCTCTTTTCTCTCCGTATATGACTTAATACTTTTCCTTTTTCGTGTTTTGTATTGGAAGAGAACTATCCATTTTATAATACTCATACGAGAGATAAAATGGATAAGATGGTGAGATGAGATAAGGTTTATCCTTATCTCATAAGATGGTGAGATGAGATAAGGTTTATCCTTATCTCATCTAACCACCTCCGGAATTTGAAAATCAAATTCCCGGAAGGAAAAGGATGCGGTAACTTCCTATGGTTCCCGATCCACTCCCTATGGGTCCCAATCCACAAGTGGTCGCCCACAAGTGGGCCCCCAAAGGTCCATAACCAACAATATGAACCAATGTTATCTAGATCGAGTAACTCCCCAAGTTTTTCATTCCAAATCACTATCCAAAACATGGGTCATTTGTGATCCAAATCACTATTTTTACCAATCGAAATTTACATTTCCCCACTCTCAATGATGATTGAGACTCAATCTAAATTTATAATGAGAAAAAAGAAATTATAGTTTGATTTGAACAGGCATGCAACATAATTCAATGCATGTAGGATATACGCATATAGCAAAATGTATGGGAGCAAGACACATGCAACTCATTAGTAGTGTGCATTGAGAATGCAGAGATTTAGAATTTGATTTACGCAATAGAAGGTACATAATGTTAGTGCACTTTTCTGTGGCATACTAGTGCACCTTGTTTGTCAATCACTTATGTCATTGAGTCTAGTGTCGGTTGAGCTTAATGAAGACGAAGACCGAAGACTCAAGTGGCCCCGCCGCATCAATGAAGAAGATACAGGTAAAAGTGATGCCTTAATGTGCCTTAACCTGGACCAAAACCCAACCCCTTAACCTCTTTGATGACCTTGACCATATTAGGAAACCATTAGTCATCATAGATTGGCCCTAGGTGTCCCAAAACATCACCCAAATCGTGGCCAAAGTAAGAGGGTTGAAGAGTTCGTGGGTCAGCAATCAGCTGAGCTGAACCCAGGCCTGTCCGACCGGTCAAGACCGGTCGGCTCGACTGGTCCGACCGGTCGAGCAGCTCCCCCCTCAGACAGTAAACTTTCTGTCTCTTTCTGGCTGTTGGCCGACCGGTCGGGACAGGTCAGCTGAGCCGTTTTTTGCCCTTTTTTTACCGTTTGAACACCTTTTATAAAGGGGCTTGGCTCGCATTGAGGGGGCATGAAGAGGGATTTGGAGATGAGTGAAGCCACCATTGTTGGAGACCATTTGAGGCTCACTTGCTACCTATGCAAGGCATCTTCCTTGTGCTTTCACACAAGATTGGAGCATTCCAAGCTCATGAAGAAGATGACCTTCATCCCCTCTTGATCTCTAGAGTTTGGAACCTTCTTGATTGGCATATCCTTGTCCAAAACTCTAAGATGAGATCGTTGTAGGAGAGAACCTCTAGGCAACCCATTCCCATTAGTTGTAGAGTTCTCGAACCTACTCTCCTATCACCTTGGGTATCTCAAAGGCATCACATGCAAGGTGTTTGATCAAGTGTGGCTGAAGCATTGGCGACGCAACGGCAACACGATCGTGGGAGCAAGGGAAGCCGATTGAAGCACAGGAGAGTGGAGATCAAGCAACCCAAACCGGCGCTAAACAAGGAGCTCATCCGACAAGTAAGGTTGTCTTAGTTGAGAGTCCATTTAGAGTTTGTTTGCCAAAGTCGATCTAGGGACGTTAGCCGTTCCTTGGCCCGTTAGTCGGGCCCAAACTAAGCCTCCAAGGGGGAGTCTCCGACACGGGAGTGAACGTGCGTCGGGTTGAGAGTTAGCCTTTGTCCAAAACTCCGGTTATGGTTGAGAGGTGAACCGGTAAAACCTCCGTGTAAAGGTTGAGAAGTGAACCTCATTTAAAACCTCCGATAGTGAATGCCGGTGTACTCAAAGGAGTTGAGTACTTGAACCGGGAGTGGAGTAGACCTAAAGTCGAACCACTATACATGCTTGTGTTTGTGATTGATTTGAGCACATTGATATCTTAGCATTGTTAGTTTAATTGTCTAATTATGAATGCTTCATAGGAATGTATGCTAGGCACTAATTAGGCACATCCACACACAAGATGTACTTTCACTAGTTTGAGTAGACTTGAGCTCATTGATCTATTCTCATAAGTCTACATAGGTTGCATAGGTTAGGAGCTTGATTAGTTAAATCATTTATTTACCTATGCATGCTTAGACTAGGATTGTTTATTGCTTAACCATATGCTAGTCTTGTGATTGGACCCACTTAGGCTTGGAAGCCGAAGTGTTCTTGCTTACTTAGTTTAATTTGCTAAATTGTGTATGTAGGCGAAAAGAATTTTAAAAAAAGTCCTAATCACCCCCTCCTATAGGTTTAGCCATAATTCTAGTTGCTCTTTAAGCTTCCGCACATACGTAGGTGTCGTGTTAGACTACCGACGTACTTTCAATTGGTATCAGAGCGGGTTGCTCTTCAAGGACGTAACCGTCTAGAGTAAGATCCGATACCGGAGCACTAGCATAATGTCTAACCGAGATGGGAGTACCACTAATCGTCCACCATTCTTTCACGAGTCCAACTACGCCTATTGAAAGGCTAGAATGAGAATTTTTCTCCAATCCGTGGATCGTCCGGTGTAGCTAAGCACACAAAATGGATATACCTTGCCCATCGAGCAAGTGGAGGTTGATGGGAAATACATTGTCATTCCCAAAGATGATTTCAAATGGGATGACATAGAGAGAGCTCAATACATGGCAAATGCCAAAGCTCTCAATGCGATCTGCTGTGCGGTTTCCCTGGATGAATTTCAACGCATTCTCACATGCGCAACTGCAAAAGAAGTGTGGGATATACTTGAGGTTACCCACGAGGGAACTAGCACAGTAAGACGCTCGAAGCTTCAGCTCTTAACCACCAAATTTAAAAACATAAAGATGGAGGAGTTTTATACTAAATTGTCAGATATTTGCAACTCCATATTTGTCTTGGGTGATCGGGTTCCGAGAGGTAGGATTTGTAGAAAAATTCTTAGGTCCCTCCTGGGTAGATTTGACTCCAAGATAATTGCCTTAGAGGAGTGTAGAGACATAGATAACATGAAAGTAGAAGAACTCATAGATTCCCTACAAACTCATGAACTACACTTTAAGGCCCCCTCTAGAAAGAAAAGCATCGCTCTCAAGTCCTCTCTCAAATATAAGAAAATTAAGAGTGAGTCGGAGGAAGATAGTGATGATGAGGATGATGAGGATGAGAAGTTGAACAAAAAATTCAAGAGATTCCTCAAATTTGATAGAGGGAATAACAGTGACAAGAAGGACAAGAAGGGTGATAAACATAAAGGAAAATCATCCATGCCTTCATCCGTCCGTTGTTACGGTTGCAGTTGTCGTAGCCATATTGCCCCGGAATGTCCGGATGGGCCTAAACCAAAAGGTAAAAGGGCAATGGCTACCACTTGGGATGTGATACGGAGGAGTCCGAATCTGGTGACTCTGCTTGTGATGAGAGCCAACATAAAGATCTAGCTCTCACAGCTTCCACCACAACCCCTCTTCCTACTTATCTAAGAGGGGATCCCAACCGCTATCCCTTCTAGGAGAAGAAGGAGCTCCCAACCCCTCACCTTATGCTACATTTTATGAGGGTGTTGAGGAATTTAGTTACCCTTAGGCTTTTCGATCCCAACATAGTTAGTGAGGGTAGTTAGAAATGTTTTAAATAGGAAAATCTGAGGATTTCAGCCTCATTTCTGTGTGTATGGGCAAATCAGAGGATTCAAGCCTCATAAGCCCAAATTTGGTAGTTTAGCATTGCTTTTAACTTATATTTTTGCTTGCTAGACTATCACCTTGCTTAGATTAGCATATCTTGCTGAATTATATGCTTCATTGTATGCTAATCTTTGCTTAGTATTGATCTTGATATACCAATAGGGGAGGTTGGTTGATTGGGCTATAAGCCCTTTTGTGCTTTTATTGCAAATGTATATCTTTGACCAATTTTGAATGATTAACTATGCTTAGAAAATTACATTTTCTTGTTAATCATGTTCCTTAGCATGCTCCATGTTTTTATGAGTCATGCACCCTATACTTTCCTGGTTAGCATGTGCTTATAGTTATAACTGTGACATACTATCTACTCTTACCTTATCCTTATTGATATATCATTAAGGGGGAGAGAATAGTTTGTCAATTGCTGACAAAAAGGGGGAGAAAGATCAAATCCCACCAAAACTAGTTTATTTATGTTTTGTGATGCAGGGACTGACAAGTTATGGGAGAGCAAACTGAAGAGGAGCAGCTTAGTTTAGGCATGTCAAAAGTCCTGTATTTAATTCATTATCAATGTAATATCTTGAACATGTATTTTGTTTTGGTAGGTTAGGTTTTTGTAAGTAATTGACAAAAGGGGAGATTGTTAGTGCACTTTTCTATGGCATACTAGTGCACCTTGTTTGTCAATCACTTATGTCAGTTAGTCTAGTGTCGGTTGAGCTTAATGAAGACGAAGACCGAAGACTCAAGTGGCCCCGCTGCATCAAGGAAGAAGATACAGGTAAAAGTGATGCCTTGATGTGCCTTAACCTGGACTAAAATGCAACCCCTTAACCCCTTTGATGACCTTGACCATATTAGGAGACCATTAGTCATCATAGATTGGCCCTAGGTGTCCCAAAACATCACCCAAATCGTGGCCAAAGTAAGGGGTTGAAGCGTTCGTGGGTCAGCAATCAGCTGAGCTGAACCCAGGGCCTGTCCGACCGGTCAGCTGGACTGGTCCGACCGATCAAGACCGGTCGGCCGGTCTGCCAGACCTCACAGCAGCTTGCTGTGTTAGACAGGCCATAGGGCCGACCGGTCGTGACCGGTCTGCTGGGCTGGTCCGACCGGTCAAGACTGGTCGGATAGCTCCCCCCTCAGACAGTAAACTTTCTATCTCTTTCTGGATGTTGGCCGACCGGTCGGGACCGGTCAGGACAGGTCGACTGAGCCGTTTTTTGCCCGTTTGAACACCTTTTATAAAGGGGCTTGGCTCACATTGAGGGGGCATGAAAAGGAATTTGGAGAGGAGTGAAGCCACCATTGTTGGAGACCATTTGAGGCTCATTTCCTACCTATGCAAGGCATCTTCCTTGTGCTTTCACACAAGATTGGAGCATTCCAGCTCATGAAGAAGATGACCTTCATCCCCTCTTGACCTCTAGAGTCTGGAACCTTCTTGATTGGCATATCCTTGTCCACAACTCTAAAATGAGATCATTGTAGGAGAGAACCTCTAGGCAACCCATTCCCATTAGTTGTAGAGTTCTCAAATCTACCCTCCTATCACCTTGGGCATCTCGAAGGCATCATATGCAAGGTGTTTGCTCAAGTGTGGTTGAGGCATTGGCAACACAACGGCAACACAATCGTGGGAGCAAGGGAAACTGATTGAAACACAGAAGAGCGGAGATCAAGCAACCCAAACCGGCGCTGAACAAGGGGCTCATCCGACAAGTAAGGTTGTCTTAGTTGAGAGTCCATTTAGAGTTTGTTTGCCAAACTCGATCTAGAGACGTTAGCCGTTCCTTGGCCCGTTAGCTGGGCCTAAACTAAGCCTCCAAGGGGGAGCCTCCGACACGGGAGTGAACGTGCGTCGGGTTAAGGGTTAGCCTTTGTCCAAAACTCTGGTTATGGTTGAGAGGTGAACCGGTAAAACCTCCGTGTAAAGGTTGAGAGGTGAACCTGATTTAAAACCTCCGATAGTGAATGCCGGTGTGCTCAAAGGAGTTGAGTACTTGAACCGGGAGTGGAGTAAACCCAAAGTCGAACCACTATACATGCTTGTGTTTGTGATTGATTTGAGCACATTGATATCTTAGCATTGTTAGTTTAATTGTCTAATTATGAATGCTTCATAGGAATGTATGCTAGGCACTAATTAGACACATCAACACACAAAATGTACTTTCACTAGTTTGAGTAGACTTGAGCTCATTGATCCATTCTCATAAGTCTACATAGGTTGCATAGGTTAGGAGCTTGATTAGTTAAATCATTTATTTACCTATGCATGCTTAGACTAGGATTGTTTATTGCTTAACCATATGCTAGTCTTGTGATTGGACCCACGTAGGCTTGGAAGCCAAAGTGTTCTTGCTTACTTAATTTAATTTGCTAAATTGTGTATGTAGGCGAAAAAAATTTTTAAAAAATCTTAATTACCCCCTCCTATAGGTTTAGCCATAATTCTAAATTTATAATGAGAAAAAGAAATTATAGTTTAATTTAAACAGGCATGCAACATAATTCAATGCATGCAGGATATATGCATATAGTAGAATGTACGGGAGCAACATACATGCACCTAATTAGTAGTGTGCATTGAGAATGCAGAGATTTAGACTTTGATTTACGCAATAGCAAGCACATAACACAACCCAAGGCATCCAAAATATACAAAAAAATAACATTCATTGTTTCAATCATTGTTCAGAGTATCAATATCATAACATGTATTGATGACCGGGGATATAGAAAACATGTCTTGGTATCGCCAATACTCAGAAAAATATTGTTGTTTGAGGGAAACGTTGGGGAAACATTGGGAAAAAGGTAGAATTTTTCAATGAAACTTCAGGAGAGGTTAAAAGACACATGTTTACACATGTAGGAATCAAAGTATTGCGAAAAGCAACTATAAATAATAAGTTTCCATTTTATAGAAGCCTAACCATGTGTCGTTGAAAAAATCAATATAAAAAAATATATATAAAGTTCGTAGCCAATTAATTGATTGGTCACTACTCATTAATATATAAAATTTCCACATTAATAACAGTGAAAAATACATAGTTTCCAATATAAAAATGAAAAATTAGGATTTCACCAATTCCCCCCATTTCTCAGTTAAATATTAATTTTTTTCGGCACAAATTCATGTCAATGCATGAGAATCATGCATAGACATGGATTTCCATTGCAATCCATACTAACATTTGAAGAAGGAAAAAATTGAAGCTTCTATAGTTTTTTCGTCACCTTTGAATTCCGGCATGTCTTTATTTCTACTCGAGATTTCTCCCCAGATCCAAACTTTGATTCAATGAAACCCAAGAGTGATCGAAATCACCTAAGCAATAAAATTCCAAAAAAAAAAATCCCAAAAAAAAAATCCCAAAAAATTGAGATCTTTTAGGGTTTTTGGAATTTTCCTAATTTTCTGTCAATTTTTCCTATTTACGGATGTTTCCATGGCATCGGGGATATTATCGCTGGTATCAGAATATATCGCTAGTATCACCAATTTCAGGGAGTTTTCATAAGGTATTCTTCTCAAAATATCGTCGATATTATTGAAAATACAGACGATATTTGGAGATCTTTGAACTTCCAACAGTTTCGGAATTGCTAAACTGACAGTATCGATAATATTGATGATATAATCGATAATATCACTGACATTTGGAACATTCGTTTCATATATAATTTACAACACTGAATGCTTAGAGAGTACCCATTCCCATGCCACATGCTTGAGAGACCTGTGATCATGGTTTGCTGTAAAGGCCGTTATAACAGTTAAAGGCCGTTACATAACTGTTACACATTATGGGGTCGTAACAGCCGTTATGGAAAAAAGTAACCTGTAACCACCATTAACGGCCCGTTACACACCCTGTGAAGTAACAGTCCTGTAATGGTTTGTTACGGTGCAAATAGAGGTTTTTCATATTTTTTTCAACATTACGAGGCAGATAAAGTTTTTTCTGTCCTTTTTCTTTCAATAAAAAAAAGAGACTGTAATGGCCGTTACAGGGCCATAACAGCCGTTAAGACCTGTATCATAAAGGGAACGGTGGTGACCGTTATGGCCACCATTACCGTTATGGAATACCTTGCCTGCGATAAAGGTAACCTTGATACAAGCAAGGGCAACCTCAATACAAACTATACAAACTAGATGAGACCGATAAATTGAGAATCTTTCCTAACACCCGTGTTGAAGTGCCTAACACGTGTTTGCCAAACACCTCCTTCATACGTTAGTTTCCCATCTCCTTCATAAGTTAGTTATCCATGGGCCACAGGTTCATTCCACTTCCCTTCAATGGATAAGATAAAACCAACATGAGAGAGTGGGGCTACAACTACTGAGGATAAAAATATGAGACAAGACTAAAGAAAGGCATCTAACAAACACAAACAACGTGGAAGCATGAAGGAGGCACATTGCCATCAGTCATACATGACCCTAAACCTCATCGGTAGAAAAGCCCATCAAGCTTGGAACAAATCTAGCAAGAACCTTGGCAACAAAGAACTGTACAAACACCAAGCTTCTCAAAGGACTGTAGTTGAATTAGTCCGGACTGACAAATGGATAAGAGAAATGTTTTATTTTGCAATAGTTATAATATTTAACCAAAAAGCATGAAATAAAATGCAGGAAAAAGGAAGTAAGACATGTTGGAATTTCCTTGGTGAAATGAGATTTCCCATAACCACATTCCTGACTCCAAATAGCAGCCGAAATTGGATTTGTGCATTGAGAGAAATGTACCATGGTTTGGACTATCCACGTTGTATGGGCCGATATGTCCACATAGGATCCACAACGGCCTGATACGATACGTGAGACAGGTTCGTATCCGCTGGCCCCCATAAAAATGGTCTATATGCGCCGAACCATATCGACACCAATACAGGTCTTATATGGTCATAAGTCCCAAATTTGATTTTTCTTTTTCAACTTTTATCTCATTGTCATGTTCTTCTTTTTTTCCATTTTAACCATGGACGAAGATTATAAAGTCATTTTAGACTAGGCCTGTTTTAGGGATCAAAACACAATACTTGAGTGGAATTCAACGAATCAAAGTGGAATAGGCCACTATGGAAAAAAAATCGGAAAAAGGGTAAATATCATCACTTCTTTTTCATTTTTCATCTTCTTTTTGTTGTATTTCAATATAATGGGCCCTGATACACCAAATCATACTTGATTTGTGCTCGATTAGGACCTATTTGGTTGGCTTTTCAGCAGGTCAAGCCAACAGACAACATTCTTATCAAAGAATGGCCTGCTGGGCCATTATTTACATGTTAAAAAAAAAGGGGGCAGATTCTTGAATTTCTCATTTTCCCTTTTTTATGATACTTTTCATCAATGTTTTGCCTTTAAAAAACTCAACCAATACGGTCCGACACAGGCTGATTCAGGCATGATGCACCCGTATTGTTTCAGATTTTGGCTGGGCCAATAAACCCCTGATGATGATATTCAGAACCACAAACCAGAGAGAGAGAGAGCCACACACTAGACACAGCCCAAAAACTTCATCTGAACACCTCTCAAGCACCATACACATACAGGAAAGCAGACAAGGCATCCCCAAAAGGGAAATGTGTCACACCAACACCGACAATATAACACCAACGAATATGTGTCATTTCAGGGGGGCTTAGCAAAGAGAAAATTGAAGAACCCATTAGTCCCATGGAGCAATTGCACAAATGGAAACCCTACCCTAAGGAAAGGGACAGGCGGAATTGGAAGCTTGAGAAGTGGAATGCAGACCATTCATTTGTCTGTTTCATGCTTAAAGACACCGGGGGGGGTTGATAAGTAATCTATTCCATGCTATAACTTTCAAAAAAACTATTCCATGCTATCAGGCGCTTCCAAGGAGCCGATCCTAGCAGCTCTGCTCTGGTCTTTTAAATGGATCCACCCAGGGGTGATAGCTTTTGACTGGCTAGCAGGGAAGGATGAGGAGATGATAATAGATCATATGAGTTGGATACATCATCACTAAGCAGGATCAGTGGATCATTTGCATGCATTGTCAGATTACAAGGGCTATCAGTGGAGGTGTTTTGGTCTTTTCAGGGTAGTCTGAGTGATGCTAAGGTTGGTACAGGACCTTCTTCAAGTGTGAAATGAGAGCCCCCCAGGGACAAAAAGAAGCTTTTGTGAAGATTTTCTCTACCAGCAGAGAACTTCAGACAATAAGCAGAAAATGAAACAGTTGGGGTGTTCTAGAAGAAAGTTGATCCACTCAAAGAGGTTTTTCAAGAGGCTAATAAAAAGATTGATGCTGGGTTTTTCCGTGTAGTAAAGGCCCATTGAAGGAAAATCAGGAGCTAACCATGTCTTTTCTCGGGATTGATGATTCCTCATCATCTGCCCTGTCTGCTGTTGTTTTTGTGCTCTTGTTATTTTAGCCTAATTTTTCCTTTCTAATGAAATGTGCCTTTCAAGAAAAAAATAAGACAACAATCCTACGCCACTAAGCCAAATTGTATTACACAGCTGAGGAAAACCTTCCAACCCAAATCTGCAACAATCACCAAACAAATGACAAGAGAAGACAGGAACCATCCTCACATCACTACCGATTTGGAGCAAAACTCAAGGTGTGCATATGCATAGGGAAGAACCATATTAATCTTGTTTTGGGGGAGTCCCAATCCATTTAAAACTCGGGATAGTTACTTGACATGCAATTTGGAATGCGTCCAAACAGTACCCAAAAAAATCATTAGAAAATTAGAACCAAATACCAGAACTGCCCAAACACACAGCAATATAGCAATTCCAAGAAAAGGAAATGTGCTCGGGGGTCTCAGGCTGCAATGTCAGGTTAAAGAGGCAAGCAGCCAGCGCGTGTGCCAGATGGGGGCCTGTCACTAGGGCCCCAAAAAATTAAAAGAAGCAATTGGCCAGCACGACATGGCACACATGTGAGTGATCTGGGCCACTCATCAGGTGGGGCCACCATGAACATACCCTGGTCAAGAAACCAGTGAACCCATCGAATCGGGTGGGCCACACATGCGTCAGAGCAATGTGCTGTACGAAGAAAATGACCAACAGCCCATGTCCAATCCATACAGTTACCTCAGCTAATGAGTGGACCCTTTCTTTTCACTGTTGGGGCATGGCACAGTGGCCCACCACCTGATGAGTGGTCCAGATTACACACTTGTTGAACACGATATTTAAGTGGTAAAATACTAATACGATATAAATCAGGAACTAATAAATTACGAAATCGAAATATACATAACCTAACAAAAGAATTAAAAAATAAGAAGAAGAAGAAATAGGGATAGGAACACATACATCTTCAGATTACTCAATTTTCCAAAGATCGCAGAAATAACATACTCAACTACGCACGGAATGATCTTTATCTACACATTTTGGGGGAAGAAAAACGAAGAGAGTGGGAGAGATACCAGCCATGCAAGCGTCTGTGGAGATTGACGGTGTATTCTCTGGTGACAACCTCCTCCTTCCTACCTTTGCTCGCCTTTTCCACCATCTCTCTCTGTGGCTGCTTAAGGAACCCTAGAAACAAGAGGACCTTCCTCTCTCACTATGGCTGCTCAAGGAACCCTAGAAATGAGACGGATTTATATTTCTGCCGTCTGGATCTGCGGAATACTAGTTCGGAGCTTGGACTCCTATGTTAGTTTTTCACCATTTAAGAAATGGTTGCGACTACTCACATTGTGGCACTGATGTACAGATATCTAGACCATCCATTTTGTAGGTCCTATCGTGGATGGAGCGTATGTTAAAAATCACAGCGATCAAGAAATCATAACCATCCAATTGACGGCTGTCTAATGCATGGTTACGCATAAAATAGCGACCGGTCCAAACTAGAACGAGAAAACGAGATGGTTACTATTATCAGTGCTGGAAAGTTGTGGGCCCCACTATGATCTATATGTTTTATCCATGCCATTCATTCATGTTCAATCATTATGTTGGGGCATAAGCTAAAAAAACGAGGCAGATTCAAATCTCAAGTGAACTACACCACAGAAAACAGTGGTGATAAAACAGTCGCCATTAAATGTTCTTACGGTCCACTGTTATATTTATCTGCATCAAACCTGTTGATTAGGTCACACAAATCTCGATGAAGTGAAACACAATTTCAGCTTGATCCAAAACTTTTTGTGGCCCCACGAAGTTTTTAATGGCGTGAGTTCAATCACCGCTATTTTGTGGTGTGGTCCACTTGATTTTTGGATCTACCACATTTTTTTTTGGATAATGTCCTAAAATGAGATTCCAAAATGGATAAATGTCATAGATAAAACACATACATCATTGTGGGGTCCACAACATCATAAGTCATGCAGGCATAAGCTCCTTTGGAAGCTTGTCAATGAAGTAAATGGTTGTATATGGAAAATAGATTAGTAGGTAAATGAATGGGTAATAAATGACTTTACATAGTTGTATTGGAATAGATTTGAATCTTTTTATATACTTCTAGAAATGTATGTGATATCTCGAATCAACTTTAATATCATTACTTAGTGCACATATGTGTTGAAATATAAACTTCAGTAAAAAAAGAGAGAAGAGGAAATTTCAAACCACAAACCGGTCACAAATGTAAGGATAGTAAACAAGTAATTTGTGAATATTTTTAACTATCCATTTAGCTAGACATCCTTTAAATGGTTTTAATTGTTCTTTTGGTATAATTTTAGTGATGTTGCTGATATTTGGATTGTTGGGGAGTACCACTAGCATGACATGTGTATGGAAGACATGTGCATAGTAACACCTTTTTTTTACACATGCGGCTCTCCAAAGGAGCTTGGAAAGGTATTTCACCCCATTTACTTACAAATCCTGTTTGTTGGGGAGAATTTCATTCACATGCACATTTATTTCATTTCATTTACATGCATTTACTTCTATTTAAATGGCTCGCATTGTATTAGGTGGGATGGAATTGCATTTGGTTCCATGCAAATTCCATATGATGTTTGGGGAGGATGAGAGGCTTGGGATTAAGAGGGATGGAATTGCACTTGATCCTATATGGGATTTCTATGGGATTTTAAAATCCCACACACATGGGCCCTACATTGATGCATGTGTCTTATCCATTCCGTCCATCCATATAAGTCCTTATACATGACACTATGGTTATATACATGTACAAGTGACGGACATCCGTTGTGAATTTGGTCCGTTAATTGCAAATCCATGATCCACCAAATGGTATTTTGCTTAATCCAATGGTTTTCCCATGGTAAGTATTTGATCCCAAATATAGTATTGGATATGAAAATACCATGGGATTACTAGACATCTAATCATTATGCAATAAATGATGTTAATCCCACCTAATACCATTCCATCCCTTCTAATACCAAGCACCAAACACGCTGTTATGGCTTGTTTGGGCAGCAGTATCCCATAGGATGGAATGGTAGTAGATGGGATTATAGCATTATTGCTCATTTATTACATGCCTAGCAATACCATGGGATTAACCTAATTCATTCTGATGTTTGGGATCAAATCCTTCCCTTGGCAAATACACTGCATCATGTGTATGTTTGGTAGACCATTGGATTACAATCAGTGGATCGCATTTCATAACTGATTTTGGTCGCTTGTATGCATATGCAACTTGAATAACTATTGTAAAAGGCATGTGTGGATGGCTGGCATTGATAAAATACACACATCAATGTGAGCCCCACAATGGTAGTGGATTTGAAATCCATCAAGAATCTATCCGAATCCACCATTGGCATTGGAATACGTTATTCTAAGATTAATCCAAACATTCCTTTGGTTATTAAACAAAGGATGAAATTAGCATGTGACCAAATGTAATTACATAACACTTAATCCCATCTATTATCGCTGTCCAAATAAGCCCTTAGAGTATGCTCCATGCATGGTTTTGAACGCCGTGTGGATGACCTGAAAGGCTTAATGTCAACGAGCCAACATCAATTTTTAAATGGTGTAAAACTAACACGGGACTGTATCCACTAATTTCAAGTTGCCTAGCCGCCAGGAAATATAGGGCGGGGGCATTTTCAGGGTATAACATAGGCCAGTCGATGGGGCCAAGTCTGTCCGAGCCCGGCTCGGAGTTGTGACTAGCCAAAAGGAATAGGGCCCGACCAGGGTTGTTCATTAAGCATGCCCAATCTTCCCTTTAAATCCAGCACGAGCTCGGGTTGAGACTCTTTAAACGAAGTTCCAACTCAGACCAGTTATTCAACAGGCTTTTATTTTGGAACTGGTCCTGGCACTCAGGCCTAGTATTTCATTGCCTTCCCGCCGGAAAGTCCAACGGGCCAGCCCAGCCATTGACGGCCCTGAGACTGAGAGGAATAATATTCACGGTGCATGCAAGTGGATCAGGTCTAGGTGAGTTCCCGAACCGGCCCGTTTAATATAGATCCTGTTGGACTATTGTACTTTCTGAAATTCCAAATTTTAACACACAGAAATGCTCCACTCTTCCCAGTTGCATTTAGCTCGCAACAATTCAACAAATCATGGCCATTCAATCAATGGTCATTGATATGGATGGTCAAGATCACTCAACACAAAAATAGGTCCATTCAACAATTTGATCCACGGCTTTTAATTCTAAAGAATTATTTTTGTTAGGTAGCCGTAACCATCCCATCCACAGCTTGAGATGGCTACAGAAAATAAGGCCAAGGCAAGGATGGATTAGATCATTCAATCAGTGCGATTTTTTGCATGGCATCCCATGAAATGTGTTCAGAACTTAATTGACAGTTCAGATTGCTCGATGGGGCTGTCCAAGTAAAACCATGCAAATAGGCGTACAATTTGAGAGGCTCCAGACCAGACCCATTTGATAGTTGGAGTGGTATGCTGGGTCCAATTTCATATCTGCACCCATTTACTCAGGTCAGCTCACCACTCTAGCTAGTTATTTTGACAATGTGCAGATCCGACACGTTCGTATTGCAACCTTGTGACCTCTACTCATCTAGATGGGTCCACCAGATACAGCACTAAGATGTGCCACACACATGCCAAGTTAATGCGTGTGGCACATGTATAGGTGTTGGTGGTAGGGGCAGTAATGGGCTAGATCGCTATATGTCTGGGGAGTTCTTCCAATTTTCTGTTCGAGTTATGCTGAGTTGTATTGAGTTCACCAAGTCGGGGTCCGGCTTGATGAGTTTGAACCGAGTCAAGAGTCACGAGTGAGTTTCCTCATGACTTGGCTTGAAATCTCATCAAGTTTACTCAGCCAAAGTTTCGGGTCAGATCATTCAGTTACAGAACTATGATTCCCTCTGCAGTGGCCCCAGCCCTAATCAAGCTGAAAAGGCCTTGGTCCTAGCTCTACAAGGCCGTCCTTAAAAGATCACCTACAGATAAAAACCAGACCAATCTATTCATTAGTTCAGCCACAAATGCACCATTTGTTCAGACCATCAGCTGTCTATTGAATTTAAATGTGGTCCACGAACCATAGCAAAAAATGATTTGAGAGAGAGAGAGAGAGAGAGAGAGAGAGAGAGATATGCCATTTCTTTTATGGCATTTGCAGAGTGAACTTTCAATCCAATGTTCATCTCTATAAGCAAGGGAACTTATATATATTTTTTTTAAAGGAGACAGAATTTTATTTTATTTTTAAAAAAAGGCAAACAAGAAAAAGTAACAAACCAGGGCGCCGAGATAGTGACCCACTACATCCCAAGAAAGGGGAACATATTATATAACCCACCCAAATAAAGGAAAGGACACATCCATGCATTTGCCTTGCATGGGACTTTATGCATCCAAACAACTCGATTTTTCAAGTATCAATGTTAAAATAGACTGTATAAGATTCATCTCTCAAGCTCAGCAATGGCGCCAACAAGAAATTTCTCTTCACTCCGGTTGCCACGAAACTGATTGGATGATATTTGATCATCCCTTCATTCATTGTAAAGCTTGCAGCCTGACGGAAACATGAGTCACTCACACTCCCCCCCTGCTGGCAGATAAGCTTCACACTCTCTCCAGCACTGTAGTTCACCCCACCATACACGAAGCACCCCTTCTCGCTCTCTGATTCCAATGAAACCGTGCCAGACTTCGCATCCAATCCGGCGACCACTTTGAACACAGGACATCCCTTCGTCATCACTGGAGCCTGACCCGCCTCCGGAAATGGCAATCTTGAGAATGTTGTTCGGACCTTGGTGCACCACGACCATTCCCGGAAGGTTGAATGGCTCCAGCATGACGGATTTTCCAATGACATCTGTCTGGGAGGAGAAATGAGAGGAGTCCGCATCCATGGGAACAAGCCTGAAGGTGGCATGGACGGCAGAATCTGTGCCACGCGCAGGCAGTTTCTCCATCCTAATAGAATTGTTCGAGTTTGTGAAGATCATAGTTCCGGCACCGACTTCTTGAGTAAGAGAGAGCAGCTGAGAATTATAGGAGGTTGGGATTGCAGTGATACTGTCAGAGAGAGATTTAGCTGTCCCGGTTTTTATGTCCCAGTCACCATCAGTAAAGCCAGCAAGAAGGTAGGGGCCAAAAAGAAAGGCCTGAATAGAAGCATATTCGGGCCGTTCATCTGTAATTCCAATGAGATTGTTAGTTTTCTTCTAAACACAGACAGCAATACATTTCTGTTAGGCCGAACAGATCTAAATATACATGATGGGTAACCCATGCCAGTATGGGTATCCTAGTTTCAGGGAAATCCCAAGTTTAAGAAAATATATAGCAAATAAGTATCTAATCCATGCATCAGCAGAAATATCAAATTGATTCTCTTTAAGCTTGTGGAATGCTACCTTTTATGGTCTCTGTCCTCAGGCTGATTGGCAACTGAAGTGTCAGTTTGTCATTGGGACTCCATCTTTTTGTGATCGAAAGGAAATTGCCTGCTCATGGGAACAACTGATCATCAGAAAATCTCTGAGTTGCTTTTGGAACGATCTTTTTTTTCCTTTTATGGGTAGGAACATGCAAAGGATATCGGTCCAATTCCTATGCATTTCCATTATAAGTAGTTCAAGATCATATATCCAACATCTGTCAATAGATACATAAATACATGCATGCATGCATTCATCTGAAAACACATTTTATTTTTTCTGTGAGTGGTGTCTAATTCATATATTCATGAGTGGTCAGACTCAGAATGACAACTCAAAGACTCCATGTTTGATCTTTTTGTTATTGGTAAAAAGCTCTAGTTTACTACCACCCATTTTCAAACTCCCATTGATAGGGTTTCAATCATGAAACTCAAAAGGCCTTTCTAGAAATAATCAAGTTGTGTTTGTCAGAAAAAGGAACTGAGATAATATCACTTTCAGAAAAGAAGAAGCATAAGGACTTGTTTGGCAGACATAAAAAATGAATTCATCTCGTCTTAGTTAACAGATGTTAAATAAAATGAGATGAACTCATTCTTAGGCAGTCTACCAAACAAGTCCAAAAGGTTTCTTTTCTTGAAATAGAAGGATGCTTGAGATTTTATGAAGTGACTCAGGTATCCTTGAATTTGAATAAATAAAACCAATAGGATATTGACATTTGTTCTGAAGTATGACCACAAAGCATGTTGCAGGCTCTACATACTAATCGCTAGTCTAAAATAATGAGCGGATTGTTCTTGTTGCAGAGTCGTTCATCTCATGGTTAGCAGCTGCATATACCTTCTGCCAATTGCAATGGATGACAACAACTCGACTGCAGTTTTGTTACTAAGGGGATATTGGTACACAACAAAGAGAGCATAAAAAAAGGGAAATGATTTATCAGGAGAGAAGTAAAAACAAGTGATCAGAAGTTCACCTGGAAGTGGCAGGGGCAAATTTTCACCATTGAATGTTGCCTTGGCACCATCTGACTGTGTCCAAATTGGTATCCGCACGGTTGATGGTTGATGATTGGCCCATCCCCTGCTTGAAGGCAAGACAGAGTCTGAAAGGATTAGCTGATTTTTGTCGAATATCTGATTAGAATGCAAAACAATGCTAAGGCTTGCATCACATCAGGTTGTAAACACCATATGCTATTTCATGTCTCTTGGTGAGCCTCAACAAAAAATCAAATTATATAAGTATTATGGTTAGATTTCCAAAAGGGGAATGAAACGAGTGACTTCATGAGCAGCACTTCGCAAGATGAAGAGCAATATCAAGTAGTACCTCCTTTGTTGAAATTTCAAATGACACTCGAAGGTAGGGGTCTGATGAAACTACACGTTCTACTTTCTGATTTAGCATAATCTGTCCAGATCTCCAATTAAAAGAGCTTGATATGAACTGGATGACGTAAAGACCCGGAGTATCCCCCTCTTCCTCAAAGTATATGGAATCTCCTAACTTTGAAAATGATTCAATTCCTGCAGAAGCATAAATCAATAATCTACCCCAGAAAATGTTGCAACCAAATGCAATGTTTTTTTTTTTTTTTTTTGAAAGGTAATGTGAAGTAGAAAATTAAGGAAGCAAAACAGCACTAATCAACTGTCTTAGAAAACCATATTGGACAGGGGAGATGAAAACTCCATTTGACAGCATGGAGTGTACTTGGACTTTAGTCCACTCAAAGTTATCAGCAACAGCCGGTGCTATTCAGTTCACGGAAGTTATGAACAGTGGCCTTTCTTTGAACAGGCCTTTGCTTGCATTCTGAAGTTCGTAAATGGGATATGGTAGAAAACTGAGCAAGCTTATACCAGTTTAATCAGATCTCTTGGGAATAAGTCGAAGTTACCTAGAAAGCCTGCTTCCCATAAGAGAAAGAGAAAAGATCGTCTGAGAAAGCAGAACATGTACTTATGATACTGTATGAAGACAATGAATGGTGTTGATTTTATTACAATGCTGCAGAGTGCTTCTCGCTACCAATGGATCAGATTGCATGGTTCATGGTTCCTAGGTGAAGAACTGATTATAACATGGCTTGTGGGTAGTTGATTTTGTCTATCTCATCTCTTACTGTGTTTGCAGACAGCTGTAGCTGCCAAAACCATCATTGTTTTCAAGGAAATGTTGATTTCTATCTATGCATAAATGCTTAGCATCAATTATACCTGAAGTATAAATAGTATCTTCTTATAATTCTCTATACACAGAGACATGCATGCCACTTTTGAGAACCATTGTGGGGAAATCTTTGTATCAATTTGCTGTTCCAGTTCAAAATTTCCAGATCAACAAACGTTGTAGTACTAGGATGATATGAAGGGATAACCACTGATAGAAATTTGTAAAACGGAGACAGTGGAGAAAATTATTTTCTAGTAAATAAACTGATAAGAATCATCTTTCTTTCTTTTTTATGTAGAAATGATCAAATATGGTTCAGTAACCCTACTTGGTGAACAGCTGAGCGCAAAAACAAAGGAGAAGGGTTTAGGAGCTGAAGGAAGGCGAGACTAACAATGGAATGGAAACCAAGCATGAATCAGAGATTTTGCATATGCCAATGCAAACATTGATCACGTGCTGCTCATTTACGGAGGCAGATCATCTACCAGTTTCAGTTGTTCTCCAAGAATGAGTTGCAAAATTCAACGAAACATTTTCAGACCTAAATAATTGGATTGACCTTCTAAAATAACTTCAAAATTTTAAAGAACGTATTTCTTAAGGTAAAATAAAAAAGAATAAGAGACATTGAGAACATTAACATCAAAAACTTGAGAAACACAAAAGCTCAAATATGGTTGATGAGCACAAACCTGTCCCATAACAACACCAAAAGGAATCAAACTTCGTTCCCCAACCATGATAGCTTCGTGCTTTGGATTGTCCTCGTCCCAGAGGAAGCATATAAATCATTATTCCAGGCTCCCTTCCTCTTTGGATGCTCAGAACACCATTTGTCAGAGCACGTTCGTAATAATCTGCATATGACGTTTCTTTGGTCCATCTGAACAAGTGGCGGGAAACCTACATACAAAGGCACATGTTCTTTAGAAGGACTCGGCGCAATTAATAAGATAAGAAAAGCAAAGAGCTACAATGTAATGCAATATTTTAGAGAACAAGGTCCAGCAATAACCCATCTGAAAAAAAAAAAAAAAAAGGAAGAACAAAATGAATGAATCTGAAAAGATCAAAGGAATAAAAAGATGTGCATTTTGTTCTATGAACAACAGTAGTTGACCCTATCATGATGAAACTGCAAGGATCCCACACCTTGAGCATGTTGTAAGTAGTACAGGACTCTTCATTCTCTGTCTTTAAAGTATCTGCTAAACGTTTTGGGTTGGTCCTGGATCATAAGCACGTATGCTGTTACCATCACATAGGATCCAAAAAGCATTGAAAATGGAATGACCCATCAGAGCGATAAAACAAAAGATTGCTACCGTCATCATCCAAAAGCCAAAGAAGGTGGCATGAAAAGTATAACTGTCTATGGAAAGGAATTTATACACGAGCACAAAAGAGTTCCTACTGCAGTTACCAGAACTCACTGAAAGATGTCCCGCCCGTTGCATAGCTATGAGAAGAATTGACAACTTCCATGAAGTATGTTCCTATAGCCTGACATATTAAACAAATGCAACTTTAATATACTTAAGAAAAACAGGCATAATTTACACAAGTTACTTCTTTACAAACTAATGTGAAACCCTCAGAAGTTAAGCAAAGTACCCACAAGAATTTATTTTTTTTTTTAACGGCAATTCCTACAATTGCAAAACTTAATGGAAGGCTATGATGATGACAACAGAGAAAATTATCAATCCTGGGAGGCGAAAGGTACATCTGCAAACTCAAAGCCAAAATCCAATACGGAATATAGGTGAAACATCTTGTTGTGGCCAGAATCAAAAGAATACTAATAAAGAAAGTCAGAAATGTCTAACAGAGAAGTAAGTTTAAACCACCCATCACCATTCCGAAGGTCTAGAAATCATCACAAAATACATTGAAATAAGAATGTATACTAGAGTGCAAGAAACCAATATTCCAGGGATGGCTGCAGCTGCAGCAGCATAAGAAGAAGAAGAAGAATATAGAAGTACAGACAGTTAGCATGCACAGTCAAGAAAGATTGTTCCAATATCATTGGGAAAGCAAAAGGTGGTACCAGGAGTAGGGCCGTAAATGGACGGGTTTAACCAAAACCAGACCCGCCCATTTACTATATGGGTATGGGTCCAAATTTTAGACCCATACCCTTTTACTAAATGGGCAGGTCTGGGTCGGGTCTGAGTAAAGCCTATTAGACTCATTTATAAATGGGTCTAGGTCTAGTAGAGGGAGATCCACCCTGACCCATTTATAAAGGGGTCTGGTTAAGGGATATCTAGACCCTGAACAAGACCCACTTATAAATGGGTCTAACGAGTCTGGTTGGGTCTAACAGGTCTGGGCCACCTTGATTTTATATCAAAATTAATCAATGCCAACTAATAATAAAAATTAAATCTAGCAACTTCTCATAAAACCATGTTACTTGTCAAGGTATGCAAGCATTTTTACCAGGTTTAAAACTAGGTCTGGACGGGTCCGGGTCTGGATGGGTCCCTTGCAACATAGACCAGACCCACCCATTTACTAAATGGGTTCAGGTTGAGTCGGGTCTGGCCTAATATAAAGAAAACCAGATCCAGACCCGTTTAGCAACTGGGTCTGTTCTTGGACCCAGACCTGTATAATTTAAAAAACGGGCCAGGTCTAAATGGGTTGGTCTAGGTACCCCATCGGGTCCATTGACCAATTTACAGCCCTAACCAGAAGCATTTACCCGTTCATTTCTTCCATATAATTACTGTAAGTTAGTGATATATCCACACAAACAATTATAGGTGCAAACAGGAAGGGTGGATTCCTAGATTCCTTGCCAATCAGAAATCCATGTATCTTCCCTTAGTGCAAATACAAAGTATGAAATTAGCATCAGATAAAGTTACCTTATAGAGTGGGTCACCAGTAACCTCATATCGCATCTGGGATCCAATAACAACTGGAATATGCGTATTGGCATGAAATCCAGAAAGGCTATCTGCCTGCAAGTGATGGCAAGCAGTTGCATGATGTAACATTCAGGAAGGCTACGAAGAGCTACTGACAGCCAATTACTAGAAGCAAAGAAGCAAAGATGCTGATGAAAGAATGATAATCACCTGTACTGCTAGCAATCCTAGAAAGCATGGTTTGTCAAAGAGATGGGCTAATACCAGATGCTTTTGATCTCCCTGCATACAGATTAGAAAAGAAGCTAAACTTAAGAATTCCAATGTCCACAAAGTAATCAGTTTTTAAGGGTTACTAAGTTATAACAGTTGTAGGCCCCACTTGCAAGAACTGCAGTTAACAGTACACAATTCACTATCCACAAAATACTCCCTTTTGATTGGATTTTCAAGTCAAGAGTTGGAAGTAATCTGTGCATGGTTACTTTCCAGTTTCTAGTTACAAGTAAAAAATTTTAAACGGCAAAATAGAAACTATTGGAAAACATTACAAAAATGTAATGTTAGAATGTCAAATATCAGCACATCGTTATATCGCATACGGAATGAAGATCTGCATCCCTGGTAGTGGTGGCAGTTGTCCCAGTGCATCCAATGTTAAGACTAGTAGAAAATGAATGTTATGATAAGCTTACCGTTACACTGTATAGCTTATAAAGAACATCATTCATGCCACCAGTTTCTTCATTAAGTGATAACCAGTGCCTTTCCAGAGTATACTTCGATATAACATTTTGCACCCGCTTGCTGAAATAGTCAGCCATACCAACCACCATTTGTAAAGCCTGTGTGTTTCCAGCCAACAGATATTGATCCAAAAGGCCTGCCATGATCTGTCATCATAAGATCGTTAATGTTTACACACAATAAGATGAATATGAAAATGATGTCCCCAACTGAATGATTGAATGTCTACCTTGTGAATAGTGTAGTATGGCGCCCAAACGGGTTTAATAGCTTCAAAACGATCAAATTGCTCAGAGGGGAAAGCTGAAAGATACCCTGTTCCCATCTGTTTCTGACAGGAATGAAGTGCAGAAACCACTGCAGACATTTTCTCACGGAGAGTATCATTGTATGTACTTGCCCACATTTGGGCTGATGCACTCATGTAATGTCCTGCAGGAAACCAACAGTGAATCATATATCCTGCATCCATCAAAGCCTCAAAGAATAAAATGGGAGCATTTGGCATGTGCAATTCTACATAAAATCGAACCCTTCCAAAGGGTATGGATTGATTAAACAAGTACAAAGACCACCTCAAATAATGCTGAAATAATGAAAGACATTTGACGAACCCGATCATACATAGACCCCATTACGGCCTTTTTTATTTTTTATTTTTTGAAAAAAAAAAAAAACTGTTTCGGGCCATTACATGTTTTTTCTGTAACAGCTGTTTTGGCCCTATAACATGTAAGGGTTAAGGCCATTAGTAACAGCCGTTTTGGTATGCCATGCTCATAAGACAATACAGTATCTGTGGGTGCATATGGATGCTCGATCAAACTGAATTGCAATAGTTAATGCCATAAATGGAAATAGACATTTTTATTTATTATTTCCTTAGGATACGTATCAATGGACAAGACTATAGATTACAATTATGTTACTTTCAATTTGGACTGAAAGGAATCTAATTTCATATTGGGTCCTACTCAAATGCTAGGAGACTGTTTGGTAGAAATCTAAAATGAGTTCATCTCATTTTGGTTAATCATAATTATGTATTAGAAATCATGATTGCTAGTTATCAAGATTAGTTTTAATCCTTATCAAAAAGAAATATAGTCTCTTATACATAATTAAGATTAAGTAAAATGAGATGAACTCATTTTTCTGAGGCATTATTACAAGCGGGTTATTTCCTCATGGAACTGAACATTCGTAATACAATTCAGTTGCACATCCAAATGCAGCCTAAACTGTTACAATACAACAGCAATTCATTTCCATCTTCAATCAAAGCTATGATCAGTGCAAATAATGCAACACCTATAAGAACTCAATAATCGAATTTGAATCCACACAGCAATCCGTCGATTAACTACAATTACGATTGGGTGGAAAAACAAGAACTAACCTACAAAATGACCCCTGAGCTCGCATGACGAGGCCTCCCACCCTCCATACGGCGTGCCGGGCGTCGCTAAACCCGCTGTCTTTCTAAAGCTCCAAACCAGCCTATCGACATCCAACATCAACAAGTACTCCAAATTTGTCTGCTGGGCACGCCCATGCATGGAGCTCGAATCCAACCGCACATCGTGAAGTGGCACTTCCTTGAGAAAACCTGGTCCACCGCTGAGCGTTTTCGACCTATCCGGGTTCTTCATTTGCCTGTAGAACATCGCCCAGTCTAATTCTTCCCCTGCCTTCCCACTCAGAAGCTTCCGCGGGAGCAATTTCATCCAGGCAGAGTCATCAGTAGGGGTAAGATGGTAGTGCGAAAACACCTCGTCCCTCCACGACTGGTTCGTTGATGACAGGAGCTCGTATCGGAGCGTGTGAGATGAAAGCTGGGTAGGAATGTTCGTGCATTCCTTTCCAAGGACACGAACGGAAAATGCAGATATGCAGAGAAATAGCCCGAAAAATGTAAAAAATCCCATTTTCATTATTAGAAAAGAACTATAATTAATAACAAAAAAAATCAAAAATCAAAACATGGATAGATTGACTTAATCCACCAAACGTAGATTTTTTTCTCTTCTCAAAATTCAACTAAAGAAGCAGTGAAAACTCACAAATCTAACACAAATAGAAATCAAAATAAACTGTAGAGAGATTTTAGATTCAATACAAAGAGAGATTGATTTCTGCAGAAATCAAATTTCTATTGAGAATTCAGCTGAAGAAGCAGAAAAAAACACAAGCATTTCTACTGATATTCAACCAAAGAAGAAGAGTAAAAAATGAAAACACAAATGGAGGTAAGCCCAATAGAGTTTATATAGGGATATATACAAAGGGAAGACGTGGAAGAAATGGAAATATGTGGAAGATAAGGAAAATCAGCAGATATTCAGGTAATTTAAATTAAAGCGGGGATCTTCTGTGTTAAAGGCATTTGGAAATTCCATGTAATCGGCACAAAACGCACCGTTTTTCTCTCTTCCCCATGGATTGCGTACTGCACAACCAAATTTTTACTGTGTGTTACTTCTCCGGGCCACACCATGATTTATGTATTAGATCCATACCGTCCATAAATTTTTCCATATCAATGTAGATTACAAACCCAAAAACGAGGCACATCCAAATCTCAAATGGACCACACCACAGAAAGTAGCGGAGATTAAACGAAGACCGTTGATACCTTCCTAAGGTTTACCGTAAGGTTTATTTGCCATATAACCTCTTCGTAATGTCACAGTGCTCTGGATGAAGGGGAAAAACAAATATCAGCTTGATCTGAGCCTTATGTTGACTCAAAAAGTTTTTAATGGTAGGTATCCAATTTCAAATGTTTTCTATAGTGTAGACTACTTGAGAATAGGATTTGCCTAATTTTTTTGTCTCATTCCCTAAAATGATACGGAAAATGAATGGATGGTGTGGATGTGACAAATACATCATGATTAGGCCCACGGAATTTTCACGTGTTTCTTCCCCTTCCCGGGACTTGTTGCAGCAGACAGCAATCAAATGAATTTCCCGACGTGTGAAATTTACTTAAGACGTATCCATACCGTCCGCGATCATAATGAAATATGAGCCACAAAAGGGCAAATCCATAGCTGAAATTCTAAGATATGAGCCATAAAAAGGCAAATCCATAGCTGAAATTTACCACACCAGGAAATAATAGGAATTGGACGCCTGCTGTTGAAAGTTTCTTAGCTCATGAATGACTTTTTTTATTGGCCCATGAAAGGTACATAGAAGGATCTAATCAAGCTGATATTTTTGTTTTCGCTTTATCAAGGATGGGGATTGCCTCCTCCATACTGAGCTTTGAAGGTGCCCACAGTGATGTATCTATTTATCTGTGCCATCCATCTCTTTTCTATGACCATTTTAAGCCATTAGATCAAGAAGGAGGCAGATCCAACGCTCAGGTCGACCACACCAAAGATGACCCTTGCATTTAATGGTGAGGAGCGTTTAATGCAATGAAGCTCACTATTTGGTGTGGCTCACCTGAGCGTTGGATCTGCCTCATTCTCTCTCTCAAGATTTAAAATGATAGTAGAAAATGGATGGACAGCACTGATAAATAGATACATCATGGTGGGTCCTCCACAGCTCAATATGGAGGCTTTGTGCTTTTACTGTTACGGTCCAATTGAGATTTGGGTGTGCCACATTTCTGCCCTCAAGCTTTAAAATGATCTGAAAAAATTGATAAAGAGTGTGGATCTAACATATACATCATGATGATGGAATCAAACAAATTCCACGTGTTAAAATTTTTATTGCAATGCATTCTACCACAATCAACTCGCCAGAGAGAAAATCGGCATGTTTTAGGGGGAGTGGATTGCCTGGGACCGGTCTCTGTGCCCGGAGATGTGTGGATGTCCGTGATAAATCCATTCCGTCCATCTGCTTTGACAATCAGGCAAATCCAAAACTCAGGTGGATCATACCACACGAAACGGCAGTGACGGAAGTTTTGTGTGAGGATAATATTTATTCCTACAGTTTATCTGAGTTTTAATAATTCTAGTATATAAACATCATGGTCAAGTCGAGGAAGGTTTCAATGGTGGACGTTGATGTTCCCACTGTTTTGTTAGTATGGCCCACCTGAGTTTTGGACCCGGCTGAATTTTATAATCCTTTCCTATCATGGTCTTTCAAAACAGATGGATGCAGTGGATTTATTACAGACATCTCTGTGGACCCCACAAAGCCTCAGGCACAGAGATATCTCCATGCCATGGGGTCATGGAGCTCATGTGATGGGCAATGACGTGACGAATGGGAATCGACGGCCCAGGAGTTCCTGTGCCTCCAACAGAGAGTCATCTTTATGCACGGGTTTGCTTGCTTACGCAGACAGCCGCGGGTGGCTTTTGGTCGGTACTCCCACCCTTATATATGTATTTTATCCTTACCAGTCAATCACTTTTTCTATATAATTTTATGGCATGATCCCAAAAAAAAAAAAAAATGAGTCAGGTCCAAATCTTATATGGACCACACCACATGAAACAATGATTATTTAGCATTCACCATAAAAAGTTATTGGGGGCTGCACGGTTTTTTGAATTTAAGTTGATATTTGTGTTTTACCTATTTAGGTGTGTGTGACTTAATCAATAGGTTGGATGTCAAATAAACATTAAATAGACACTATGAATCTTTTAATAATGTGCCTTCATCACCATTGTTTTCCTGACTCATTTTTTAGGCTCATATGCTAAGTTTTTTAAATTAAAGGGGTAATTAATTAATGATCAGTTTTGAATGGTGTTTGTTTAAGAGGGAAATACATCTACAGCTCGACCATGGAGCATGTAATCCAACCGGATTCCTCATTGTCAAAATCCGTTGGTTCCACAGTGATGTATATATGTGATCCATGCCATTCATCCATTTTATCATCTCATTATAGGTCATGTGGCCCAAAATGAGGCAGATTAGAAGCTCAAGTAGACCACACCATAGGAAACAAGGGGGTTAATGACGTCCACCATTCCCACCATTTCTTATGGTGTGGTCCACTTGTACTTCAAATCTGCCTCATTTTTAGGCTCATGCCCTAAAATGAGCTGGACGGCGTGGATAAGATACAAACATCATAGTGGGCCTCACAATTTTTATACTAAAAAATTGTATGGATTCAACGCTAAAAAATGGGAACGGATGCGGTGATTTGACACCGCCCTAGCTAGAGGTGGACAACGATCCGATCCAAGTCGAACATGGACTAGATTGGATTGTTCGGCTGCTTGAGTGGGTGTGTTCGAACAATGTTCGAACAAGCATTCGAACATGATGGTTCTGTTCGAACTCAATTTGGTCTAGCCCAATCATGTTTGAACATATGGATTTCGAACAATTTTTACGAGTTCGAACAATTTCGCTTTTTTCGCTTGAAAATATTTTTTCTACTACCAAATAGGAAATACTGATTTTTTCATTATGTGTGTCCCACCATGATGTATTTGTTTTATCCACTCCGTCCATCCATTTGTAAAGCTTATTTTAAGGCATTAAATAAGAAATGAGGCAGATACAAAACTCAAATGGACCACACCACAGGAAACAATGAGAAGAATGATGTCCACCATTGAAACCTTCCTGGGCTCACAGTTACGTTTATTTGTCATCCACCCTTCTCTCTCTCTCTCTCTCTCTCTCTCTCTCTCCATTGAAACCTTCCTGGGCTCACAGTCACGTTTATTTGTCATCCACCTCTCTCTCTCTCTCTCTCTCTCTCTCTCTCTCTCTCTCTCTCTCTCTCTCTCTATATATATATATATATATATATATATATATATATAATCGAGTCGAACAAACGAGTCGAGTCGATCAATATTTGAGTTCGAGTTCGAGTCGAACAGGACTGTGTTTGAAATTGAATTGAATTTTTTTTCAAACACACCATGTGTGTTCGAACAAAGTTCAAACAATAAGACTTTCTGTTCGAACAGGGTTTTACCGAGTCGATCTGAGTCGATCCAAACGGTTAAACTCAAACTCAGTTCGTGTCCAGCTCTAGCCCTGGCCTTACCCAAGACGGTCCTGCCCTTACCAAGGGCTCACCTTGATCTATGTATTATATATCCCTGTTGTCCATCCATTTTTTCAGATAGTTTCAGGGCATGAGCCAAAAAAAAATAAAGCACATTCGGATTTAGGCGGACCATACTATAAGAAACAGTGATGGTTGAATGCTACACCATTAAAAACATTCTAGGGCCTACTGTAATGTTTATCTGCCATCCAACCTATTTAAAAGGTCGCATAAACTTGGATGAAGGGGAAAAAAGAAATATCAGCTTGATCTAAAACTTTTGCGGCCACAAGGTGCTAATGGTCAATCACCACTGTTTCCTATGATGTAGTCCATTTGAGATTTGGAACTGCTTCATTTTTTGGTTCATGCCCTAACATGATCTAGCAACACAGATGGATGGTGTGGATATACAATACTTACATCAAGGTGAGCCCCATGGCAAGGGCCACACCGTCTTAGGTGAGGCTGGACACCTAACTGCCCCATCTTTCTCTCTGATTATTAATTAAAATAGTCCTCAATTGTGATGTAATAAAGGTGCTAACACAAGATGTTGAATTTATATCCTTTTTAGCCCTTTGGGCACTATTTTATTTTTCAAATGGCAAAAATGCTCTTCTATCAGCCATCCCCTTTATGGGGTTATCTTGTCTTAAAAATTGAAATGGCCTTTTGAGAATGGGGTGTGGGCCCCACTCAATCAATGACTGGGACCACCCCTCGGCTAATCTAATCCGCTCACTTTAATCAGATAATCTTGAACCCACAATAGGATTATTTCAAAAAAAAATTAGAGCTATTTGTGGCCCACAATTGCATTAACGTTGTGAGTTAATTGTAAAATGTTTCCTCTAGTGTGGTCTATTTGTAAGAGTTTTGCCTCAAATTTAGGCAGATGTGTACACACCTCACCCCGAGCCAACAAGTTGATTAAGGTTGGATCGACTACACTTGACTCAGTGACTAATCCAAACCCTAGGTCCTAACCCTAATCCAAACCCTAGGTCCTAACCCTAATCAACGTTGTAAGCTAAACCTTAAAATCCCAAAAACCTAAAACCCTGAGTCAACTCGACGAGTCAACTCATCCGATCAGCCTACTCAATCCAGGAAACCAGTCAACTAAACTTGTTAAACCTAGACCAAAAAATCAGACCCAAACCAAAGCCTATAACCAAGCCCAAACATATTGCTAGGAGAGGCAGCAAGTTGGTAAACCATAAGGCAAGGCCTCTAGACGCTTGAGGGAGGCCCCCTACCAAAGCAAGAGGTGTCACTGAGGGGTGGCGGTACCTTGCGTACTGCCAACCACATAGAAACCCTCTCGTCTTGGCATGTGAACCCCTTCTTTGCAGCTTCCAAGTGTGTGGCATGCGTGATTTTACTCAGATGCCCTCCCCTTGAGCCAAAATTATCCTTTTACCAACTCATCCAACTGTTGATATGTTGCCACATGTCAATCTCAAATCCTAGCCTTCCAAGCCCATTTTAACCCTGAACTTGGCAACAATTACAGAAAAAATTAGGATTGCGGGCTAGCCCCCCACTCATTTCCATCATCCACAACCCACCAAGAGCCTCTTCATCCCCTTCAAGCCTTAGCCATCTAGTCATCCCTCCACTGAGGAGGGAGAGAGTATGTGTGTGTCCAACCCTGGTCTAGCCTAACCTAATCAGAGTTTAAGCCTCTAAAGCCTCTAAGTCTTAGCCCAATCCACTCGATAGAGCCTTTGCGACACCCCCGTCCATCCAACCATCCAAGTCTTAATCAGCCTCATCCAATAATGTATTAACATTGTGCAACATCTATTCCCTTCTCAACTCCCTGCTGATCATCTTATACATCCATAGTGCATAACATTTTGCATCAATATCAACTTGAGCATATGTTTTGTAGCTTGCTGACTAAATCGGATCATGTCCATAAAAAACACTAGTTGGTACACATTATATTTAACGCATCACCCTATAGCACCGTATTGGCGCAAACGTGCTCTGCAGTTTGCCGATCTAATCAGAGTCTGCCCACTAGAAATTCGTGCTAACTAACACATACATTACATTGCATGCATTATCTCATTATAAATGTGTAAGAACCAGAACCAATCCTCGATTTTTTTAATCCTGTAAAGTAGAGATAGTACCCCTGTATCGGGCAGAGTGGGTGCCTAACACCTTCCCTCTCTGTAACCATAATCCTTACCCCGAATCATCAAAGACAGATCAAGGAGTCATCTTAGGGCTAAGGATCCTCGGATTCTTCATCTTAAGTGTTTCTACAAGGTTTAGCGGCTGTAGATTCAGAATAATTAAGTGGCGACTCAGTCATATACAACGCCTTCAAACACACATACTGGTGCAAAATCCCTCAAAAGAGGCAAACCCCATGGAAGCCCACGAGTTTATTCTGTTTGGGATTCAGCGTCCACAAGATGACATGAAATTAAAATCCCTTTCATGTGGATGACTTGGATCTACTACAAGATGATCCAGTGGGCCCCACATAGGGCTGCACACAATTCAATTTAGTATCACTTTATCGAATCAAATCGAATCGTTCCCCAAGATCAATTCAATTCATTTAAAAAAAAATCAATGTCAATTTTGAATCGACATATATATATATATATATATATATATATATATATATATATATATATATATATATATATATATATATATATAGAGAGAGAGAGAGAGAGAGAGAGAGAGAGAGAGATGATATTTTAGTGCATGATTTTTTGGAAGCAATTTCAAGTCCTAGATGGTCCATAGTACAGGAAGCAGTGTTGATTGACCATTATAACCTTCTTCTAAGCCACGATAGCCTTGGGCAAGATGATATTTGTGTGGTCTCTTCATCTAGGTGTTTATGACCTTATCAATAGGTTGGATGGAAAATAAACATTCTAGTGGAATCTATGAAGTTTTTAATGGTGAGGTTTCAATCAAGATTGTTTCTTGTGGTGTGATCCACTTAAGATTTGAGTCAGCTTCATTTTTTTGGATCATGCCCTCAAATGAGCTTTCAAAATGGTTGGACGGTGTGGATTTAAAGCACATACATCGTTGTGAGCCCTGCAGTCAAGGGTCCCAGCCACCTCAATGGATCCGGGGTCTCACCGCAAGTAAAATACTTTTACTTAGCAGTTGCTTGTGCAAATATTTTTTTGATCGATTTAATCAATTATAAGTTATAATGTTCTTAGTTGCATTGGTTAATAACATTATAAGTTATAATGTTCCCAGTTGCATTAGTTCTCTCGGATAGTTCAATTAATCGATTTGAATTGTTCATTAAGTCCAAGATTAATCCTGATAATAATGATATTCAATTCACAGTATGCAAAATATCGAATCGAATTGAAAAATCTATCAATTCAATCTCATATCGATCCTAAAAAAAATTGGGGTCAATTCAATTTCAATTTGAAATTTCAAAATTAAGATCAATTCAATTTCAATTTCGAAAATATGGGATCAATTCAATATGAATTTCATCTAAAATCGAATTGATCGAATCGATGTGCAACCTTAGCCCTACACAAGATGTGAGATGGGTTCAATAGGTGTGTCCCTTGCCTGGGAAGGCCATTTAGCATTTTCTTTCTCTTTCTTTCTTTTTTTTCATGGGAGGAGACCATTTTGGCCGTTAAGACCATTGTGACCTCTGTGGCACCCACTCCGGTGAGCTTCTGGCATGCATTCGTTGTCATTCCCTCCATTCTGACAAGTTTCTGAGTGTTTTTTAGAGATTTTCGACCACACTCTCCAACGTAGAATCTATGATCACCAAATGTAGGTTTAGGTTAGGATAATAATGGCTTTTGTGTGTTTTTTATGGGCATCAATGGTGGGAGTTTGTGAAAGGAAGGAGGGTGTAGTGGTTCCCTTTTTTTATTGGGTATGAATGGTGGGAGTTTGTGAAAGGAATGAATTTTGTAACTGAAGAATATTGTAATGGATGAATTTTGAAATGAAAGAATGTTATAATGGATGAATGTGATGAATTTCGAAATGGAATAATGTTGTAATAGATGAATGTTGCAATGGATAAATATTGAGATAAAAGAATGTTGTAATGGATGAATACTGTATGATGGATCGCTGATAATCACTGTGGATCGTCGATATTCAGTGAAGATCACTAATATTAATTGTAGATTGCCGATATCCAGTGAGGATCATTAATATTTACTACGGATTGCCAATATTCGGTGAGGATCGTCGATATTAATTGTGGATTGTCGATACTCACTGTTGATCGTCAATCTGATGAAAATAGTCATAACTCTCTCGTTACATGTATGATTTAGGTGATCTTGTACTCATATGAGAGATAATTTGATGAACTTTCATATAGCTTTGAAATCATCTCATTTGGACACTATTTGTTTGCCCAAAAGTGAGTCCAAAGTTCATTAAGGACTATGGATCATCGATAACACTACAACATTCATCAATTAGAACATTCATCCATTACAAAATTCATCAATTACAAAATTCATTCATTTTACAAACTCCCACCATTCATACCCATAAAAAAATTTATAAAGAGAACTATCACATCCTCCTCCCTTTCACAAACTCCCATCATTGATACCTAAAAAAAAAACACACACACATGCACACAAAAAAACCACTAATATATTAAATGAAACCTACCTTTGGTTGTCATAACTTCTATGTTGGAGAGTCTAACCGAAAATATTTTTAAAAAAAAAATTTAGAAGCTCACCGGAGTGGGTGCCACGGAGGTTGCAATAATCCTAATGGCTAAAATGGTCTTCTCGCGTGAAAAAAATGAAGAAGAAAGAGAAAAAAGGTTAAATTGCCTTCCCGTGCAAGAGACCCACCTATTAAACCCATCCCACTCTTGCATGGGGCTCACTGGATCGTCTTATAGCAAATCCAAGCCGTCCACATGAAAGGGTTTTAATTTCATGCCATTTACCCAAGTTTGAGGGTAAAACTCATCATGGAAGGATCACACCGGAGGAACACAATTCAGAATTAACTCACAACATTAATGTGGTTGTGGGCCACAAACGACTCCAATTTTTTTAAATGACCTCACTGTGGGGTCACGACCATCTAATTTAAGTGAACGGATTAGATCAACTAAGGGTTGGTCCTAATCATTGATTTAGTGGGGCCCACACCCCATTCTCAAAAGGCTTCTCGACTTTCACGAAAAGCTAAGGGCATTTTCATCTATAAAAAAGACAAATAGTGCCCAGAGGGCTAAAAAAGATATAGATTAAACCTCTAGTATTAGTGGTTTTATTAAATCATAAGAGCCATTTTAATTAATAACCCTCCTCTCTCTCTCAACCATCTCTTGTCTCTCTCTCTGTTCACGGAGCCCTCTCCCTTTCTCACAAGATCAGATTTGGCCCATTTGGATGATAAATCCAAGCCATTCATCACTTTGGCCCTAGTTGATCTATGCTGTGGCCAAAAAAACATGAAAGATCTTTCATCAAATGGGCACAAGGTTATTCAAGTTGAAAATGAACACCTACAATTATTGAAAACTTATATAGGGCCATAGAAATTTTGGATCAGGTTGATATTTGTGTTTTCCCATAATCCAGGTCTATATGACCTGATTACAAATAAACATTATTATGGCCCCTAGGAAGGTTTCAATAGCAAGCTTCATCGTCTCCATTGTTTTCTGTCCACTTGAACTTTGTATCTGCCTCATTTTTGGGCTAATACACTAAAATGATCCGGGACAATGGATGGATGGTGTGATATAACATATACATCATGATAAGGCCCACAAAACTTTGCCACGTCAACATAGTATGGACGGTGCTATGTTATATGCTAGTATTTGCATTAAGTTATTAAGCTAATCATTAATGATGGGCATTTTTGTCATTTTCTTAAAAGAACGTGACAGAAATTAGAGAAAACTAGTGAAGGTACCCCGTTGATAATTATACTGATTAATGGGGTAGCTTAATGAAAAGTCAAATTTAAAAGGTACTGGGGTGTAAATATGATATTAAAAGGTATGTGTCTTAAATCCACACCGTCCAACCATTTTGAAAGCTCATTTTAGGGTATGATACCAAAAATGAAGCTGACTCAAGCCTTAGGTGGACCACACCACAGAAACAGTCCTCATTGAATCTCTACCATTGAAAACTTCATTGATTTTCAGTGGATTCCAACGGAATTTTTATTTTCCATCCAACCTATTGATAAGGTCACAAAAAACTAAATGAAGAGACCACATAAATATCATCGTGATCCAAAGCTTATGTGGCCCACAGGAAGTTTTTAATGGTCAATCACCACTGTTTCCTGTACTATGGTCCATCTGGGATTTAGAACTTCTTCATTTTTTGGATTATGGCCTAAAATGATCTTTAAATGCGGATGTATGGAGCGGATGTCGTCACATACATCACAGTGGCCCCACAGTCAGGGGTCCCACCCACCTTGCTGGATCCGGGGTCTCACCTAATCCGCTCCCGAAGGGAGTGGCATTCTTATGAAACCTTTCACGTCAGAGAAAGGAAAGCAATTCTCCAAGTAAAATTAACGTGTCGTGAGCCTTAAGAAAAAAAATAGAAGACCTGTTTGGATGGGATGGGAAGGAATTAGCATAAAAATAAATCAGATACAGATAGCGTACTGACATCGTGTCCTTTTTCTCTTTGAACATTCCGGAGTGAGAATTCCTATATAATAATCGGATTTGATTTTATACTGTTTGGGTGCAGCAGTATAACATCGTCTTCGTCTCTGATAACATCGTCTTCGTTTCTGATACAGATCTCGTTTTCTTTGAAGAAATGGATTTTACGGGAAGCGGGAAGAAAGGAATTTTGAGAATATTGAAGATTGCCAAATTTTCCAACCGTTTTGGGGAGTTTTTTGGGAGAGTTTTGTTTTATTTTGTTTTCTGCGCATTTTTTTATGAGAGCAGATTGCGTACTGATCAAACTCTGTGGGGCCCACACGTGATGTATGTGTCCTATCCTTGCACAAAATGATTTTTGAGAGAGAGAGAGAGAGAGAGAGAGAGAGAGAGAGATGCCATTTCTGTTATGGCAGTTGCAGAATGACCCTTCAATCCAATTTTCGTCTCTATAAGCAAGAGAACTTATTATATAACCCACCCAAATAAAGGAAACGACAAATCCATGCATTTGCCTTGCATGGGACTTTATGCATCCATACAACCTGATTTTTCAGGTATCAATGTTAAAATACACTGTATAAGATTCATCTCTCAAGCTCAGCAATGGCGCCAACAAGAAGTTCCTCTTCATTCCGGTCGCCACGAAACTGATTGGATGATATTTGGTCATCCCTTCATTCATCGTAAAGCTTGCAGCCTGACGGAAACCAGCACTCACTCTCCTCCCCTGCTGGCAGCTCAGCTTCACGCTGTCTCCAGCATTGTCATTCACCCCACCATACACAAAGCACCCCTTCCGGCTCTCCGATTCCAACGAAACTGTGCCAGACTTGCCATCCAATCCAGCAAGCACTTTGAACACGGACATCCCTTTGTCATCACTGGAGCCTGACACACCTCCGGAAATGGCAATCGTGAGATTGTTGTTCGGACCTTGGTGCACCACTGCCATTCCTGGAAGGTCGAGTGGCTCCAGCATGAAGGATTTTCCAATGACATCTGTCTGGGAGGAGAAATGAGAGGAGCCTGCATCCTTGGGAACAAGCCTGAAGGTGGCATGGACAGCAGAATCTGTGCCGAGAGCAGGCAGTTTCTCCATCGTAATGGAATTCTTCGAGTTTGTGAAGATCAGAGTTGCAGCACCAACTTCTTGTGTAAGAGAGAGCAGCTGAGAATTATAGGTGGTTGGGATTGCAGTGATACTTTTAGAGAGAGATTTAGCTGTCCCAGTTTTTATGTCCCAGTCACCATTGGTAAAGCCAGCAAGAAGGTAGGGACCAAAAAGAATGGCCTGAACAGAAGCATATTCGGGCCGTTCATCTGTGATTCCAATGAGATTGTTAGTTTTCTTCTAACCATAAACAGCAATATATTTCTGTTAGGCCGAACGGATCTAAATATTCATGACGGGTAACCCATGCCAGTATGGGTATTGTAGTTTTCGGGAATTCCCAAGTTGTTTAGCTGTCTGTATAAAGGCATCATAGATTCTTAAGAAAACATATTGCAAATAAGTATCTAATCCATGCATCAGCAGAAATATCAAATTGATAATTTAAAGGCTTGTGGAATGCTACCTTTTAGGGTCTCTGTTCTCAGGCTAATTGGCAGCTGAAGTGTCAGTTTGTCATTGGGACTCCATCTTTTTGTGATCGAAAGGAAATTGCCTGCTCATGCGAACAACCGATCATCAGAAAATCTTAAGTTTCTTTTGTCAATCTTTTTTTTTTCTGGGTAGGAACATGCAAGCGGTATCAGCCCAATTCCTATGCATTTTCATCATGAAGTAGTTCAAGACCATATATCCAACATCTGTCAATAGATACATAAACAAATGCATGCATGCATGCATGCATCCATGCGAAAACACATCTTATTTTTTGTGAGGGGTGTCTAATTCACATATTCATATATGCATAAGTGGTCAGACTCAGAATGACATCTCATCAAAGACCCCCAATGTTTGACCTTCTTGTTATTGGTAAAAAGCTGTAGTTTACAACCAACCCTTTTCAAACTCCCATTGATAAGGTTTCAATCAAGAAACTCAAAAGGCCCTTCTAGATATAATCAAGTTGTGTTTGTCAGAAAGAGGACCTGAGATAATATCAGTTTCAGAAAGAAAAAGAAGAAGCATAAGAACCTGTTTGGTAGACACCAAAAAATAAGTTCATCTCGTTTTAGTTAACAGATGTTTAACTAAAATGAGATGAACTCAATTTTAGGCATCTACCAAACAGGGCCAAAATGTTTCTTTTCTTGAAATAGAAGCATGCTTGAGATTTTATAAATTGATTCAAGTATCCTTGAAGTTGAATAAATAAAACCAATACGATATTGACATTTGTTCCGAATTATGACCACAAAGCATGTTGCAGGCTCTACATTCTAATCACTGGTCTAAAATAATGAGCGGATTGTTCAATTTGCAGAGTCGTTCATCTCATGGTTAGCGGCTGCGTATGCCTTCTGCCAATGGCAATGGATCACAACAACTCGACTGCAGTTTTGTTACCAAGGGGATATTGTACACAACAAAGAGAGCATAAAAAAGGGAAATGATCTATCAGGAGAGAAGAAATAGCAAGTGATCAGAAGTTCACCTGGAAGTGGCAGGGCCAAATTTTCACCATTGAATGTTGCCTTGGCACCATCTGACTGTGTCCAAATTGGTATCCGCAGGTTGATGGTTGATGATTGGCCCATCCCCTGCTTGAAGGCAAGACAGAATATGAAAGGATTAGCTGATTTTTGTCAAATATCTGATTAGAATGCAAAACAATGCTAAAGCTTGCATCACATCGGGTTGTAAACACCATATACTATTTCAAGTTTCTTGGTGAGCCTCAACAAAAAATCAAATTATATAAGTATTATGGTTAGATTTCCAAAAGGAGAATGAAAACGAGTGACTTCATGAGCAGCACTTCGCAAGATGAAGAGCAATATCAAGTAGAACCTCCTTTGTTGAAATTGCAAACGACACTCGAAGGTAGGGATCTGATGAAACTACAGGTTCTGCTTCCTGATTTAGCATAATCTGTCCAGATCTCCAATTAAAAGAGCTTGATATGAACTGGATGACATAAAGACCTGGAGTATCCCCCTCTTCCTCAAAGTATATGGAATCTCCTAACTTTGAAAATGATTCAATTCCTGCAAAAGCATAATTCAATAATCTAGAATTATCAAATACCTCAGAAAATGTTGCATACAAATGCCAGTGCAACATAGAAAAGGAAGGTGGCGAAACAGCACTAATCAACCGTATTAGGAAACCATATTGGTAAAGGGAGATGAAAACTCATTCCGACTGCATGGAGTGTACTGGGAATTTAGTCCACTCAAAGTTATTGCCCTCATCAGCAACAGCCAGTGCAATTTGGTTCACGAAGTTATGAACAGTGGCCTTTCATTGAACAGGCCTCCGGTTGCAATCCGAAATTCATAAATGGCATATGATTATATGGTAGAAAACTGAGCAAGCTTATACCAGTTTAATCAGATCTCTTGAGAATTAAGTCAAAGTTGGAAGACCCCTGCTAGCCCAGCTGGAAGACGCCTAGGCATTTCAACAGCAGGTCTCAGGTTCGAGTGCTAAGGAGACACACTAACCCCACCGGTGGGTGGGTGCATCATGTGACTAACTGTGTGGGTGTTGCGCAGCTAACAGGGTGGGTGCGTTGCATGACTAACAAAAAAAAAAAGAAGAAGTCAAAGTTACCTAGAAAGCCTGCTTTCCATAATAGAAAGAAAAAAAGATCGACTGAGAAAGCAGAACATGTACTTATGATACTATATGAAGACAATGAATGGTGTTGCTTTTATTACAAGGCACTGCAGAGTGTTTCTCACTACAATGGATCAGATTTGACGGTTCATGGTTCCTATGTGAAGAACTGATTACGACATGGCTTGTGGGTAGTTGTTGATTTAGTTTATCTCATCTCTTACCGTGTTTCCAGACAGCTGTGGCAGCCAAAACCATCATCATTTTCAAGGAAATGTTGATTTCCATATGTATAAATGCTTAGTGACAATTATAGCTGAAGTATAAATAGTGTATTCTTATAATTCTCTATATGGAGAGATGCATGCCACTCATGAGAACCATTGCCAGGAAATCTTTGTATCCATTTGCTGTTTCAGTTTAAAATTCCTGGACCAACAAATTTCGCAGTGCTAGGATGATATGAAGGGATACCCATGATAGAAACATGTAAAACTGAGACAGTGGAGAAAATTATTTTCAAGTAAATAAAAAACAAAAAAAAAACTGATAAGAATCATCTTTCTTTTTTTATGTAGAAATGATCAAATATGGTTCAGTATCCCTACTTGGTGAACAGCTGAGTGCAAAAAGAAAGGAGAAGGGTTTAGGAGCTGAAGGAAGGCGAGCCTAACAATAGAGCGGAAACCAAGCATGAATGAGAGATTTTGCATATGCTAGTGTGAACATTGATCATGTGCCGGTCAGCTCAGGAGGCAGATCATCTGCGACTGTCAGTTTCAGCTGTTCACCGAGAGTGAGTTGTAAAATTCAAAGAAACATTTTCAGACCTAAATAATTGGATTGCCCTTATAAAAAAACTTCAAAGTTTTAAAGAACATATTTCTTAATGTAAAATTAAGTATAAGAGACATTGAGAACATTAACAAGAAAAACTTCAGAAATGCATAAGCTCAAAATGGATGATGAGCACAAACCTGTCCCATAACAACACCAAAAGGAATCAAACTTCGTTCCCCAACCATGATAGCTTCGTGCTTTGGATTCTCCTCGTCCCAGAGGAAGCATATAAATCATTATTCCAGGCTCCCTTCCTCTTTGGATGCTCAGAACACCATTTGTCAGAGCACGTTCATAATAATCTGCATATGACATGTCTTTGGTCCATCTGAACAAGTGGCGGGAAACCTACATACAAAAGCACATGTGCTTTAGAAAGACTTGGCGCAATTACTAAGATAAGAAAAGTAAAGAGTTAAAATGTAATGCATTTTAGAGAACAAGGTCCAGCAATAACCCATCTGAAAAAAAAAGAATAAAAAAAGAAGAACAAAATGAATGAAACTGGAAAGATCAAATGAATAAAAAGACGTGCATTTTGTTCTATGCACAACTGTAGTTGATCCTATTATGATGAAACTGCAAGGATCCCACACCTTGAGCATGTTGTAAGTAGCACAGGACTCTTCATTCTCTGTCTGTAAAGTATCTGCTAAACGCTTTGGGTTGGACCTGGATCATAAGCCACATATGCTGTTACCATCACATAGGATCCAAAAAACATTGAAAATGGAATGACCCATTAGAATGATAAAACAAAAGCTTGCAACTGTCGTCATCCAAGAGCCAAAGAAGGTAGCATGAAAAGTATAACTGTCTATGGAAAGGAATTTATACACGAGCACAAAAGAGTTCCCAGTGCAGTTACCAGAACTCACTGACAGATGTCCCACCCGTTGCATAGCTATGAGAAGAATTGATAACTTCCATAAAGTACGTTCCCATAGCCTGACATATTGAACAAATGCAAATATTTATGAAGAACAGGCATACTTTACACAAGTTATTCCTTTACAAACTAATGTGAAACCCTCAGAAGCTAAGCAAAGCACCCACAAAGATTTTTTTAAGGGAAATTCCTACAATGCAAAATTCCTGGAAGGCTATGATATGATGATGATGATGATGACAGTGAAAATGATCAATCCTGGGAGGCGAAAGGTACATCCGCAATACCAAAGCCAAAATCTAATTAGGAATATGGATGCAACATCTTGTTGTGACCAGAATGAAAAGAAAACTAATAAAGTCAGAACTCTGTACTCTTAACAGAAAGGTAAGTAATTTTAAAAAGTTTAAACCAACCATCACCATTCCAATGGTCTAGAAATCATCACAAAAGATAAATTGAACTAAGATTGTGTTAGGGCAAAGGGGGGATTTTAAAAATTAAGAAAAATTGTTTTACCTTTTGTTAACCCTTTTGCCTTAATTGTGTTTAGTTTTGTCCTATATTGGAAAGTAGTCAGGAAAATTAAGCATTTATATTAAAATGCTTTACTAATCCTTTGTATTGGAAAACAAGGGTATGCCATGAGAGCAACCTGGCATGCATGTGCGCGGGCCGGGCCACGGCCGTGGTGCGGTGTGCCTTTGATCGGACACTTTTTTTTTCTTTGCATAGATGATGCATATGTGGACAGAGATCCGTTTTACACCGACATAATAACTAATGAGCTGGCATGCGCCGACATGCATTTATTACACCGTTCGCATGCGTCTTGAGCCCCAACGTCTGCCTACTTTTTCTTTATAAAAGCTTCTCTTCTCTTCAAGAAGATCATCCGAAAAAAATCTCTCTTCCCTCTAGTTTTCCTCTGGGCTCTTTCTGCAAATTCTGTTTAGACAAATTAGTACGAGCATTCTTGGGTTCATGTGGTTGAGATCGTGAGTGCACCTAATCGAAGCCGTTCATCTTGGAAGAGAGCTGTTGTATCCTGGGGGCAGGCTTGATGGAACTCAGTGCATCGGGATTCTTCCTGTGGGAGCAATCTGTCTTTAAGACAGCAACTGTAACGTGCCTCTAGATTCTTATTTTATCATTTCTGATTCTGATTTTAGATTTTCTGCTATTTCTCTGTAAATTAGGACCAACAAACTGTATGCTAGAGTGCAAGAAACCAATATTCCAAGGATAGCAACAGCAGCAGCAGAAGAAGAAGAAGAAGAAGAAGAAGAAGAGTATGGAAGAGAAGTACAGCCATTAGCATGCACAATCAATAGAGATTATTCCAACATCATCGAGAAAGAAAAAGATGGTACTAGGAGCATTACCCCGTTCATTTCTTCCATATAATTACTGTGAGTTAGTGATATATCCATACAAACAATTATACGTGCATTGTACTTTATTTTATTTAATTTGAAGAAATCCAGCAAACAGGAAGAGCAGATTCCCAGCTTCCTTGCCAATCAGAAATCCATATATCTTCCCTAAGTGCAAATACAAAGTATGAAACTAGCATCGGATAAAGTTACCTTATAGAGTGGGTCACCAGTAACCTCATATCGCATCTGGGATCCGATAACAACTGGAATATGTGTATTGGCATGAAAACCAGAAAGGCTATCTGCCTGCAAGTGATGGCAAGCAGTTGCATGATGTAAACTTCAGGAAGGCAACTAAGAGCAACTGACAGCCAATTACTAGAAGCGAAGAAGCAAAAGATGTTGATGAAGGAATGATAATCACCTGTACTGCTAGAAATCCTAGAAAGCATGGTTTGTCAAAGAGATGGGCTAATACCAGATGCTTTTGGTCTCCCTGCATACAGATTAGAAAAGAAGTTAAACTAAAGAATTCCAATGTCCACAAAGTAATCAGTTTTTAACGGTTAGTAAGTTATAACAGTTGTAGGCCCCACTCGTAAGAACTGCAGTTAACAGTCCACAATTCGCAATCCACAAAATACTCCCTTTTGATTGGATATGCAAGTCAAGAGTCGGAAGTAATCTGCATAGTTACTTTCCAGTTTCTAGTTACCAGTAAAAAATTTCAAACAGCAAAATGGAAACTACTGGAAAACATTACAAAAATATAATGTTAAAATGTCAAAATGTCAGCACATCATAATATCACATGTGGAATGAAGATCTGCATCCCTGGTAAGTGGTGGCAGCTGTCCCAATGCATCCAATGTTAAGACCAGAAAACTGTTTCCATTATTTCTGAGACCTCTCATGAACCAAAGCACTGATCAGGTTGTTCTGATATAAGTAGAGGGATGAAACTTTACAAACAATGAGTCTTTTACTATAAATTTTCTGAAGAGCGAGCATGATATCTCACTACATCTTCGCCCAAAAGGTGTTAAGTGTTTACGGAAAACAGTGAGCATGGTCGGCTCCTCAACAGCGTGGATTGGTTCTAAAAGCCTTTACAAATTGGCAAAATATTACTAGATCTAGGGTTTTGATAGGAGAAAAACAGGAAAGGAAAGATTGTCTGTCTGTTGTATTTTTGTTTGCAGAGCACAATAATTGATCAAAGCAACTACGCCATTAGAAACAAAACAACACGGGACTTCATCATGGAGATGTTAGAAAAACCTTGGATTCAGCACTAAAGCTGAAAATAAAACAATCAAGGGATGTAACTTCACATCGCTTATGGAATTGGACTTGTGACTTACACAGGTGGCGATATTTTTCATAAGAATAAAAGCCAAACTTTTGATGATATTCCTTATAAAGATATAATCATGGATATAATTTCCTAAACCCAAATAAATTTTTAACATGTTCTACGAAACTAGATTGTAACCAATCAAGGTATTCTGTAGCACTAACAGTGGCCGTAACAGGCATCACCGTTACTGTTACAATACGGGCCGTTATGGTCTCTTTTTTTCCTATTAAAGAAAAAAGAAACCTGTATCAGCCCCATGACGACCCGTTAGTATTTTCTGTAATGGCCATCATGGCCGTTACGACTCCATACCACATAATGTTGGCCACCATTACTGTTACGTAACGGCCACTGCGTAGCCGTTTTTGCATACCTTGATGCCAACCTATTTTTCTTGACCAACAAAAGTTGTCAACTAGTTGTATCATACATCAATAGCTTAGAATTAAACCCATCGCATGATCTTTACTGTGCAACTTCTAAGTTCAAAACTGAACTATTTTCCATCAGTGCAAAATAAAAACCAATCTCAGTGATATGAATACTAAGGGAAAAAAAAAAACTAGTAGAAATTGAATGTTATGATAAGCTTACCGTAACACTGTATAGCTTATAAAGAACATCATTCATGCCACCAGTTTCTTCATTAAGTGATAGCCAGTGCCTTTCCAGGGTATAATTCGATATGACATTTTGCACCCGGTTGCTGAAGTAGTCAGCCATATCAACCACCATTTGTAAAGCCTGAGTGTTTCCAGCCAACATATATTGATCCAAAAGGCCTGCCATGATCTGTCAGCATCGGATCGTTAATGTTTACACACAATAAGATGACTATGAAAAAGATGTCTCCAACTGAGTGATTGAATGTGTACCTTGTGAATAGTGTAATATGGCGCCCAAACGGGTTTAATAGCTTCAAAACGATCAAATTGCTCAGAGGGGAAAGCTGAAAGATACCCTGTTCCCATCTGTTTCTGACAGGAATGAAGTGCAGAAACCACTGCAGACATTTTCTCATGGAGAGTATCATTGGATGTACTTGCCCACATATGGGCCGATGCACTCATGTAATGCCCTGCAGCAAACCAACAGTGAATCATATATCCTGCATGCATCAAAGCCTTAAAGAATACAATGGGAGCATTTGGGATGTGCAATTCTTCATAAAGTTGAACCCCTCCAAAGCCAATGGATTGATTAAATTAGTACCAAGGCCACCTCAAACACAGGACTCATTCTCTTTCATGACAAGGTGGAAATTCAACAGGCTCTGCAGTGCTCAAATAATGAAAGACATATGATGAACCTGATCATACACAGATCCCATGGATATATTCTAGAAAAGCTCAACCATTTATTGAAACACATAACGGACCCAAGGAGATTGGAGCATATGGTGTTTCATGGAAAAAAAGGGACACATCAAGGGAATCTTGGGAATTGGTGGGAGAACCTATGAGGTATCTCTCCCAGCTGGTTAGATAAGTTGTTTCAGCTATCCTTCCCCTTAAATGGGATGCCGGGGGGATACTTGGGAATCGGTGGGAGAACCTATGAGGTATCTCTCCTAGCTGCCTTTGACGGCTCATCAAGGGAATTCACCCTACGGGGAACGGAGGCTTGTTGATGGTTGGGAAGGATGAAGTAGGTAGTGCCACCGTCGTACCTCAGGATGGGGGTGGTTATCCTGGGACATAGTCCCTTGTACCGGCAAACCTGAGGTATGGCCAGCTGTTCGTGTTGGAGGCGTCAGCAAAACCCTTGATATATATTGTTCTGTCGTTCCCTAACAGCTCGAGCTTTTAGAGCAACCGGTCAGTAACATGGTTTCAGAGTAGGACATCCGGTGTTCAAGTCCTGGGGTTTGCAAAATTCGGTATTATAGGGCATCTGGTATTGTATCAGCCCAGAGTATCACATGCGGGGCCAGTATTCCGCCCGCACATGAGGGGAGGTGTTGGAGGCGTCAGCAAACCTCCTGACATACATTGTTCTGTTGTTCCCTAACAGCTCGAGCTTTTAGCGCAACCAGTCAGTAACAGTTCGAGAGAGCTCTGGCAAAACCACCACTCACCCCCAAATAAAATTACCAGAATCAATGCTGTAAACAACAGACTAAACTGGAGCTCTAACAGGGTTTGATGTGAACTGGACACAAAAGCGGTTCGATTTCATTCCAAACCACCGCTCAAGTCAAAACCAGACAAGGACCAGTGAAAACTGATCCAACCAGCTGGTTTGACCGACTTTTCTGCTAATGGTTGCTTTAAATTTTGCTGTATTTATGTATTATGGAAGTGTTATCGAATATATCAAATTTTATAGAATTTTTTTTTCTATTTTTATGACTTCTTTTCCAACATTTCCCTTGATGTAGTTTTTTTTACAAATAATTTACTGAATCTATTGCTAAATGCTATAAATAATCAACTGGTCCAACTAATCATACCAACAGTTGGGCTGGAAGAAGAAGAAAAAAAAAACCAACAACAAACTTTTCTGGTTTGATAGCCGGTTTGCTGTTTACAACATTGAATTGATTAGAACCAATTACCAAAACATGATCGAGCAATGTCGAATAATGAGGATGGATCATTAAAACTTGCAGTGAAATATACAAAAGCTTCGTTAATAGGCATTTCTATTATTTAAGATGCAACCATCATCAACAGAAAAAAGCCCATAAATTTACACGGCCATAGTTTCATACTCTTATTTCTAGCAGAACCTTGTGCCAGTAAATTTCCCTGTCAAACAAGAAAAAAACATCCACTGATAGCCGAAACAACTTATCTAACCAAAAAAACCTGTGAGTCAGGTAAACCTAGCAACTGTACCCAAACTGCATACATGTTCTAGATAAAAGAAACAGCATTACCAATTTAAGCACTCATCATTAGATAATTGAAGTTGTTCAAATAACAGGCATTCTCAGCCTTTTGGTTCTGACTGTGATTCAGAAGAGAGTCGAGCTCCTGTCGTCCATTATAACATAAACAGTCATTCTGTAATAAAAATGCCTGCCGAATAACACCCAGGTTTCTTTTTCTCCAAATGAAAGCAGTTACATAATGGCATAATTGAGATGGGATGTTTTTCAGAAATGACAGCATCACATTGTGTGAAATAATTCCTTTTATGTAGACAAAAAAAGGCCATTATTTTGATTGAGAATAATGGCCATTGTTTTATAAAATAAACGTTATTTCATTAGGGCGTACCTTTTCCATTTTTTCTATTTTCCCATTTTCTATGATTCGGGATGGCTGTTACTGTTAGATTCTGGTAATTATGTTGGCTGTTTTAATTCAGAACACAGCCTTTTCAACCTTGTTTACAGCTGTTGCTACTTTTACATGCCACTAAAGTAGAGAATGAAAATAAAACAGGATTAACCAACTACAATTTTAGAAACCATAGTATAAGCTCAACATGTACGAGTTTAGATATGGTAGAAAAATAAATAAATCTAACTGCTCATAAGCAAGGTGTTCCATAATGGTAATGGTGGCCGTAACAGCCACCACCGTTACCATTACAATACGGGCCATTATGGTCGTTACGGCCATTTTATGTTTTTGAGAAAAAAAAAATGTTTTCGTGCTTTTTTACAAAAGACTGTTTGCTACGGGGCTTTTTTTTTTCTGTAATGGCCATTTCAGCCCCCATAACACGTAATATCTGTGGGTGCATTTGTATGCTCAATCAAACTGAATTGTAATAGTTAACCCCATAAATGGAAATAGACACCTTTATTTATTATTTCCTTGGTATTTGTATCAATGGACTAGACTATAGATCACAATTATGTTACCTTCAATTTGGACTAGAAAGGAATCTATTTATATATCGGGCCTACTCAAATACTGAGGGACTGTTTGGTAGACACATAAAATGAATTAATCTCAGTTTGGTTAACCATAATTATGTATAAGAGATCATGCTTGTTGGTTATCAAGATTATTTTTAATCCTTATAAAAAAGAAATATCATCTCTAATACATAATTACAATTAACTAAATTGAGATGAACTCATTTTTTGATGCATGTGCCATACTGGCCCTGGGCTACATCATTACAAGCTGGTCATTTCCGCCTCACAGAACCGAACATTCGCAGTACAATTCAGTTGCACATCCAAATGTAGCCTAAACTGTTACAATACAACAGTAATTCATTTCCATCTTCAGTCAAAGCTATGATCAGTGCAAATAATGCAACACATATAAGAACCGAATAATCAAATTTGAACCCACACAGCAATCCGTCGATTAACTACAATTAAGAATTTTTTTTTTTTTTTGGGGGGGGGGGGGGGGGGGGGGGGGGGGGGGGGGGCGCGAAAACACTAACCTACAAAATGACCCCTGAGCTCGCATGACGGGGCCTCCCATCCTCCATACGGCGTACCCGGCGTTGCAAAACCCGCAGTCTTTCTAAAGCTCCAAACCAGGCTATCGACATCCAACATCAACAAGTACTCCAAATTTGTCTGCTGGGCCTGCCCATGCATGGAACCCGAATCCAACCGCACATCATTAAGCAACACTTCCTTGAGGAAGCCTGGTCCACTGCTGAGCGTTTTCGACCCACCAGGGTTCTTCATATGCCGGTAGAGCATTCCCCAGTCTAATTCTTCCCCTGCCTTCTCACTCAGATGCTTCCGTGGGAGCAATTTCATCCAGGCAGAGTCATCTGTAGGGATAAGATGGTAGTATGAAAATATCTCATCCCTCCACGACTGGTTCGTTGATGACAGGAGCTCATATCGAAGCGTGTGAGATGAAAGCTGGGTAGGAATGTTCGTGCATTCCTTTCCAAGTACACGAACGGAAAATGCAGATATGCAGAGAAAAATCCCGAAAAATGTAAAAAATCCCATTTTCATTATTAAAACTGAACTATAATTAACAACAAAAGAAAAATCAAAATAGTCCGCCAATCGCAGAATTTTTTTTCCCTTCTTCTCAAAATTCAACTAAAGAAGCAGAGAAAACTCACAAATCTAACACAAATAGAAATCAAAATAAACTGGAGAGCGAATTTTTCTCAAAATTCGACTAATGACCCAGATTCAATACAAAGAAAGATTGATATCAGCAGAAATCGAATTTCTATTGAGAAATCAGCTGAAGAAGCAGAAAAACTCCCCAAATTCAATAAAAGACATATCAAAATAGGAAAAACAGAAGCATTTCTACTGAAATTCAACAGAAGAAGAGGAAGACAAAAAATGAAAACACAATGGAAGTAAATCACTTCTACCCAAACAGAGTTTATATAGGGATAAACAAAGGGAATCTGTGGAAGAAATGGGAATATGTGGAAGGTAAGGTGAATCAGCGGATATTCAGTGAAGGTAATTTAAATTAAATTAAAAAAAAACTAATTTAGATAACGACGTGGAAGAGAGCGACATTCTTCTTATAAAGCTTTCACGTCAGATAAAGGAAGTGTCGAGAAAGGAAAGCAATTATCGAAGTAAAATTAACGTCTCGTGAGAAATAAGACCCGTTTGGATGGAAACAAAATAGCATAAAAATAAATCAGATATTTTTGGAGAGAGAGAGAAAGAGAGAGTGTGTGTGTGTGTGCGCGCGCGTGTGAGAAAGACAGAGAGTTCACGGATTTCGTGTCGTTTTGTTGCGTTTGGCCGTAGCATTTTCTATTTGCACCCAAAGATTCCCCTTCCGGAGTGAGAATTTCTATAATAATCGGATTTGATTGATTTTATACTGTTTGGATGCAGCAGTTCGCCTTTGTCTCCCGTAAGGATCTCGTTTTCTTTGAAGAAATGAATTTTGCGAGAGGCGAGAAGAGAGAGATTTTCAGAGAGTGTGAAGATTGTCGTTTTTCCAACCGTTTGGGGGGAGTTTTGCGGGAAAGTACGAATCGATTGGGGGGGGGGGGGGGGGGGGGGGGGTATTGTTTTTTATTTTGTTTTCTTTGCAATTTTTTTATGAGAGCGGATTGCTCACTGAGTAACTCGGTGGGACCCACACGTGATGTATGTGTCTTATCCACGCCATCCATCCGTTTACCAGCTTAATTTAGGTAAGGAGCCCAAAATTGAAGTATATCCAAAGCTCAAGTGGACCACACCACAGGAACGGTGGAGATAATGACTTCCACCGTTGAAACCTTCCTAGGCCCAGAGTGATGCTTATTTTTCATCCAACCTGTTCATCAGGTCACAGCGACAAAGGGAAAACACAAATATCAGCTAGATCCAAAACTTCTGTGGCCCCTAAGGATTTTTCAATGGTAGACGTTCAATTCCAGTTTCCTCTGGTGTGGTCACCTTTAGCTTTGGATATGCTTCTATTTTGGGCTCATTCTCTAAAATGATATGTAAAAATGTATGGACGGAGTGGATAAAATACATACATGATGGTAGAGCCCACAGAGCTTACCCAGTAAGCTTTGCTTAGTAGGGAATCCGCTCTCTTTTTTTATTGGGTTTTGATAGAGTACGGTGAGCAGGTACACAGGTCGGTTTCCACCACAGGATTGCATGTACATGATGATCTGAACCGTTCACGTTCTTAATTCTATACCAAAAGGACAATCGCAAAAAACATTTATTCAACGATTGATTGCGTTTGAAGATGAATATAGAACACGAAAATGTAATTTTTAATGGCTCGTATTCAAACCCAAGATTCAAAGTTTAGTATCCCAATTAAGCATGTTTATAATAGTAAAGCTTCTATAAGGCTGTACTGAGAACATGAACGGTTCAGATCAATCTAAGGATGCAATCCGAGTTGGAAACCGGCCACATTATGGACCTGGGTCCGGGGCACCGTACCCAATCAAAACCCCTTTTTTCTTTAGATTTTTGGAGCAAGTTCGTTTCTTCGTAGCATGTGTCGCCGGATTAGGGACCACTTGCAGAGATTTATGATTTTCGAAGCTGACAATTGTGTGTTAAACGGTTTATTATAACCATTGTAATGTCCAAATGAATATAGAACATTGAAAAGGCCATTTCAACGGATCAAGTTTAACTAATAAATTAAAATGTTTCTATTATTTTACTACTTAATCGTTTTTCCCTATAGAGTGATAGATATAGATCCGAGAATGTGGACAGTTCCGATATTCGAATCATCCTGTATGTCGGCCGAAAGAAGCGAGACATTCTCAAGATGTTTCATCGCGACATATGCAAAAAGGAACTCGGCTGGATCCAAGCTAAGGCGGCATGGTTACATCTCGTGTACAGTTCGGTCGGTTCGATTTTGAGGAAAAGTATCCAACCAAGCTGACTTAGTCGGTTTCAAATATTTAATAATTGAACCAAACCATGGACTATCACCAACTGAACTGAACCGGATAAATTTAAATTTCACCAGTTTTGTCAGTTTGAGCCTCAATTCAAAACTTTTGTAGCCCATAAAATGCTTATGATGGTTATTCATCATTATTTCTAATGATATAGTTTACTTAAGATTTGAATTTTTTTAAGGTTTAGAATCATATCCTAAAATGATAGAGGAAAATAGACTAACAAAATGGATATACAAAACATACATGGCTCCACACAGTTAGGAAAACACCCACTTAACTATTACCCTAATTCACTCTCTCATTATACTGTAGAGTCCGTGTCTATGTAAAATTCTTTTACTTGACATAAGGTAATTGATAATATAGTTTAAATGGGCCCTACTATCATGTATTTTAAAAATCCACTCCAACTAGCATGTGACTAACTAGATTTTAGGCGTAAAGATGAAAAACCAGCGTCATCTTTGATACAGGCGGACCACATGATTAGAAATAGTGTACAAGCTACATTACCCTCCCAAACTCTTTTTTTTTTTTGGCCTTCTTGAATTACAGATAAAGATGATATTTCAGTCCTGGGCCTAACTTGGGGTGGCACCCTTACTGGTTAGAGTGGATTTCATGTAAATATTGAAGTGGGGCCAACCTCAACTTGTCATATACACATTTCGGTTCGGTTCGGTTCGGTTCGGTTGAAAACGGTTTATAATTTTCACAAACCGATAACCAAACCAGCACTATCAATTTTACCCGACTCGAAATAGATTAGAAAACCAACCAAAATCAATTGGTCCGGTTTGGTCTGTCTTATCGGTTTGGCCGGTTTTTTAAACAGCCTTAGTTCCATCAAAGGGATTCCACTGGAAGTGGATTAGGTGCAGCCTTGGACTCACTTAAGACAATGCATCCCTTGACCTTGGGGCCCACCTTGATGCATATATTATATATCCATGCTGTCCATACATTTTTACATGTCATTTTATCTTATGATCCAAAAAATGAATCAGATCCAAATCTCAGGTGAACCATAATATAAAGAAACAGTGGTGATTGAATGCTCCACCATTAAAAAATTCCTTGGTACCAAAGTAATGTCTCCATAATTTTTATTTTCTACAAAAACTGTTGATAATGTCACAAATAATTAGATTAATGGAAAAAACAAATATCATCTTGATCAAAACTTTTCTGGCCTACAAAAAGTTTTTAATTGACAATCACCACTTTTTCCTATGGGATGGTCCACCTGACATTTGGATCTTCTTCATGTTTTATATAATTCTGTAAAATGACATTAAAAACAGGATGGACGGAGTGGATATAGAATATATACATCAAGATGGGATACACGGTAAGGGCTGCATCCTCATTAAGTGAGGCCTGGGTCGCACGCTCCGGATTCCGCTTGGACGCGGTTTGGCTAGTGACAGTGCCACTAGCCAGGTGGCTAGTGGTCGGTGCTCTGTGGGCCCATCATGATGTATGTATTTTATCCATGCCGTCCATCCATTTTTCCAAATCATTTTATGGCATGATCCAAAAAATGATGAATATCTAAATCTCAGGTGGACCACACCACAGGAAAACAGTAGAGATTGAATGTCCACCGTTAAAAGAATTCTAGGGCTCACTGTGATGTTTATTTGACATCCAACCTGTTGATTAGGTCATATGAAGGTAAAAAAACAAATATCAAATTGATCCAAAACTTTTATGGGCCCCAAGAAGTTTTTAATGGTGGGCGCTCAATCACCACTATTTTCTGTGATGTGGTCCTCATCTTTTGTCTCATAACATACAATGATATGGAGATATGAATGGACGGCGTGGATGAAACACATACATCATGGTGTGGCCCACAGAGCACCGACCACTAGCCAATCCGCGTCCAGACTTTTGTACCCGATGAACAATGTTCCATTCGCTTCAACTTTAAGCGCCAGAAGTAAAAGCACCATACGTGCAAACTTGGAATGTGTGTGAGCAACACGAGACATTCATAAGATGGCCCCGATCTCAGTTTTCTTTAAATCTGTCGTTTGATTGACTGTTAAGTCATAAAGAAATGTACGGAGGGTGTGGATTGAATTTCTACGTATTGCTCATCTGATGAACTATATGGAACCATGTTTATTAAATATCACGTCAAGCGTCTGGAATACCCTATCAACGTACCGGATCTTGCGCACTCTTGTGACACTGGCAACGGTGGCGTTTGCGTTTGGCACTTGAAGATGGGGGGCGTCTCGACTCTTTGATTTCATTGCTTGTTTTCGTGGGAATCGGATTCGTGCGGAGTAAACTCTGTTTGGCCCACCTAGAATGTATGTGCTTTATCTATTCCGTCCATATGTTTTTCCAACTCATTTTAGAACCTTCCCAGGCCCCACAGTGATGTTTATTTGTCATCCAACCTGCTCATAATATCGCATGGATATGGATGAAGGGAAAACACAAATATCAGCTTGATCCAAAACTACTGTGTCCTCCTAGAATTTTTCAATGGTAGACATTCAGTTCATACTTTCCCTGTGGTGTGGGCCACTTTAGATTTTGATATGCTTCATTTTTTGGTACCATACCTAAAATTTCTGTTAAAATGGATAGACGGAGTGGATAAATACGTAAATCACGGTGGGCCCCACAGAGTTTACTCCGCACGCTTAGCGTGCGGAGTTACTCAGTACGCAATCCGCTTCCGTTTTCGTGACAAGGAGAATTATGGAAAGGGCGGTGAAGGGAAATGACCAGATCCGTTCGAATGTATTCTAATTATCATGGCTCATCGCACGTGATGTGAGCCCAAAATCTGAGCCGTTCATGTGATGCAGCACCCCAAAAAACCCTTAGGGCCCATCTTTCAACTTGTTCCATAACTTTGGTGGGCCATGAAAAAAGGAAACAGTTTCACGTTCCTTGATTTGCCTCTTGCTTTCTGCTGCGGCCCACCAGAGTTTTGGATCAAGTTGAAAATGGGCCCTAGGGGTTTTTTAGGATGCTTCATAATATGGACGGCTCAGATTTTGGGCTCACATCACGTGCGATGAGCCAAGATAAAGTGCTCACGAGTGCCTCTCACGAGAAGTGCCTAGGTGAGCATTCCTCTCTCTCTCTCTCTCTCTCTCTCTCTCTATATATATATATATATATATATATATATATATATGTGTGTGTGTGTGTGTGTGTGTCGCATCCAAACTGTGAATCTCTTGAGCCTTGTAATTTTCACGATAAATACCTAAAGCATCCAGACCCAAAAGTCAGATAGGACACTATTGAAAAAGTTGTTTTAAAACAATTTTAAAAGAAAAAAATAGGCGTTTGGTTTATGTCCCATATCGGATGAGAGAAAGAATTTTTACCTCTTTATAAGTAGGGTGTTGTGCACCTTACTTATTTATGGTGGAAGAGAGGGAGAATGGTGACTTGCGTGTTCCAGTGCGAACGTGCACGCGCAAGCGCTCGGTCTCGGGCACGGGCACGGGCTAGGTGCGAGGGCGTGGGAACGTGAGGCAGTGTGGCTGTAAAGGCGCTAGTGGCACACTTGGCACTTCGCACGTGCAGTAAAAAATGACTAGCCATTGAGTCTAAACAACCAGCATGCAGGTGCATAACTCCCACATGCACAACAGTCAGAAACTGCTATAAACGGCTAGTTTCTCACAACAGCCAGAAAATGGCTAGTGCCATTATGGCTCTGGACCAAAACTGCCAGCCACCCTTGCCTATATAAACCGAACAGGTCTGGTTCATTCCAACACAACAATAGCAATCACAACCATCACTACTGAACTAGCACCCATCTGAGACTATTAGCCTCTCGGTTTGGTTGATTCAAACCAAGCCACTTAGACCAGCGTAGTGGTCTACTGCTACAAGAAGAAGACCTCCATTCTTGTTCTCTCTTTCTTTTCTTTATCTGCGAGAGTATGTTACTGAGTTCCATAGTGGTTCCTTCGTTTTTTGCTGAACGCAGAACCACATAAGGCTCGTCGTATCCTGGAAGCAATCCGCCTGCAACCTATCAGTAGACTCAAAATAATTTGAGTAGGGGCGAATTACGCTTTAAGGACAACGTGTTTTTCACGTGCTTCAGCCTGTCCTTATTTCTCAGTTTTTCCAATTAATTTATTTTTAAAGATCAGAAATTTCTCAACAATCTTAAAGCGTAATTTTTCTGATATGGAAACCGAGGGGTATCATCAATCAAACTGATGAACCAGGATCTGATTCATCTGGACCGGTTCGATGGAACCAATTTCACCAGATGGCAGGATAAGATAAAGTTCCTGCTTACGGCGTTGAAGATATTCTATATCTTATACCCGAACTTGAAGCCGCTTCCTCTAGCTACTGATACAGACACAACTGACCAGATCAACGCACGCATCAAGAGAGAAGAAGATAATCTGCTGTGTCGAGGACACATTCTGAACACGCTATCTGATTGTCTGTATGATCAATACACCAGAACTGAATCTGCCAAAGAAATTTGGACCGCTCTCGAGTTCAAATTCAAGACCGAAAAGAAGGTACGAACAAATATCTAATAGCTAGCTATTTCGACTACACCATGGTAGATAACAAATCGATGTTAGCCCAAATCGAAGAACTACAGCTAATTGTTGGAAAAATTAGTGCCCTAAAAATTGATATCCCTGAAGCTTTCCAAGTCGGGGCTATTATAGCAAAATTGCCCCCGAGTTGGACAGAATACAGGAAGAAACTGCTACATAAAACCGAGGATTATTCACTTGAGCAAATCCAGAAACATATCCGAATAGAGGAAGAATCCCGAAACCGTGAAAAGAAAAATGAAAATGGGAATTCCTCATCCAAAGTGCAAGCAATAGAAAGTACCCAAAACAAGAATCCCGAGAAGAACGGTTCCCTGAAACCCAATAAAGAGAAATTCAAGAAATCACAGAAGAAGAATGGAAAGTTCAAAGGCCCTTGCCATGTCTGTGGGAAAACCGGGCATTACGCTCGATTATGCCGTCTTCGAAAATCGAAGAATGAGGTAAGTGCAGTTGAAGAAGACATAGTTGCCATGATCACTGAGGTAAACATGATCCAAGGCAAAGTACCCGGTTGGTGGTATAATACAGCAGCCACAGTCTATGTAAACTATGACAGATCAGCCTTTAAAACTTATGAGGACGTGACCGATGGTCAAGAGGTCCAAATGGGTAATAAAGTCGATCGAAGGTTGTAGGTAAAGGAACCGTGGAACTAGTCTTTACCTCTGGAAAGAAAGTGATCCTAACTAATGTACTACATGTCCCTGACATGAGACGAAACTTAGTTTCTGGGAATCTTCTGGGAAAATCTGGAATACGGGTAGTTTTTGAGTCAGGAAAACTGATTCTATCTAAGAACGGGAATTTCGTTGGTAAGGGATATGCTTGTAATGGGATGATAAAATTTTTCTTGAATGAAAGTAGCCCTTCTGCGTATATGATTGAATCTGTAGCATTGTGGCATGGTAGATTAGCACACATAGGTTATAATACCTTAAAATTCATGTCTAAGAATGGCTTAATCTCATACACAGATAGTCAAAATGACAAATGTGAAGTGTGCATAAGGTCCAAATTTACAAAGAAACCTTTCCTAGTGTTGAGAGATCATCTCAAATATTGGACCTAATACACACTGATATCTGTGAGTTAAATGGCATTCTTACATGTGGAGGAAGAATATACTTTATAACCTTCATCGATGATTGCTCCAGATATGTACATGTATATCTTCTAAAGAATAAAGATGAAGCACTCAGCATGTTCAAGATATATAAAGCAGAAGTAGAAAATCAACTAAACAAGAAAATTAAAGTTCTTCGAAGCGACAGAGGATGAGAGTATTTTTCAAATGAATTCTCTAATTTCTGTGAAGAACATGGCATAATACACCAATGCACTGCGCCGTACACACCGCAATAGAACAGTATAGCTGAACGGAAGAATAGAACCTTAGTAGAAATGGTCAACTCAATGCTAATACAAGCAAAGTTGCCACTAGGACTTTGGGGAGAAGTACTTCTCGTAACGTGCCACATCCTAAATAGGGTTCCTTCTAAGAAGCTTAACACTTCACCATATGAGGTATGGAAAGGTAAAAAACCTAATCTAGGATATCTTAAAGTGTGGGGGTGCCTCGCATATTGTAGAATACCTGATCCCAAAAGAACTAAATTAGGATCCAGAGCTATTAAGTGCGCCTTTGTAGGGTATGTACAAAATAGCAAAGCATATAGACTCCTAGACTTAGAGTCTAATACAATCATAGAGTCTAAAGACGTTGAGTTCTTTAAAAACTCACTATCCTTAGAGTCAAAGGATAATGAAATCCAAACTCCAATAGAGAAACCTATGGTAGAAGCTCAACATGAAGTTGAAGCTCCAATAAAACCATGTAGGAGTCAAAGGGTAAGAGTAGAAAAGAGTTTTTATCCTGAACAGATAGACTCTCAACGTATCTCTTTTCATCTCGTAGAAGAAGATAGAGAGAATGTTATTAAAAAGATACCTATATTTATTACTATAGAAGATGATCCAACAACCTATAGAGAAGCTGTAACTTCTAGAGATTCAACTTTTTGGAAATAAGCTATCAATGATGAGATGGACTCGATTATGTCAAACCAAACTTGGGAATTGGTAGATCTACCTCCAGCTTCTAAACCCATAGGGGTAAGTGGGTATTTAGAAAGAAATATCACACTGATGGAACTATTCAAACCTTTAAAGCTAGACTAGTAGCTAAAGGGTTTAAACAAAAAGAATGAATAGATTATTTTGACACATACTCACCTGTGGCAAGAATAACATCTATTAGAATTATGTTTGCTTTAGCATCCATACATCAGCTGTATATACATCAGATGGATGTAAAGACTGCTTTCCTGAATGGAGACTTCGACGAGGAGGTATACATGGAACAACCTGAAGAGTTCGTTCTGCCAGGAAATGAGAAGAAAGTCTGTAAATTAATTAAATCATTGTATGGATTAAAACAAGCACCTAAACAGTGGCATGAGAAGTTTGATTCTAAAATACTTTCTCATGGTTTCATGCATAATGTAGTAGACAAATGCATATATTCCAAAACAAGTAGTAACTATATAATTGTTATTTGTTTATACGTTGATGACCTGTTAATAATAAGTAATAAGATGAAAGGTGTAACTAAAACAAAGAAGTTTCTGTCTTCCGTATTTAAAATGAAGGATCTTGGACAAGTTGATACCATTCTAGGTATTGAAGTTAAATCTCATAGTGGGGGTTATGCGCTATGCCAATCTCATTATATTGAGAAAATAATAAACAAGTTTAAACACCTGAATATTAAAGAAGCGAAAACCCCATTCGATCCAAGTATCAAGTTAAATGAAAATACTGGAAGAACAGTTGCACAATTAGAGTATGCGAGTGTTATAGGAAGTCTAACGTATGCAATGCAATGCACTAGACCAGACATCGCATATGCTGTGAGTAAACTAAGTAGGTTTACTAGTAATCCCAGTGTAGAATACTGGAAGGCAATGGGAAGAGTACTTGGTTATTTAAAAGCAACCAAAGACTTAGGGTTATTTTACTCAGAATTTTCAGCTGTACTGGAAGGATATACCGATGCAAGTTGGATATCGAGTGCAGGTGACAACAAATCCACTACTGGATGGGTTTTCACCTTAGGAGGTGCAGCTGTATCTTGGGGATCCAAGAAACAAACCTGCATAACTCACTCAACTATGGAATCTGAGTTCATAGCCCTTGCTGCAACAGGTAAAGAGGCTGAGTGGCTTAGGGAACTTCTTTTAGAAATTTCATTCTATGCGAAGCCGATACCGGCTGCTTCGTTACATTGCGATAGTGAAGCCACATTAGCTAGAGCCTACAGCGGCACGTATAATGGAAAATCCAGACATATAAGTCTGAGACATGACTATGTAAGACAACTGATTCAAGATGGAATCATTGCAATATCTTATGTAAAGTCAAGTAATAACTTAGCTGATCCTTTTACTGAACCTCTAACGAGAGAGGTGGTAAGGACAACATCCAGAGGGATGGGGTTGAAACTCTTTTCAAAAGATTTCACCGGTGATGGAAACCCAACCTAAAATTAGAAAATCTCTATATAAGGGTTCAATGGGTAAAAACAAGTCACTGATACGTGAAAAGTTTCAGCACTAAATTATATTTATATATATATATATATATATATATATATATATACCTCATCCAGGATTATAGTGCCGGCCGTTACAGACAGAGGGTTGAGTCTTAGAAACTCTTAATGCAGTCCAGTCTTAAAGACAAGTGTCTGAAAGTAACGGAGACACTGAAAGGACTTCACGTATATGAACGTAGAGGTGGTGCCGCCTCTCATAAGAATGGGAGTTTTCTCGGGATCGTTCATGAAACAGGATAAGCACAAGGCCATTAAATGTGCTGAGCAAGAATTGTGGGAACTCAAATAACACTTAGAAAGTATGTGTGTGGTATTTTCGGTCCTGTTATCTAAAAATGATTGGTTCAAAGCTGCGGCTACCAATAATTTCGATGGGTCTTTGAAATACTTACACTAAGGAAGGATTCAAATCGAAAGATATCTTTCTTTATGCATATAATCTTTTATACTCTGGCAGACATCGTTTTTTCTGTTTTAAATTATTTTAAAACAAGTGGGGGATTGTTGAAAAAATTGTTTTAAAAACAATTTTAAAATAAAAAATAGGTGTTTGGTTTTTGTCCCATATCGGATGGGAGAAAGAATTTTTACCTCTTTATAAGTAGGGTGTTGTGCACCTTACTTATTTATGGTGGAAGAGAGGGAGAATTGTGGCTTGCGTGTTCCAGTGCTAAGCACTGGAACACCGCGCACGCGCACGGGCTCGGTCTCGGTCTCGAACTCGGGCTCGGGCTAGGTGCGAGGGCGTGGGCACGTGAGGTAGTGTGGCTGTAGAGGCGCTAGTGGCGCACTTGGCACTTCGCACATGCGCATCGTGTTGCAGATGGGTCGCGACCTCGCGGACCGGAGCGAGACTAATGCAAGTCGCGGTGCGAGAGAGGCTAGGTAGTAGGTCAGGTGGCTGGGTTCGGAACAGAGGAGGTGCTGTGGGTGGGAGGTCTGACAGAGAGACCTCTCTGCTTTTTATAGAGAGCTGCAGGGCTAATTAGAGGGACCTGTGTAACTGCTCATGCAGTAACGGTCCATACCATGCAGTAACAGCTGCATGTGGCTAGCCCAACAGTCAGAAACGGCTAGCCATTGAGTCTAAACAGCCAGCATTCAGGTGTATAACTCCCACATGCACAACAGTCAGAAACTGCCATAAACGGTTAGTTTCTCACAACAGCCAGAAAACGGCTAGTGCCATTATGGCTCTGGACCAAAACTGCCAGCCACCCTTGCCTATATAAACCGAACAGGTCTAGTTCATTCCAACACAACAACAGCAATCACAACCATCACTACTGAACCAGCACCCATCTGAGACTATTAACCTCTCGGTTTGGTTGATTCAAACCAAGCCAATTAGACCAGCGTAGTGGTCTACTGCTACAAGAAGAAGACCTTCATTCTTGTTCTCTCTTTCTTTTCTTTATCTGCCAGAGTGTGTTACTGAGTTCCATAGTGGTTCCTTCGTTTTTTGTTGAACGCAGAACCACATAAGGCTCGTCGTATCCTGGAAGCAATCCTCCTGCAACCTATCAGCAGACTCAAAATAATTTGAGTAGGGGCGAATTACGCTTTAAGGACAGCGTATTTTTCACGTGCTTCAGCCTGTCCTTATTTCTCGATTTTTCCAATTAATTTATTTTTAAAGATCAGAAATTTCTCAACAGACACACCATGGGGATAAATATATAATCATGCCTAAATCGAGCATTCCTACCTAAGATTTTTGTCTCCTTCACTTCATCCCGTAGAGGAAAACTTGATGAAATATAAACCATACGTTGATCCCATTTTCCATTTGGAAATTTCTGCGGTGGGCATCCCCCACCATATGGCCTACATGGATAATATTTTGTATATCCACACCGGCCATCCTTTTCTACAGCCCATTTTAGGATGAGATCTCAAAAATTATACACATCTAAATCTCAAGTGGACCATGTTACTAGAAACAGTATGATTGAGTGCCCCACCATTAAAAATTCCAAAGAGCCCATTGTAAGGTTTTGGTAATGTTTATTTGCAATCCAAGGTCTTAATAATGTCAATAATGTCTTGATTAAGGGAAAATATAAATATCAAATTGATCCAAAACTTTTGTAGCCCACAAAACGTTTTTAATGGTTATTCATCACTGTTTCTAGTGTTATGGTCCACCTGATATTTGAATCTTCTTAAATTTTTAGGTGACATCATAAAATGATACGTAAAAACAGATAGACGGCATCGATATATAAATATTACGTCAAGATGGGCCCCACATGGTTAGGGTAACACCCACTAAGCTGTTCCCAAGATACGGATGGGACAGTTAGGACCATCCAAATCTCCTATGGACCACACCACAGGAAACAGTGGTGATTTAACGACCACCAACCATTAGGAACTAGCCAGGGCGGACCATAAGTAGATCCGTAAGTTTATTTTCCATACAAACCGTTGAAAAGAACAAACAGACCTGGGTGAAAGGAAAATAGAAATATCAGTTTGATTCAAAACTTATGTAGTCTACAAAAAGTTTTGAATTATAATTTACCACGTTTTCCAGTGGTGTGGTCCATAGGAGATTTGGATCTCCTTAATTTTTGGTATAGCATCCTACAATAATCTGAAGAAATGGATGGGCGGTGGGGATATACAGTTTATTCATCAAAGTGGGCCCCACATGGTAAGCGTAACACCCACTAAGGTATTACCCGGGTAACACCTATTCCACTTATCAAATACGACATTTTAAAATCCTCAGCGAATTTTATTTTTTCAAGATTTTCCTAATAATATTAATATTGTGAGAAAAAGATCTGAATTCTCATAGAAATTTTGGACACTACAGGCGGAGCTTGATGGGTGACAAGCATGCAGTTGAATCGTACTCGTGGAATGGTTATCACTCAAATTAAATGATAGAAAAAGTTAAAAATCAGGTTGCTTGGGTAGCTATCACCTATAATCAATTGATCTTGTTTTTTTTGGTTGAATTTGGGCCGTTGATTATTTTAGTTGTCAATTATATATTCACTAATCCACAAATTATATATCATCTTTTTTATATAGATCATGGCCCACAGTTTGGATGCCTAGTTTTAGTAAAATACAATTGATAATATCTCTTGCGATATTTTATAAAAATTCTAATCCGTGAATATCTCCTGGAAAATTCCATCCTATAATGAAATAGTGCGGCGGTAATCACAACCCACCCTATTAGCTGGGCAACGCACCCACATGGTTTGTCTCCTTAGCACTCCAACATGAGACCTGCTTATGAAATGCCCGAGTGTCCTCTAGCTGTGCTAGCAGGTGATACACAAGTAATTTTATTTTCGTATAAATACATGAAAGTCGTCTATATCAGATCTCCACCGTTAATGATAGCAGCATCGCCCAAATCCTTATCCACATCTTAAAATCCATCATAAAATTTGAATAATACATAAGAGCAAGTTTTAAAGGCATAAGAAAGAGTATTAATGTTTAAATTACATGAGTTGCACATATGTCACAAGTGAGATCGCTCATCTTTAAGTGGCCCATTGATGCCGTATCTAACCTTCAAATGCTCCTAAATCTCCACGTATGCAAGGTTTTTGACACGCAATAATTAGATAGTAACATAATCTATTCGTGCAAATCTGTTTAAATAGACCTTTATCTTTGATGGTGACCAAACGGGCCGGAAGAATCTTGCTTGCATTGGCTGTAACGGAGATTCATACATAGAAATGCCACGCTTTGCATCAGAAACATTTTCATAGTTTTTATTGGATGGTTAGACTCATCCAGGAGTGGATTAGGCGCGGCCTGGCCTCACCCAGGACGGTGCAGCCCTTACCATGGGGCCCACCATGATGTATGTATTCAATATCCATGCTTTTCATCCATTTTTTCATATTATCTTAAGTATGAGCTAAAAAATGAAATAGATCCGAAACTCCGATGGACCATACTATAGGAAATAGTGTAATTGAACATTAAGAACTTATTGGAGGCCATGAAAGTTTTGGATTGTTCTATTATTTGTTTTTTTTTCTTTCAACTTTCATCTAAGTTCATGAGACCTTATCAACAGGTTGGTCCTTGGAAGTTTTAATGGTTGAGAGTTCCAACCACCACTGGTTTCTTATATTATGTCCACCTATGATATTTTTTGGCTCATGCCTTAAATGATCAGGAAAATTTGTGGGGCCCATAGGAAGGGCTGCACCTAGTCCACTCCTGGGATCATTTGATCTATTTGATTTTTGCATAAGTTGAACGGATGATGTATATTCTGCCACACATATCACTTAAAAAGCTTGGAGAGGTTGCTATCAGGTCTTATGTATGAATGTCAAGGAGGCATACTAATTGCACCTGTGAGTGCACCCTGTGACTAAATGTGCGGGTGGGTTGCGCAATTAACAGGGTGCACATGACTAACAAAGAGAGAGAGAGAGGTTGCTAACATCTTAGGGAAGCTGGGCCGTGCATGATGAACGGCTTGAATCCCGAATGCGCGTGTAAATGCGTGGGTGTACTAACAGTGGGATGTGTGTGCTAACGAAAAAATAAAAATAAAAATGCTCAAGTAAGATTCGTACTCGTTTTGATAAGCTGAAATGCTAGGTCGGAATCTAGGAATGCTTTTGTCCTATTTTTTGCCAAAAAAGAAACAAGGGGCTTCCTAGCCTTTCACGGGCGCGGATCATCTAGTCTCATTGGGACTAGCATAAGTGGTGGTTTCAAATCTCGGTGGACCCTACCATGATGTATTTGTTTCATCCAAACCGTCCATCCACTTTTTGGTCTTATTTTAAGGCACGAGCCCAAAAATAATACTGATCCAAATCTTTGGTGGACCACGCCATTTGAAAACAGTGGGATTGAAGGTCCACCTTTGAAACCTTTTTGGGGGCCACAGAAGTTTGTTATCAATATGATATATATTTTTTTCCCTTCATCTATGTCTATGTGACCTTATCAAGAGGTTGGATAGCAAATAAGCATTACAGTGGGCCCTAAGAAGATTTTAATGGTGGACGTTCAATCCCCACTGTTTTCCTGCGGCGTCGTCCACCTAAGATTTGGATCTATCTCGTTTTTGGGCTTGTGCCGTAAAATAAGACCGAAAAATAGATGGACGGCGTTGGTAAAACAAATACATCATAGTGGGGCCCACATAGATTTGAAACCACCCCTTATGTTAGTCCCAGTGGGACTAGCTGATCCGCCCCCGCCTTTTATGCTCGATAGCGGATTAGGTGAGACCCCGGCGGGCCTCACCCAAGTCGGTGCGGCCCCTACCGTTGGGTCCACCTGGACATGTATTATGTATCCAAGCCGTCCATCCCCTTTTCCATATCATTTTAGGGCATTAAACCAATAATAAACAGTGGCGATTGACCATTAATGGGGCCATAAAAGTTTTGGATTAAGACCCTTCATCTAGGCTTATGTGACCTTATCTACAGATTGGATGGTAATAAACACTACAATGTTAGGATGGTCAATCACCCCTCGTTCTTATAGTATGATCCATCTGCTAGTTGGATTTGTTTATTTTTGGATAACGCCTTAAAATGACGTGAAAAAACGCATGGAGAGCGTGGATACATGAAACAACGCGAATTACCTGCGAAAGCCTTTAGGCAGGCATATCCTGCACTCCGAATTTAGGTGGGGCCTACCCTGATGTTTGTGAGAAATCTACGCCGTCCAAACTTTTTGTGAGATCATTTTAGGTGTTGCGACAAAAAATGAACGAGATCCAAAACTCAAGTGGGCCGCACTAAAGAAAAAGGCGGGTAGGGAAATTCCTTCCGTTGAAACCTCTATGGAATCCACGGTGATGTTTATGTGCCGCTCATAATGTCATTCCTACTGAGATGAACCGAAAACATAAATATTATCCTGATTCTAAACTTATGTGGAAGTTCAATCGTCACGTTTTCGGCCCACTTGAGTCTTGGATACCGTTCTTTTTTGGTCGCAATGCCTAAAATGATCTCACAAAACGTTTGGACTGCTTAGATTTCTCACAAACATCATGGTGGACCCTACCTAGATTCAGGCAGTCCGCGTCCCATAAAACATGCGTCAAGGTGGGCCCACGGTAACTCGGGCCGCACCATCTTGGGTGAGGCCGGGGTCTCACCTAATCCGCTCTCTTCACGCACATGTTGGGCCTTGGAAGTTTTTAATGGTCGAGAGTTCAACCACCACTGGTTTCTTATATTATGGTCTACCTGTGATTTTTTTTGGCTCATGCCTTCAATGATTGGGAAAAATTGTGGGGCCCATAGTAAGGGCTGCACCTAATCTACTCCCGAGATCATTGATCTATTTGATTTTTGCATAAGTTGAACGGATGATGTATATACTCTGTCACATATAATGGGTTCGGGGCCTTGCCTTGTTGGTAGACCCTGTAGAGTTTCAACAAGGGTTCTTGGTCTCAAAACCCATCAGAGTGAAATTTCCACTGCCGACAGCACCAGTGGGTGCGTTGCATGAATGATTGGTTGAGTGGGTGGGTTGCAGACGAAAAAAAAAAAAAAAAAAAAAAACGGTCACACATCACTTAAAAAGCATAGAGATGTTGCTAACATCAGGTCTTATGTATAAATGATTAAATGTCAAGGAGACACGCTAACGAAAAAAACAAACAAAAAAGAATGCGTGAGTAAGATTCGTACTCCTTGGATAAGCTGGAATGCCACTCAGTCGGAATCCAGGGATGTTTTTGTTGTTTTTTTGCCAAAAAACAAGGGCCTTCCTAGCCTTTCACGCACGAGAGCGGATTAGGTGAGACCCCGGCGGGCTGCACCTTGTGCGGCCCCTACTGTGGGGTCCACCTGGACATATGTATTATGTATCCAAGCCGTCCATCCCCTTTTCCATATTATTTTAGGGCATTACTCCAATAATAAACAGTGGCGATTGACCATTAATGGGGCCACAAAAGTTTTGGATCAAGACGCTTCATCCAGGCTTATGTGACCTTATCTACAAATTGGATGGTAATAAACACTACATAAACGTTTTTAATAGTAGGACCGTCAATCACCCCTCTTTCTTATAGTATGATCCATCTGCTACTTGGATTTGTTTATTTATTTTTGGATAATGCCCTAAACTGATGTGAAAAAACGTATGGAGAGCGTGGATACATGAAGGCATCTCCTGCCCTCGAGAATCTAGATGCGGACATTTTGATGTTTGTGATAAGTCTACACTTGTCCAAACTTTTTGTGAGATCATTTTAGGTGTTGCGACAAAAAATGAACGGGATACAAAACTCAAGTGGGCCGCACTAAAGAAAAAGGTGGGTGGGGAAATTCCTTCAACCTCTATAGGATCCAAAGTGATGTTTATATGCCATCCATACCGTTCATAATGTCATTCCTACTGAGATGAACTGAAAACACAAATATTATCCCGATTCTAAACCTCTGTGGCCCCACGAATATTCCAACTGTGGAAGTCCAATCGTCACGTTTTCGGCCCACTTGAGTCTTGGATCCCGTTCATTTTTCGTGGCAACGCCTAAAATAATCTCACAAAACGTTTGGACGGCATAGATTTTTCACAAACATCACGGTGGGCCCCACCTCGGAGAGCAGGAGATGCCTGCGAAATCCGCGTCCCATAAAACACGCGTCAAGCGGGCCCACGGTAACTCGGGCCGCACCGTCTTGGGTGAGGCCGGGGTCTCACCTGATCCGCTCTCTTCACGCACATGTACACGTGTACCTACACGCCAAGCTACAAAACGTATAGGACATCCGAGCCGTTTAACTATCAGGTAGGCCACGATGCACGAAGACAAATGGATGGTGATCCGTGACGTATGCGAGAGTTGATCGGCTTGTGCTTTTTGTCTAAATGATCAGGATAACCATGGCTAGGATTTCCTACACAAGTGGTATTTGGCACGTGTTCCACTTGTGGAGGCCGAACAATCCCCACCGTTTCTTGTGGTCTTAGCCCGCTAGAGTCTGTAATCTGCCTTATTTTTTAGACCACGTCCTGAAATGGGCTGGTGCAACCGATGGACGGAGCGGATATTTATAACAGAGAGACCACGTTGGCCCCACAGATCTTCGGGTTTCAGAGAACTCGTGTCTCGTACACCTGTGGGAAAGAAAACCCTAAAAAAATGTCACGTGAGGCGCCTGTCCGTTACATTGGATATGATCGAACACAACCGACTGCTTTTTCAGTCACATGCTGTCACTGTTGCAGGGAAAATGCTATCTTATACGGGCATGTGAGTGTGGCCGCAGTAGATTCCTTGACTTCCATGAACGTCAGTGTCTCGTGAACCATGAACACGCGGGAATTGATACTCTTGCGCAGTGCGATAGTTGATACTCAGGCAGTACACGTGGAATACATTAACTCAAGTTAAACCGTCCAAATTGAACACTAGTTTGGACACTAGTTTGCTGAATTCAGACTGTTGGATATCTCTAGTATCAACCGTACATCTAAGTGTCCATGAATGGACCAGATGGATACTGAAATTAGTATCACATTTAGTTTGAGTTAATCATATGCCACGTGTGCAATTTGTGAAAGTCAGCTCGCTAGTCCCGACTCGCTCGAGTCAGGGATAAATAGGCCAGGCTCAGACTGAGTGGGGTTGACTCGTGGTACAACTCGTACTGTCCTGACCGAGTCTGAGCCGACTCGGACAAGTCGAAAATCCATGCTCCAGCACCGTGAAAATGACTAGGCCAGAACTCACGTGGGCTACAGAATGTATTGGAACAAGGGACACGTGCCCGGTGGACGAAGGAAGAATGTCTTAAGGCCGTTGATTGAGGCCGCCTTACCCAATTGTTCTTACAGAAAACTGATCCCTACAACCGAATGTTGCTGACTCAGCACACAGCCCCATCTTTTCCACCAAAGTGCAATCCCCGAAGTTTTCTTGTGGTGAGGTCCACTTGAGATTTGGGTTCCAACCCATGGCTCATGGTAGACGGAGTAGGGCTGAAAGTCGGGCGGGTTCAACCCGACCGACCCGTGACCGACCCGACATTGGGTTGGGCTTGGGCAGGAAATATCAAACCCGATCTCGAGCTTGGGCTATGAAAACTCCAACCCGATGAAGTTTGGGTTGGGCTTGGGTTGAGGTCTCGGGTTGCCCGACGTAAGCCGAACCCGATCTATATACAAGTTACTTATAATTTTGTTATACTTTAGTTAAGTAAACTTATAATGTTTGAAATTTGATATGTTTGAATTTAAAATACTTGAATGTTAAAATAATAATTATCATGTATTTTAGCTTATTTGTTTAGAAAAAATGAAGTTCTTTACAATAAATAACTATATATATATATATATATATATATATATATATATATATATATATATATATATATATATATATAAATTAATAAAGCCATAGGTACAAACAATAAGATGTGTATTGAAACATAACAAACTAACATAATAACGAAAATATAACCCGACTAACCCGGTCAACCAGACTGAGCCCGCTTGGGTTGGGCTTGGGTTGAGAATTCCCAACCCGAGGTTGGGTTGGGTTGGGTTAGGGTTGAGGTATGGGAACCTTGGGTTAGGTTAGGGTTGAGCACCAACCCGACCCAACCCGCCCGACTTTCAGCCCTAAGACGGAGTGTGTTTCAACAATGAGCGTGACTTGGTGGCTCCGGTTCCCAGGCTCAGTGGTGGACAGACTCTGTTTCAACACTGAGACTAGGGACTGTGTGGGTAGAGCTGGACACGAGCCAAACCAACTCGGCTTACTCGACTCAACTTGGCTCGAAAAAATTCAACTTGAATTGTTACTGCGTTAAAATGGAGTCGAGCTAGGATGGTGTGCTTCGGAGAAAAAAAAAAAAAAACTGAATCAAGTTCTAGTTGGATTGAACTCAATTCGGCTTGACTCGAAGCTTGGTTCATGCTATAACTCGGTTCGAGCTTGATTCAACTCAGGTAGTTGGAAAGTGAGGTTTTTTAATCCCGCATTGAATGTGTGTAAAGGAATAAAAGGGAAAGTTGCCTATAAAAGCAATAGTAAAAGGTGTCAACTGGGTCTAGGTTACCTTTGTGCTTAGATTTTGAACTTTTTTAGGCTCGGCTTTTGGGCTGGGCCTATTTGAATTTTGGACTTTTTCAAGTTTGAAATTGGCTTGAACTCGACTTGAAAGCTTGATCGAACCAAGCTAACCATGCTATAAGAAAGAAAGCGCCACTTGTGACACTAAAACCATGTGGGTGGGATCTTGACCCTAGGGGGCCACCTCAATGTGCTTATTTTAGGCCATGGTACCAATACTCAATTAAATATGAATTTCAGGGGGACCATACCATATGAAGCAATAGTTATTTATTGACCATTAAAAACCTTTTGTGGGCCACAAAAGTGTTTTTGATCAAGCTAATATATTGTATTTTCCTTTCACGCTAAGGTGTAAGCTAGGAAGTTTTTAATGGTGGGAGTTTAATGAACACTGTTTTCCTACGGTGTGGTCCACTTGAAATTTTTATCTACTCCATTTTTGGGACCACAATCTAAAATAAGTTGGAAAAACATATGGACGGTGTGGATATACAATGAAAACATCGAGGTGGGTCCTATAGTTAGAGTCTCACCCACATCACTAGTATTGGGTGGCACCTCCACCTAAGTCAGCTCTTCAACAATGAAGTCATGGGTCTAAGTGTTATAATTGAGGCGGAAAGAAAGAGAAAAATTTACTTAAATATAGGTTTAAGGCGCGTTACGATGTCGCTATCTTTAAGGCGATATTGGCACCCTACTGGTGATTAGACCGGTTTGCAAGAGGGTTATAACAAATCTGCCTTTATGATACAATAAGCCTCTTCTCCTTAACCGGAAAAATATGAGTTTCGGCTCGCAAAACTGAAAACCGCACCCCGAATACACTTATGTAGCGTAGACCCCTGATCTCTTATGCTGTTACAATTTATCTCCTGAAAACTGTTTGTAGTTTTCTACTTGAAAAACAGTTTGCAGTTTACCGCCTGAAAAATTGAAATTTTACAGAAAACTCCCGAAACGAAAATGGAGAAGAAGAAGAAATTTCAAATTTGTTGTTGTGATTGGGATTGAGCCAAAGATGGGTTTACATAGAGTCTCAAGAGATATTAAAGACTCATTTTCATGAAAAGTCACATGCCCTTTCATACATATATGTCTCTTCAAGGTGGTGTTTCTTCATTAATGATTTTTTTCACTATTAATGACATCCCTTCACTTTGAATTCAAAATTAAATAATGCTTTATTCACCAAAAGGCATCATCATTCACAAAACAATGGACACCAACAATACCAAAAGACACAACCCTACTTCTCATTTTCATTTATAAAGTTAATGGAAAACCCAACAAAATTTTTCTTTTTATTTTGAAATATCTAACACGAGTGCCCTCTTGTGCGCACGTGTAATAATGCATGTAAAAAGAAAAGAAATAAATAAAGTCCACTTGTGATATAAATCTGTTGTATTTTTTAGATTATATGCTAAAAATAAGCTGAAAAAATAAATAGACAACATGATAAAACACATACATCACAGTGGGCACCACGATCAGAGAAACAACCACAAATTTGTTACCCAAGTAAGACCTAATCCGCTACCACATGGAAGCCGATTGCATCCTGCATAGGTTTTACCCATAAAGTCCTGTTTATTTCAGCAAATTATTTTAGCATATGAGCCCAAAAATAAAGCATGCAAATCAAACTAATTCACAGGAGCTACAAAAGTTTTAAACAAGCTAATATCTGTGTTTTCCCTTCTTCCAAGTCCACATGACCTTATGTACAAGTTGGATGGCAAATAACCATCATGGTGGACCTTAGGAAGGTTTTAATGGTGGGCGTCATTATCATGCTGCTTCCTGTTGTGTGGTCCACTGGAGCCTTGATGTTTTGGGCTCATACCCTAAAATGAACTAGCAAAATGGATTGACGTAGCCGATAAAACAAATACATCATGGTGGGCCCCACAGGGCCTCTAGTTGGACCGAGTACATCAAGCTGGGGGCAGGATGCAATCCGCTTACTCTGAACACCATCAATATATATCACCTGTCTTCAAAACTAAGGCCAAATCACTCATCAGATTGATGAGTGGATAGGCACAAATTTTTTGCTTTTCCCAGGTCATGATTTCATTGTGGGGCCCACCATTTACATGAATTGGATGTGCTGCACACATATACACTTTGCTGGGGAAGCCGGGGTTGCATGCTACGTTATCATAAAGCCAGGGTGTAGTTGATCAGTGATCATTCCCTCATCAGAGCAAGTTGGAGTTGTTGGAAAAACTAAAAAAGATGAGTTGTTGAGGCACATTTATGGGCCATGGCTGGAAGTGCAAGTAAAAAAGATAAGTTGTTGAGGCACATTTATGGGCCATGGCTGGAAGTGCAAGTAAGGATGGTTGACTGACGTCGACCTGAGATTTATGGGCCATGCATGGTTGGAAGTGCAATTAAGTATGGTTGAATGACGTCGACCAGACGATCATGATGTGCTTGGTAGCTATCCTTTTATCTTTGTTGATCTTTGAAGGCAATCTCTTTTCACCCGGCCGTGTGGAGTTTCTTGTGACCGTGAAAGGCAAGAAAGGATGCAAATGTACAAAAGAATTAGAAGTTAAGATAATCAAGCATGGTAGGTATATGACACTTTCGGCTGAAATTCTCTTTGCACCTTTTCCTAGATGCTTAGAAGAGGAGAAGTGTCATTATTACAATTTTAGCACTGCCAAACTAAACATGGAAATCGCTGGTCAAATACATATGTTTTCAGCATATGAGTAGAGGATTACTGACATTACTAAGAAAATTTTGAAAACAAACTACGACTTTAGTGTATTTTAATAACTTAAAAATGCCATCATTATAGTTTAACTGTTGAAAAACTGAATATGAAAATCCACAGTTAAATGCAAATGTTGGCAAGAGACAAATAAAGTAATTTATAATGTTGCATCGTTCTTTTACATCACTGTGATAACTAAGTCAAATCGGATTTTAAGATTGGATTTTAAGAAATTGGATTTTAAGATGAAAGCATTTGCACGTAGTGAAAGTAAAATAAGTCAAATCGGATCTACTTCCCAGCATGCATAAATTAACATGAACTAAAAGTTGAAGATGATTACTGTTGGCTCTTATTCTTTTCTTGAAGTAGCCACCTTAGGATTTCTCCTCAATGTGTTAAGGAAACTTTTCTAAGGCATGGAACTCCATAGGACTTTTTAGGAAATTCTCATATATTTATAGACTTGTAATCTTTGCCACTAAACTTTCATTGTCATAAAATTGGGCCCTTAATTTGCCTCTCACTTCATAATGGCCTACTAAAATTTTAGATCAGGCAAACAAGTTAGCCTTGGAAGTTTCGCAAGGTGAGTCATCTAATGGACCGCCAAAGGGGCTGGGTATTCTCAAGGGATTGAGAGCTGTTTTAGGGCGAGAGAAAGAGCTAGGGGAAAGCTTGGAGTTCTATAGGATAAGGGAAATGATTGTGTTTGTTATTCTCATGTGAGGATTAACTTGTGATTCGAATAAAGATTATTCTGTAATCTCTTGTAACTTATGATTTATAGTTGATTATTCGTTTTGTGTCGTGGGTTTTTTTTTTTTTTTTTTAATCCATGAGGGGTTTTTCCATGTAAAATTTGAATTGCTTTCTCATGCGTGTCGATCTGCTTGATCATTTTCGTTATCTCATAGGAGATCTCTTACTTCCATTGCGGGGCTGGTTAGTATTTTCCCAACACCACCATATATACAATAGTCACATTATGTATAGTGACCTATGGATTAAGCATTCTTGACTTATTTGTTGTCCAAGACAATATTTTAAATCGGTCAAGACCAAATAAGTTAGGCTTCACAAAACACCGAGGTCCATAGCTCAAGTGGCAGATTGAGTGAAGATAGCCTCATTTCAACACTGAGGTCATGGTATCAATTCCATAGTGGGGGTGGCTAACATTGTGACGTAGCTAACATTGTGATGTGACTAACAGGGTGGGTGGGCGTGCTAACGATGGAGTGTGTGAACTAACCCATAAAAGGAAAAAGAAGTTAGGCTACACAATGAAGAAAATCATATCTAATTCATGTATATGTAATAATAATGGGCAATGAACAAAGTATTAATGAAGAAAGATTTGTAATTTATTGGACTAGGATAGCATACATTCCAACATAAGAGACTTGGGAGAGTTCAAGTGGGATAAACTTATGATTGTGGCCTTCGTTGGGTGTCCAATAGCCCTAAAATTCATTGGTGTGTGTTTTTTGTTTTTGTTTTCTTGTTTTTTCTAATAATAGTGAATTTGATGAATAGCTTGAATTTCTTAACATTATGATATATGTGAGTACGTGTGTGAGATACTGCCAATGAACACCTGACTGACGGCATTTAAGAAAAGAAGAAAATTGAAAGGGCACAACTTTCCTAGCAAACGCGTGTCCAATATAGATTTAATAAAAAAAAAATTATAAAATGAGTCGCACACAGATATACCTTGGTGGATGTTCTTTGACTGCATTTAAGAAAAGAAGGAAGGGTAAAAGGGCAACTTTCTTGACAAATGCATGTCCACCACAGATTTAACAAAAAAAAAAATATAAAATAAGTGGAGTAAGTACAAACTTGGATTGTAAGTTAAAGAAAAAAAAAAACTTTGATGTTGCTGCAGAGTGTGACAAAAGACATAAATACTTTAAAATTATTTAGAAAGTCGACATGTGCCGGGCAAGTAATTCAAACTAAACTATCCAAATTATGGGCCTACAATTAGATGTTTCATGAGCTAAAAATCACACTTACTTGATAATCTAACTAATCATATCAGTGAACATTTATCGAATGGTTGAAGATAAAATTTCAACAGTATCCCTGGACCAGAGCTTAGGATTGTTTGACCACTTTGATTTTGGGACTGCAGCAAATAGTGGTTTCCAATTATAAAATTGTTTAGAAATTGCATGCTAGGCTCATAAGTAACTTGTAAGTAATTCATATAAAAGTACCCAAATTATGGGTTCCAATTTGAATGTATCATGAATAAAAAATCACGCCTTGACGTCCACATTAGTGGACATTTAGGCCCATTTGTATACCAGCTTTTTAACTTAATAAGTTATGTTGGGTAAGTACCATTATAAAAGTAACTCATATGATAAAAGGTACTTATTCTTGTAATTTTTTTTCTCTTCTTGATTTTAAAATTTAACTTTTCTACTCATCTCCCACTTCATGTGACAAATAGTCCATATCGAAGGAGCTCCACATGGTGGACGACCCACATCAAAGGTGAGGCCCAGATGATGGACAGTCCACATGGAAGGTAGGCTCCACATGATGGACGGTGGACATTAAAGGTGGGCCCTACATGATGGATAATTTATTTTGATAGTGGCTCTCACATGATGGATGACCCACATCAAGGTGGGCCCTGTATAATGAGTGGTCCACATCAAAGGTGCCGCTGATGAATGACCCACATCCAAGGTGGGCTCCGCATGATGGATGGTCCACATCAAAGGTGGGCTCCACATGATGGATGGTGGATATTAAAGGTGAGCCCTACATGATGAATAATTTATTTTGATGGTGGGCCCAAATGATGGATGACCCACATCATGGTGGGCCCACATAATGCATGGTCCACATCAAAGGTGTTGATGATGAATGATCTACAACCAAGGTGGGCTCCACATGATGGATGGTCCACATCAAAGGTGGGCTCCATATGATGGGCGATGGATATTAAAGGTGGGCCCTACATGATAGATGACCCATATCAAGCTAGGCCCGCATGAGGATAATTCACGTTGAAGGTCGACCCCTTATGATGAATGATCCACATCCAAGGTAGGCGCTGCTCGATCGACTACCCACGTCGAAGTTAGGCCCCACATGATGGATGGTCCACCTTAAAGGTGGGCCTGCATGATGGGCCCCGCATGATGGACATCCTACATTAAAGGTGGGCATCGCAAGGTCGATTTTCCACATGGAAGGTAGGCCTCACACATTGGACAATTGACATTGAATATAGGGTTAAGGTGGGCCCAACATAATGAAGGGTCCACATCAATGGTTGGGCCCACGTGATGGACAATGGCTATTAAGGGTGGACCGAAAAAAGCTGAGGGATAAGTACTTCTCTAACGTTGCAAAACCAAACATACTTTTCTGTTTTTTGACAGATAAGCATGTTTGATAAGTATATTGTTTATCAAGTATGGTAAGTAGAAATCAAGATGGGCTATTTGAGACATAAATAACTTATGTAAAGCAATTTATGATCCAAACGCCCACCTATTGAAAGGTTGAGAATGAAATTTCAACAAAAAGTGTGTCCACGAATATGAGCTTAAGGTTGTTTGACCATTCTGTCCTTTTGGAACCGACTTAGCTCTAACGGGCTATATTAGAGTCAGTGTACTCCACATGTAGAATTTATGAGTGCCGTATATCAAGCATCGCACTCTGCTAGTGGATTAGACAACTCCCTGAGTTTCGGAGTAGGAAGTTGTAGCGCACCAGAGTAGCTTTACAAACGACAGACAGAAAAACCTTGATACTCTGGTAGTGTGTTGGTTCACACGCAAGAAATAACAAACACATGTGGCATGGTGGTAACTTAAATAAAGCCGTTCAAACATGGATCAAAGTCTAGATGGCTTAAAATTACACTGACTCGATATCATGACTCGTTGGTAGGACTCTCAATGGAGTGGGTCAGATAATGAGGATTTGGATATTAAAATAGGTCTGATTAATTAAATGGATTGGATTTGGATTCACGGAATTTGATCTGAGTCTGTCTGCCTATAGATTGTCGGACTTGGAATCACCTTACTGTATATGTTATACCCATGCCGGAGATCCATTTTCCAGATTATTTTAGGCCACGCCTCAAAATTAAAACATGCCAATCTCAAGTCGATCATATTACAGTAGTGATGTAGAACGGGTCGCTGATTATTTCATGGCCCAAATGGATCAAAAGAAGATTGGTCGGAGTCGAAAGTGATTTGGACCGTCAGGACTGTAAACCGACCGTATCTCGCAATTTGGAATGAGTTTCGGGACATATAATATATCAATTTGGGATAGCTCGAGCTACTTTAGCCAACCAACCCGGCTACGCCGGGTTGCCCAGGCCGGAATCAGCGAGATTCGACCATATCAACGGTCATTAGGCTAGTTTATTTTCAGTTTTACTATTTATAGTAAGTTTTAATTCGATCATAACTTAGGATCTGTAGGGCTTTAGAGTAAGTGCCCAACATGAAAATGGCTTAGAATATTTAGTAAAACAACATGGTTGGGGCCGAAAACTAAGAGTTCTAATATGATTGAACGACTTCTATAAATAGTAAGTTTATTATTTATAGTAAGTTGCGTTTTCTAGGAGTTTAAGTTGGAGCAGGAGTTTGATACTTTACCTAGGGTTTAGTTTCCTATTTATATGCATTGTAATTTCGTTTATTATTCATTCAATTATCAATAAAGCAATTATTTGGAATTACTTTTCTCTTTTATCTTTTATTTATTCTCGTGGATTCGAGAAATAATCGGTTAGAGAGATGATGATCGACCTACCACGTCCTCCTTGCGTCAAGTAGATAGTGGGATTTACATCATTTTGCTACAAAATTTAATATATTTATTATATATATATTTTAAAATTTGTGATAGGGTGGATTCCGACCTAGATCCAACCTAAATCCGAGGGTTACATGAATTTTGGATCGAAAATGGATCCGAGTTGGATCTAAATCCGATCCAAATCTGTCTGCAGATTTTTAAACTTGGAGCCATATCTAAATGAATCTGATTCAGATCCGACCCATTGAGAGCCCTACTGGTTGGTTGGTGGACATTTAATAGACATTCCAAACAGTATGGTCGATGATGGTGCAAACTCAACAAACAAATGCCAATTAATCAGACATGCTAGGATTATTCACTCAATCCGAATTTTGTAAGATGGCTCATCTCCAGCAGATCCTACAGTTTGAACGGTTTATGCCGAATTAATGTACGCCACGTGTTCGTTTCCGATGCCTGCTTACCAACCACTGTGCGTCGGCAGAGTATCAAATAACTCCTCGCATCTGATTACCTGAATGATGATGTAAGTAGACGTACGATCCTTTGTTATTCATGTGGCATGGATTTTAATTCCAGACACCCCACTTCAATTCCCCGGTACAGACGCACCACGCGCGGGATTAGTGCAGTTACCAAATGGTATCTTCATTTTTCACATCCTGGCCTAAATAACAATCCAGCCCATTCCTCATTTAAGGATCACATGCATGTTGAATGTAGTCCATTCATTACAACTGTTACAGCTAGCCATTACTTCACAAATGTTGATCCACCCGGATTGGCCAGAACATTGGGCCATGAAAAATCCACCAATGGGACCATTCTATAAATGCCCTAGATGCACCCACAGGCACCACATTGGCGCATTTACTTTGCTGCATAAGTTTCTCCATGATAACCCATGCTGCATTTCTGAAGTCGGTTGGATGATCGTGACCATGCATCTGTGTACCATCATGATGGGCTGCCACGATCTCCGAGAATGATCAGGACCGTAGATATGTGAAAATGAGCATGAAGAAAATTTCTTTTCAGTTCTTAATTCAATTGGAAATATGGACGGTCCGTACCAATGTAACATGAGTTTTGGATCATGGACCATACTAGGGTCTCAAGCTGAGGTTTTCAAAAGTTTTTACTAAGGGTCCCAAGTGGTTCAACAATGCATCGAGTAAGATGGTCTAATGGCTGTGATTCTTCAGCTTTGGTTTTCCATTGCCCCTGAAGGGTGTCGTGTGTACAAGGTTGATGCCAGAGTCAACGAGTTTCCAGCTCCAATGAGACTCATCATACACGATGCACGTGTCTAAGCCAATCTGAGCCGATGATATGATGGGGCATCATGTTGATAGATAGTGTTCTATAATTTGGCGACCTACTCATTAGATCGTTATGGCATTTGCCCTTGAGATTTGAATGCGTGGATGACACATGTTTAAATCGGTTTGAGCAGCCAATTGGCCACCATTTGTATAAACCATAGCTCAAAAATCAGTGTGGGTGTCAATGGGCCGGGTGCACGGGTATCCATGCCCATACCCACCAACTGGTAGTGCACCCGTGCCCATTTGGGCCTGCAAAGTGGGCATTGTTGACCGTGTCGGGCCAAGTTTGGGTGCCTGTTGGCCCACCCTGTCCATTGACAGCCCTATAAATCATGGTTATTGAATGTGGACAATTTTAACATTTTTCTAACCATTTTCGTCAACTCCCTCATTTGTAGGTTGTTGATCCAATGGATCTTGTTGTCGTTGGAAATTGGACAATAGATAAGGTCGGCTGATCCAATTTTATGATCTTTTCTAAATGAAGCAAGCTTATGATACTCCTGGGGTTGTTGGACTTGTAAGAGATGAACAGAATGGACAAAGAAGAGGTGCCGATGTTCGATTGGAAGCTCTCTAATGCCTAAGTCAGGCGGATGAAAGGGTAGGATGTATGTAGGGTTACATTGAGAATAGATTATGTACCTAAGTCTGTGGATGAGAGCCCCTTTTATGAGATTCCAATAGGCACTAAGTGCAAAGTTAATCTGGAATACATTATTGGAGAGTCATTGCAGAGCGTGGGAGTCTTGCCTTGTGATTGTCGAAGTGATCTACGGTTGAGACAGAGCCGCTATCCTTATTTCATCCGTGTTCGGCGGATCTGTTCCAAACTTATCGCACTACCATTCTGGCGGTGGTCATTCGAGCCGAGCTGAAGATGAGGGTCGATCTCTATCTCTGTAGGTCTGTCTCTATCAATGCTCCTTCGCCCGATAAGTGGAGCACTTGTCGTTGTTTGCTTGTGTTCCTGGCCTGGCGAAGAACTGAGCAAGTGGCTTTTCAAGCCCTAGCTCCCGACTCTGGTGGCTTTGATCTTGGGGCTTGCCGGCTTGTGTCCTTAGCCTTTTACTCCTCAACTCGGAGATATTGCCAATGACGTCTACTTGGGCCTTGGACCTGTGGACTTTCTAACTTGTGGGCCTGTTTGGATTTCCCCCACAACAAATCTCGTCCAATTGCGTATTTTTTAGGGCAGCTCTATTCATAGTATGGTCCATTAAATCCACAGTTCATATCTGCAATTATCTTGTACTGGAGATTTTTGGCTTTCATTTTGGTGGGATTGGGATGCCATCTCCAGCTGATGGTGAGCTTGGGCTCAACTAGGGGGCTATGGGCCTATCATCTATCCAACTCTCCCAAAGGTTTTTCCTTCGGTGATGCAGGTTAGAACTTAGAAGGAGAAGTTCATCACTCATTAAATTTTATACATGGAAAGTTTTCTAGAGGATCCAGATCGTTCATATAGTGGGTCATTTCATCGACACTAGTTGATTTGAAAATCAAATTAAGCAGGTAACCTTTAAAGGAGTGGTCGAGATGAAAAAATGATCCACGAGAAAATCTTATGTAGAGATTCATTTAAACGATCTTATCTTCCATAAATAGTCTATTTAGTGATAGATCCATTGCATCTACGTGTCAGATCCCCTTATGTATCTAATATTTATCAGTTCCCTAGAGACGCACGTTTCAGTCCAATCCATCGCGACTGAAAGAACCCGACCTAAGTATATTTCGGGGGCAATTCAGTAATTCAATGATCACCAAAGAAGCAAAACGGAGCTTCTAGTGACTGTAGTGAGGGAACGAAAACCCCCCAACGGCCATTTGAAATGGCGACTCTACGAAGCCTCAGAAAACCGTCTGTTCCTCTCTCCTCCTCTCTCAATTCAAACCCTAACCCTAGGAAAATCCAAACCCTAGAGAAAAACCCCAAAACGTCAAAACCTGATCCTGCAAAATCTGTTTCCGATTCTTTAACTTCAGCGAAAATAATCTCTGCCCTTCAATATGGGAATCTCGAATCCCTGCGGAGCTCCACCTCCAATCTCAATCCCCCGATCGTTGTCGACGTCCTATCCAAATGCAGCTCGAATCCAGTGCTATCGCTGAAATTCATCGATCTCATAAAAGGATCGAATTCCTTCAAACACTCATCGGATTCTCTAAGCGCGATGATCCACACGCTAGTACGGAGCCACAGGACCTCAGAAGCGCAGGCGCTGATCCTCCAGATGGTCCGCAGGAGCGGCGCTTCACGCCCTGAGATAGTCGAGTCTCTTGTATCCACGTGTACAGGAAGCAATTCCAATCCTATGGTTTTTGATCTCTTGATTCGAACCTATGTCCAGGCTCGGAAAGTGAGGGAAGCTTCAGAAGCGTTCCGGATTTTGAAAAGCCGGGGTTTTACACTGTCTGTGAATGCGTGCAATAGCCTTTTAGGTGGGTTGGTTAGGGTCGGTTGGGTCGAGATGGCGTGGGAGATTTATAGAGACGTCTCTGGAAGTGGAGTTCAATTGAATGTGTATACATTGAATATCATGATTAATGCGTTCTGTAAAGAAAAGAAGATGGAGAATGCGGAGTCATTTTTATCTGAAATGGAGCAGAAGGGCTTTTTTGCTGATATAGTGACTTACCATACGTTAATCGATGCATATTGTCGCGATGGACGTTTGGAAAAAGCTTTTTTGTTATTGAATTCGATGCTGGGTAAGGGATTGCGGCCTGATGTAGTTGTCTATAATTCAATAATAAATGGGTTTTGTAGGATTGGGAAGTATGAAAGAGGAGTGGAGATTTTGGGTGAGATGGTCAATATTGGGTTGAGCCCAAATACTGCTACTTATAATATATTGCTTGGCGGGTGTTGTAAAAAGGGTTGTATGGTTGATGCTGTGAAGATTTATAAAGAGATGCTGGGTCGGGCTCTTGTTCCGGATATAGTGAGCTTTAGTTTGCTTATTGGCTTGTTTTCGAGGAAAGGTGATCTTGATCAGGCACTGGTGTATTTTAGAGATATGAAGGCTGTTGGACTGCTCCCAGATAGTGTGATTTATACTATGTTGATTGGTGGGTTTTGTAGAATTGGTTTGATTTCTGAGGCTCTCAAGATGCGGGATGAAATGGTGGAGGCAGGTTGTGTTCCAGATGTAGTTACATACAATACAATCTTGAATGGGATGTGCAAGGAGAAGAGGTTATTGGATGCAGATGAGCTTTTTAATGAAATGGTGCAGAGGGGGATAACTCCTGATTATTACACCTTTACTACTCTGATTTACGGTTATTGTAAGGATGGTAGTCTAGAGAAAGCGCTGGGTTTGTTTGATATGATGATCGAAAGAAATCTCAAACCGGATATTGTCACATATAATACTTTGATTGATGGGTTTTGCAAAGAAGGTGATGTGGAGAAGGCTAATGAGCTGTGGGATTACATGACATGCAGAAAAATCTTTCCTAATCAGGTCACATATAGCATTTTAATAGACGAACTCTGTAGTAAAGGGCGTGTTGCTGAGGCATTCAGGTTATGGGATGAAATGGTGGCGAAAAGTATAATGCCCAATGTGGTGACTTATAACTCTGTTATTAAAGGCTATTGTCGGTCGGGGAATGCAACAAAGGCAGAAGAGTTCTTTAATAAGATGATTGGGGAAGGTGTTCTTCCAGATAGGATAACATATAACACTCTAATTCATGGTTTTGTGAAAGAAGAGAAGATGGGAGAGGCTTTTGCTTTGGTTGACAAAATGGAAAGCCGAGGGGTCCTACCTGATGCCATTACATACAATGCACTCCTTAATGGGTTTTGCGGACAAGGCAGAATGCAAGAAGCTGATTTTATCTTTAAGAAAATGATTAAGAGCGGTCTTGCACCTGATAGATCTACATATACATCACTTATAAATGGATATGTTGCCCGGGACAACTTGAAGGAGGCATTTCGGCTGCATGATGAAATGCTGCAGAGGGGCTTCGTACCTGATGATAAGTTCTGATATCCTTTTCTTTGCCTAAATATTTCAGCATGACCTGTTCCTGAATCAACATACCTCAGGCGCAACCAAGGTAAGCTTTTTCCTGCCTCGCAGAAAATAATAATTTCGCCATGAGCATATCCCGATGTTACCTAAATCGAAAACTCCCTAGATTTCTGTTTCAGGATCGCAGGATCCAGATTATGGGTCTGTTGCGATCTGAATCACTATTTTTACCCACCCAAATAATGGTTCTATACTCTTTGATGAAGTTGCTTTGCAAATTTATATTTTGATAATGAGATTTGTACTTTGGTTTATGCAATAGCATGTATATTATATAATACTCTGCATGCGGGGCCTATAAGATTCCACCATTTCATATACAACATAAATTTGCATATAAAATGAAGAAGGTATAGAAGCATTCCATCTGTCATCAAGGTCTGTAATATGTTGCTTCTTGAATTATTTTTTTCTTAATATGCATGTTAGATGATCTGTATCCATTTCTGATTTGCTGTTTCGTTGGGTGATTTATTGCTTTGTTTTGTAATCCTTTCTCATTCTTCTAATAAAAGATTTCTGTTTGACATAAAAAGGAATTCTCGGTTGATTAGTGGAAAAGAATGGAGTCCCTTGTGGCTTGAAGGTCTACTTGTGGATATGTTTATGGAGGACCTTAAAAAGGTAGTCTTGAAACCTTCTGGAGCATACCAGGATTTACATCCACTGCCTTTCAGCTCAGAATTTCTTTCCTAAGGCCTGTTTGGTAAAACTCATTTTCAGCACTCATCTGTTAAATAAACTATTTTCAATGATTTTCCCTCATTCAAACCTTTTGGCAAATCCAAGAAGTTAAGTGCTTAATTTGGATTTTCACTGAAAAATTGGTTTTTTTTAAGCTTCCCTCTCTTGTCTTAAGATTTAACACGGAATGCAGTAAGTGATTTTGCTTAAATTCTTTGGTCACTTTTGACCAAAATGTCCTTAATTTTTTTTTTTTTTTTTTTTTTTTTTTTTTTTTTGTAAATAACAACTTTACCATTTTGTAAGTTACTTCCATGGAAACTTTGAAAGGACTTGAATTGTGGAACGCTTGGCAAAGTTTTGTCAGCCGCATCATAATGTAAGTGTTATATCCACACCGTCCATTCAATTTGCCATATCATTTTAGGGCATGAGCCCGAAAATGAGGTAGATCCAAAGCTCAAGTGGACCACACCACAAAAAGCAGTGGGTACTGGTCGAAGCTCTGTAGGATCCACCATGATGTTTGTGTTTTATCCACATTGTCCATCCATTTTCCAGCTCATTTTAGTGCATCATTCCAAAAACGAGGCAGATCCAAAGCTCTAGTGGACCACACCATAGGAAATAGCAGGGATTGAATGCCTATTGTTAAAAACTTCTTGTGGGCCACAAAAGTCTGAATCAAGCTGATTTTTGTTTTTTTTTTTTTTTTCCCTTCATCCAAGTTTATATGACTTTATGAAAGGTTGGATGGAAAAAAAACATTGTAGTGGGCCCTAGGAAGCTTTCAATAGTGGGTGTCACTATTCCCATTGCTTTGATGTGGTCCACTTGAGATTTGGATCTGCCTCATTTTTGGGCTCATACCCTATAATGTGCTTGCAAAATGAATGGACGGCATGGATAAAACACAAGCATTATGGTGGGGCCCACAGAGCTTTTCCAGTACCGACCATTACCGAGATCGGTAGTGGAGGGTCACTCCCGAATCTGAGTCCCTTTGAAACGGAGTGGATTAGCTTAAAGGACTTCCGCCCAACAAAACCTCATTGGAAGTCTTTATAAGATAGTGGCTAAGCTCCTTAGTTCCATAATCAAGCTTGCTCTTCCTAAGGTAATCTCCACCCTTCAGAATGCTTTTGTGTTTGGTAGACAGATAATGGATTGTGCATTGATTGCTCATGAATGCATGGACTCCTACCATCGAGCTGGTAAAAAGGGTATCATTTGTAAACTTGATCTTGAAAAGGCCTATTACCATGTTAATTGGAAATTTCTAGATTATATGCGTCGTAGGATGGGGTTCGGGGAGAAGTGGAGGGGTTGGATCCAGAGTTGTGTTGGGTCTGCTAGATTTTTTGTTCTAATCAATGGATCCTTGTTTGGTTATTTTAAGTCTTCAAGGGGCCTTAGGCAAGGGGACCCGTTGTCTCCCTTTCTGTTTATTGTAGTCTCGGAGGCCTTAAGCAGGATGTTGTCCAGAGGACAGGATGTGGGTCTGTTTCGTAGTTTTTGTGTGGAAAATCTACCTCAACCTATTAATCATTTGCAATTTGCAGATGATACCCTATTGTTCTACTTATTTAGGTCTCCCTCTTAGTGTGGGTAAGCTGCCCCTGCATCTTTGGGACAAGGTTTTGGAAAGGAGGGAAAGGAAACTTTCTTCATGGAGGAGTAATCTCCTTCCTCTCAGCGGGAGAATTATGTTGATAAAAAACTCACTCTCCAACCTCCCTCTCTATTTTATGTCTTTATTTTAGATGCCGTAAATCGGTTATTATTAAGATTGATAAACTGCGTAGGAACTTTCTTTGGCAGGGAGGATCCAAATCTGGAAAATTTCCGCTGCTAAACTAGAATGTGTGTGAACCGGTGTTGGAAGGAGAGGCAGGTATTAAACGGCTTGATGTAGTTAACTCTGCTTTGTTAAGTAAGTGGATATGGTGCTTTGCCTCTAGCGAGGATATTCTTTGGAAGAAGGTGATTGCAGCTAAGTATGATACATAAGAAGGGGGTTAGAGGACTAAAAAATCATCCAATTATAGAGCTCAACCCCATGGAAAGAAATAAAGAAATTGTCCAACATTGCATTTGGAAATGCCCCATTCTCAGTGGGAAATGATATTAATGTCAGATTTTGGTTGACAAATGTTGTGGAGATTCTCCACTTCAATTCTCCTTCCCTTTGCTTGCTAGGCTCTCTCCGAATATCAACATATCGGTAACTGATTGTTTCTCTTCTACAGGGAAATCTGGAGTGTGGCCTCCTCCGTTCAGCAGAAATTTAGAAGTTGATGAAATTGAGGAATTATTAGCCCTTATTTCTCGGGTTCAGGGGTATGCGGTCGATTCAGAAGCTGTTGATTCCTTGTCTTGGAACCATGATAGGTTGGGAGCGTTCTCGATTCAATCCCTCTTTCAAATTTTATCTTCTCCGGAGCCTACAGACAACCCTAGCTGCATGGGCCTGGTGTGGTCCTACAGGCCCCCTTAAAAAATTGCAGCTTTTGCGTGGCTGGCAGGTCGAGGGAGAATCCTCACCATTGATAACCCTCAAAAGAGGGATCTCCAGCTCCCTAATGTTTGCCTCCTCTGTCTTGCAGACGCTGAATCAGTTGATCATCTCCTTCTTCATTGTAATTTTACCTCTGCAATTTGGTATGGTGTGCTGTAGCAAGCGGATGTCTACTGGGTGTTTTCCACTTCTATCGATGGTCATTTCAGATCATGGAATTATTTATTATTATTATTTTTTTTGGGGGGGGGGGGGGGGGGGGGGGGGGGGGTTGGGAAGATGTAAACTATCGTTACTTGCAGTATTGTGGGTGGTTTGGATCGAGAGGAATAATTGTTCTTTTGAGAATAAACGGTATCTAGAGTGGGGGGTTCTTTGTAAGGTTTCTAATTTCACCAGGGAGTGGGTTCCCTGAAGCAGAGGGCTAGTGTTTGAGTTTGTTAGCTCCATTTCTAGCTTAGTGTAGTCTTTTCTCTCTTTTCTGTTGCTTTTATTTTTGCCCCTTTGGGTTTTTGTTCCCTTTTAGCTGTTGCCTAATAAGATCGTCACCTTAAAAAAAAAAGGGTGTTACCCGGGTAATACGTTAGTGGGTCCCTGACTGTGGGGCTCACCTTAATGCATGTGTTGTATATCCACACCTACCATCATTTTTTTCTAGCTCGTATTAGGATGTGGTCCAAAAAATGAAGCAGATCCAAATCTCCAATGGACCACCCAGTGGAGATTGAATGGCACCATTAAAAACTTCTTGAGGGCCACAAAAGTTTTGGATCAAGTTGATATTTGTGTTTCCCCTTCATCTAGGACTGTTTGACCTTATCAACAAGTTGGATGGCATATAAACATTAAGGTGGGCCTTAGGAAGTGTTTCTTGTGGTATGGTCCACTTAAGATTTGGAACTGCTTCATTTTTTGGACCATGCCCTAAAATGAGCTAGGAAAACTGATGGGCGGCGTGGATATACAACATATACATCAAGGTGGGCCCCACTGTCAGGGTAGCACCCACTAAGGTGTTACCCCTACTCCACCAAAACCGGAGGCTCGTTTTGAGAGTGACCCCTCTAGTCGGTGTTGGAAAAGTTTTGTGGGCCCACCATGATGTATGTGTTTTATCTATGCTGGCCATCCATTTTTTCAGATCATTTTAGGGATAAGCCCAAAAATGAGGCAGATTCAAATCTTAGATGGATCACACCTCAGGAGATAGTGGTGATTGAACACCCACCATTAAAAACTTCCCGGAGGCACAAAAAGTTTTAGATCAAGCTGGTATTTGTGTTTTCTCTTCATCCGGCTCCGTGTGACCTATTCAACAAGTTGGATGGGAAATAAACATTACAGTGGGCTCTAGGAAGTTTTTGATGATGGGCGTTTGATCACCATTGTTTCTTGTGGAGTGGTCCACCAGAGATTTGGAAGTACATCTCTTTTGGGATCATGTGCGAAAATGATTTGGTGAATGGATGGACTTGGATAAAACATAGACAACTTGATGGAGTCCACAGAGCATCGACCAATGCTTTGTATAACCTACTTGGTGTGCTTGTCCCCTAATGACACCAATCAAAGGGTTATGATTATTCTATTAAGAAGAATATAGTTCATGGTCCATGGTGTGACCCATCTCATCAATTCACTTTGATCACGGATCTAAAGGCCACGCCTATATTATCACCTACTTGCCTCACACAATTAATTCATTTCATTGCATGTGACAAACATGAAAGATCCAGACTATTCATCTACTTGTCTTTATTTGGTGGAAAAGTATTAAATTTTTATTGGATTGGGCATAGGTGTGCCAAATTTGGAGGCATGGCAATAATAGGTTTCGTCTCACACTCCACAAAAGATAGAAACCGGGATAATATGGGCAAATATGGCAAATTGTCAATTTTCAGACATTTGTAATTTGTGTTTACCAAACAATTTTTTTTTTGTGAAAAAAGTGCTTATTTTCAGACATCAGGACTTTTTTTTTTCCAGACAAATTATCAAATAGATTTTTCAGCACCTAAATTAATTTTCAAACCTTATTTTTCAGTTTACCAAGCGGCACCCTAATCTCCTCTTTCCTTTGTTTCTAGTATCCTTTTTTTTTTTTTGGTATCTATACTCTTAATGGAAGGAAAACTCTTTCATCTTAGTAGCTTCCAAGATTTCCTTTTCACTTGTTATTCCTTCTTTTTGGATCTTGATGATGAGGTTGAATGGCAGGTCCTTTTTATTTTGGCTGGTTTCCTGGATTGGGCAGTCTTGGTCAATTGTTGAATCTGGTAAGTTTTATGGCATCAAATGATTTTAGGCTTTATGCTGTTGAATGATTTTAGATGGCTACAACATATGGTTTGCCGCAGCTTGGTTCTTCTTCTTCTTCTTAATTTCTGGGAGAGCAAGTGTTGTCAATGTAGCCTATGCCATTGCTAGTGCTAGAGGCCTATTGAGAGAGGCAGGCTGATGGCTTGATGCTTACTGCACAGCCAATTGTAAAACTTGACCTATGCCATTGCTGGTGCTAGAGCCCTATTGAGAAAGGAAGATTGACAGCTTGACGCTTACTGTGCAGCAAATTGTAGAACTTTTTGTGAACCTACCATTTAAAAGCCACCACAAATTTCTGGGACATATTCTTATTCTTTGTCAGTGGGACTGATGGCAAGTGTTGTCAATGTGGCCTATGTCATGACTGGTGCTAAAGCCCTATGAAGAAAGGAAGGTTGACGATCATTGCCCAGCCGATTGTAAATTTTTTGTGAACCTAACATTTAAAAGCCGCCCCAAATTTCTGGGAGAAAGGCTTAGATGATAATGATGATGAATGTTTGCATGCTTGACATTGTTATTGCTCCTGCTATATTTTATACTATGTGGCTTTGTAACATTAGTCTATCTGTAGTTGTTTATCACCTGATTTGTTCATTCTTGTTTCTTGAGTGTTTTTCACTCTCTGATATCTTGCATTCACTTTCAGCTGGTTTTTTTTTGGTTAGTACACACATCCCACTGTTAGTACACACCCACACTGTTAGTCACCCTTCAATGTTAGCCACCCCCCACGTTGGGATTCGATGCCTTGATCTCAGCGTTGAGACGAGGTTATCTTCACTCAGTCTACCACTGTCCCAAAGGTGTGGGTGTATTCACTTTCAGCAGTTAAGGAAGGTTTTTAACTAGATAATCTAACTCATGATGTACAATTTCTGTGTTGACTTGATTAGATGCAACCAACCTTTCGAATCCTCTCCATGATTTCACATTTCATTCTATTCAGAGACTGGGGGAAAAAATCTGCCATTAGATCTCTCTCTCTCTCTCTCTCTCTCTCTCTCTCTCTCTCTCTCTCTCTCTCATTTGTTTTATTAAATATTAGGGTGGTCCCTAAATCCTCATTATCGGACACTACCTCCATGCACATGGCATGCATGTACAAGATCCAGATTTTTCATCTCTAGGGTCTTACCGTGGATGCATTGTAGCCAAAAGTCACATACTAGACCATCCTAATTTCCTATCGTGGCCCAAGCGTAGACTTTGTGGCACTGACTCACAGTCCCATCATAAACCAGTCAGCCTATCCCTCAAGTGCAAACATTTGTGAACCAAGATCACTTGGCTGCAAGAGAGACGCAAGAGGATGGAAGAATGCCTTGTATTAATAAAGAGCTCCAAAGCTTACTTCTTTGTGAGTGGTTAAAAATGAGGACCTCTCCTCCTATATAGACCTAAGAACCCTCTAGAACCCATATATGGATGGCTAGGATGATGCCAAGTGGCGATCATCCAATGTGCCAATTATTCTCTATAACCTTTCTGGAATAATTTACACTACTCTCTTTGTAAAACCCACTAGAGAACTCTAGAGCATTCTAGAGATTGCAACAAAAATCTACACCACTCTAGTACAACTCTCTGCACACTTTTATGTTACTCTACAATTCGCTCTAGAATTCTCCACAATTCTCTACACTATGTGTACGAATTCTCTAGTGTACAAGATGAGCATAATTTGGCTAAGTTCTTGATTTGGCCCCTTGTGAATGATTGGTCCACAACATGGCAGTCAAAAACTTTTTTAGAACTAGCAGGGAAAGGTTACGAAAAAGTCCTACCAATGGTCTACATGTAATAGAAAAAGGTCCTCCAATCGGTGACTAAGAGGCTAAGACTATCCCAATTGATGTGATTTTAAGGCACGGATTTTTCATGATAGGGCCCAACAAATGAATGGTTTGGATCTAATACATGCATTAAAATAAAGTGCATGATAACTAACTTAGATATATGGTTCTAAAAATAAAATAACAAAAAAACTTAGATATATGATTTTGGCATGGGATCCTTTCCCTTTTAGAGGATCTGTACCCTGTGTATGATGCAGCCCTTGGTACACCAAGAAGTACTAAATCATACTCAAAATTTTCTTTTATATATGTAGTAGTCTTTTCATGAGAGAGAGTATTCTAGAGTTATTTTTTTTTACAACCTTGTATTTGTGAGTGGAGTGATTCCTCTCTTGTTGGGTGAGTGATTCCCCATCCCCTTGAGTGAGTGAGTCCCTAAGCTATCCCTTGTTGGATGAGTGATTCCCCAACCCCTTGTGTGAGTGAGTCTTTAAGCTATCCTCTGTTGGGTGAGTGATTCTCCAACCCCTTGGGTGAGTGAGTTTCCAAGCTATCCCTTGTTGGGTGAGTGAGTCCCTAAGCTATCTTTTTTCTTATTCTCATTTGGCCTATATTCTCTTTATTGTATTTCTTTAAGTTCTACATCAAGTGGTATAAGAGCAAGTTTGAATCTTGGATCGAGTTTGATTTCTTATGGCAAGAGAAAGAGGAAGAGAAAATCGGGCCGAAACGATGGCTTCAATTCAAGATGTCCACCTTCGTGAAGAAATTAAAGAATTGAGGCATGCCAACAACATTCTACAACACATGATGGTGGAGGTTTTGCAAAGACTTCCAGCACAAGATTCCACAAGTGTTCCAATTTATGATGAAGATGAAGATGTCTATGATGTGTTTAATGAAATGATCGAACTTATTGAAGGTAATTAAGACCACATGGAATGTGATGATGATGAGCCGATTTATGATGAAGATGCCTATGAAGTGTTTGATGAAATGGATGGATCAAATGAATGTGGAGTAAACGAAGGCCGCATTAAATTTGATGACGATGAGTCAATTTCTGACGAAGATGCTCATGAAGTGTTTGATGAAATGATCGAACCAATTGAAGGTGGAGTGAGCGAAGACCATATGGCATTTAATGATGACGAGCCGACTTATGACAAAGATGCTCATGAAATGCTTGATGAAATGACTGAACCGAATGGATGTTAAAGTCTTGTTATTTGCAAAGTTTTGGCTGCTCCTCGAGCAGCAGAAGACTATTGGCTACATGTTTTGTGTGAAGTGAAACTATTTGTCAACCTAAAAAAATCTTTATTTATGGTTGACAATGTAGTCTTTTCGGGATATGTTGTCTTATCTCAAGGCGTCATAGTAGATAAAAGAGAAACTCAAAGAAAGTGTCGAGTGGCTAGCCCAAAAATCGGTTATCTCGTCCGGTGGAAGAACAAGCCTCGATACAAAGATACTTGGATCAATGATGAGGAATTATGGGATTTCGAAAAAAGAATGTGGGAAAAAATTACCAAGCCGAACTCGAGGACAAGTTCTTTTTATGGGGAGGAGATTGATGCAGCCATTGGTACCCCAAGAAGTACTATATCATACTCAAAATCTTATCTTATATATGCAGTAGTCTTTTCATGAGAGAGACTATTCTAGAGTTATTTTTTTACAAGCTTTGTATTTGTGAGTGAAATGATTCCTCTCTTGTTGGATAAGTGATTCCCCATCCCCTTGGGTGAGTGAGTCCTCAAGCCATCCCTTTTTGGGTGAGTGATTCTCCAACCCTTTGGGTGAGTGAGTCCCCAAGCTATCCCTTGTTGGGTGAGTGATTCCTCAACCTCTTGGGTGAGTGAGTCCTCAAGCTATCTTTTTTCTTATTCTCATTTGGCCTATGTATTCTTGATCCAAATTATAACAACAAAGTTCTTCTTTTCTTATCTTTATTGCATTTCTTTGAGTTCTACATCAGTGTAATTTGATGATACGCTTCAAAGATATCCTTAAAAAAAAAAAAAGATGATATGCTTTGAAGATGCACTGTTGCAGATTTAGCGCAACACCTTTGTCCTGAAACTAGTGCTTGATGTCCAGAAGATTATGAAGTTGATATGAGAGATGTCAATCAAACTTTGGACCCATTCTAAAACTTTTGATGTCTCTTGATGACAAGATTTTCTATGGAAGAGTTCTTAGTTTGCCTTGCAGTTTTTCTTGTCTTTTTGTGCAACTTCAATTGGGCTTTCTCTCTTGATGATAAGAATTTCTATGGAAGAGTTCTTAATTTGTCTTGCAGTTTTTCTTGTATTTTTGTGCAACTTCAATTGGGCTTTCTCATCTCCTTAAGTTGCTAATTGTGTTTGTTTCCTCAAAATATCAAGGTTCAAAATATCATTTGAATGTATTGCATCTTTGGATGAACTTGTCGTAATACATTCCCAGTATGACACTTTTTGATATTATCAACCTCAATATGATATTGAACTCCACTAAATTATCTAGGGATGAATATAGGGGTTATATGGTCCTTTTTATTATATTTTTATACACTACCTCATGATATGTCTGTTTGTATCATTTCATCAAATGAACATGTCCTGATGCATTCCCGATATGATACAATACACTCCACTATTTTGAACTTGCCAAATATAAGTAAACTATATTCCGTCTTGGATCCTTTTGGATCTTATGGACTTCTGCTGCTGAAGCAAGTCTTATTCTACGAAGAGAGGTGCTAATTCCACACACTTCTATCAAGCAACCCATTTACATGCCACAATATGCGCCTATCTAGCACATGTGTGCAATATCTGATCTAACAATCTGGTGGGTCCCGCAATGTAAATTCCCAATCTCGATCCACTCATTAGGTGGATCAAGTGTTTGAGATGAAGGATGGCTATTGAAAACTCCGCCAAGTTCTTTTAGACACTGCATTTGTTAGCCTGATGAGTAGATTGGGCACATTTATTTTTGGGACACAGTTGGGTCCATCTGATGGATGGATAAACTATTTCTCATCTGTGCCAGGTCGGCATATTTTCTGGTGGTTATATGTGTTGAAAGGAGCCTTAGTTCTTCAGTTTTGGGGGTCATCGATCAATCGACCGCTATGGTCGATTGATCGAAAATACCTAGAGCCGGACACGAGTCGAACTAGCTTGAAAAACTCACTCGAACTGACTTGACTCGTGGACTGGATTGGGTCAATCCGAGCGACTAAACCCGTAGCTTGAAAAAAAACGAGTCAAGTTCGAGCTAGGTCAAACTCGAATCGACTTGACTCGATTCCAAGCTCGAACTCGACTTGCTCAAATATATATATATATATATATATATATATATATATATATATATATATATATATATATATATATATATATATTATATTATAAAATAAAAATTTAAAACTTAAAAGTTAAAACCCTACCCCACCCCCCTTTCCTTTTACCCTACTCAAGCGGCAGCGAGCGATGAGCATATAACATTTTGATATTACCTTCCTTTTACCCAACAATGAACAATCTTGATTTTATCATTTTGATGATTTTATTACGATTTTTAAAACATTTTAAAAAAATTTCATATAACTCAAACTCGACTTGACTTGAACAGCTCGCTCGATCCGACTTGATCCCAGCTCGACTCGGCTCGAACCAGCGAGCTGAGGCGAGCTTGATGGGTGAGCTCGAAGACCGAGTCGAGTTGAGCTCGAGCTTTGGGTCATGGTGGGGTCTAGGTGAGCTGAGCTTGGCCTAGCTCGACTCGTGTTCAACTCTAAAAGTACCCTGGATGAGATAGTTTAGTCTCTGGACACTTTTGGACTAGTTTGGTCGATCAACACTTGGGGCTCGATCGATTGAAACTGGTTGGAATTCCTTGCAAACTCTCTAGATTGTTTTGGGCATGTTCGATTGACCAAACATGCTGATGTTGAGCGATTGTCGATCAATGTCGATCGATCGACCGATTGATCGACGGTGTGTGCCATTTTACGTAAGTGCGCGGTTTTGTTTCTAATTTCGGGTGTAATACTATATGCGGGTGTAATGCGGGATTAGGGTAATTCCAAGGAGTTCTAAAACGTTTCTAGGGTTTGTGAAGGAGGAGGCTAGGGTTTCTCGTCATTGTAAGTTTGGATTTCCATCTCTTGGAATTCATTTCATCGTAGATTGTTGTCGCTTTATGCTTTGGTTTTTTCCCCCAAGGATTTTCCACATAAAATATATGTGTTCTCTGTGTGCTTTGTTTGCCTTTATCTATTGCTTTTTTGATTGAACTCTGTAATTGCTTGTGCGGCGGCCCAACAATATGGGTTGGCCTCGTACATGTGTTTTGTGCTTAAGCAAAGTTCTTTATACAAAATTGAATAGAGAATGGGTGGCTTGGTTTTCATTGCAGGCTGAATTAATTCAAACAAGTCTAATGGTGTACTTATTTAAGCATTTTCCTATGATGTTAAGGTAATAGCATGTTTGTTTAGCTGTGACTGATGTAATAGATGTGCGTTACAGGAACAAAGCATTAAGAAGAAAAAATGGGAACCCAAGGAATGTGATAACCATTTTAAGAGTGCCAGAAGCTGGAATTATATGATGACCATACATGGGAAAGTGGCCTGAAGGGGATACTGTTGTCAATTATTTCGAGGAATATGAAATTGTGGTATTCATGCTTGAGATTGGAAAGCAGTCATTGAGAGCAAAAGTAAGAGGAAAGGAACTTTGGTCGGAGTTCATTGGGGAATCCAGGTCCATCCAGTAATGTGGGCATGGTCAGAGATGATCCAGCAATCGTACAAGTTATGCTCTCTAGACTGGTCCAGTGGGTGGATTCAAATGAACTGCAAGGGCTCTTCATCAAAGATCGGTCAAGTGGGGCAGTCCTCCAAGCGGTGTTAAGAAGATAAAACTCCGGTCATAGTTTGTTGGGGAATCCAGGTCTGTCCAGTAATATGGCCATGGTCAGAGATGATCAAGGTGCTCTAAGAATTATGCTCTCTAGACCAGTTGAGCGGGCAGATTTGAATGAAGCGTCATACACAAGGGCCCTTCACAAAAGACTTCAGGTGTTCAAACTTCAATGCTTCCTCTCTTTAGGTGGAACATGGTAGTGGAAGGATATTTGTCAAATGTCATCAACTGGGCTTCTCATGATGGCTTGAACCATGGCGTTTACTGCTTATTTTTTATGCATCCAGGTGCGTCTTATCTTCAAACATCTTGTTATGTCGCGACTCCCTTCCAAAGGAAAGAGTCTTCAGGCCTAACTCTGTATAGGGAAATTTGCTTCCCCTTCTGTGACATGTCTTTCTTGAATAAAAATATGTTTTGGACAATTTGTGAATTCATTGCAGGTTAGTAGTGGTATCTGCTGCAGAGTAAGCAATTGCCTTGAATCCATCTCTTCATGAACAACCATTATTCACGGGTTCCATCTGGGTAGGCTAACTTCATCCGCTCATGATTGCCTAACCATACTGGCACCATTTTCAGTGGGGACCAAGAAGCTACCATTTCACCAATTGATCTCACAGATAAAATGGGACAGAGGCATGAGAGCAGAATCCAAATGCACAGACAGAAGGTTTAATTGACAGGTTGGAAAGCCAGCTGTCCTCCATCCATGGAAACCTCTTTTGACTGTTAGCAGTGTGCCAGTAGTGACTTTCATGTCTGCATTGTCTTTTGATATTGGCATTACTATGTTTATGTTGTTATGTTCAGGAAATATTATCAGCTTGAGCAGCACCGATCAGTTACAAAGAGGTGATGGGAACTCAAAAGGGTTATTGGCAAATGCAGCACATTTCATTGACTTACTATCCAGTACCGGTAAAAATAGACTCACGATAAGAATCCATAAAGGAGAACGGAGCATGTGTCATTGCTATGATAGGGAAGTTAGATGCTCGGTCAAATGAATACGATAGATTCGCTTTCGTTTTGGATTGCAAGGTCTGTAGATGGTGTTGAGATGATTGTGATGCTCAGAAAGATGTTGAAGGTCATGGTCCCATCAGTGTCTGGAATCTATGGTGGTTGTGAGGAAGGTTTGATGTTGAGGGAGCCAGCTTTAGCGGTCCTGATGAGTTGAAAGATGCTACAAGGCCAATCTAACAGACAAGGTGTCAAGGCAGTCATGTGGGCTGTTCATTTGGATTAGGGACATGGACGCTATTTTTCCGGGGAAATTGAAATTGTTCTTTGTTCATTTTCTTTATTGGAAAAAGATGGCGTGTATTGCACAAACACAGATGTAGCCAACTTCCCGCAACCGGACACAGCGGCATGCACGTAATACTTTTGGATTGTTCATCAGATTGGTCCTGCAGTGCATGGTCCAAACTGAATAGTCTTTGACTGTTCAAAATATCCCAATCCCCATGAAAGGAAGCATTTTGTCTGTTGAATTTGGACTTTAGTATAGTGGGGCCCATATGGTGTGTGTGTGTGACATCCATCTGAAATTGTATATATGGTAATTTTAAGATTAGGGCTCATCTCTCTCTATGCCTCTTGTACATGTATTCAACTTATCTATAGATTGTTTGGTTCATATTAATGAATTGTCAAGCAATTTGCTCTTCAAATTATATCATGGTATCACAGCTGTCCATTTGGAATCCAATGTTGATTCGCTGATCCCATCCGTCTGATCTTCTGTCCTTACTGAAACTATTCGTCTGATCAGATCTGCTGTTTCCGACCATCCATGTTACTAACCAATCCCAGTCCCGGCAGCCTCTATCACTGTCAGCCACCATCACCACACCAGACTTGGCATCACCATTACAAAATCAGGCCCACCACATATCCACAATAGCAGATAAGCCCTAATCTTACAACTACCATACATATATAAATATCACTAACCCATCCAAGATTCACCTCAACATGTTCATTAGATCAATGAAAAGAGGCTGGTCCAATCGTCAGGTGGGCCGCATCATTACAATGTAGAACACCTGAAAACCTCAAAATTCATGTGTAGCCCACCTGATGATCGTGTTGTCCTAATTTTTAGTTCATGTGATTACCATGGTGGGCTGTGGCTGTTGGACGGGTTGCATGTCATGCACACACAACATGGGCCCCACAATGCCCGACTCCACCTTTAGTTCCCCCTTTATGAGTGGTCGATCATATGACTAGGATCATCTGATCATTTTAAAGTCTATATCAGACCCGGTTGGTAAGGACCCAGCTGACACCTGTGCCACATGCATGGTTTTCGGTATGTCGAGCACAGTTCATCAGATAGTGGTGGACCCGAATTCAGGCCCTTGTTTGCATTACTTTTTTTTTTTTTGGCGCCTATCTAAAATAGAGCTGAGATCTACTTGCTAGAGAATGGAAACGGGGAAGTGTAACACAAAGATCTGTAGGACTACCAATATCCAGTTATCCACTCCGTTCATCGGTTTCATCAGCTCATTTTGGACATAAATTAAAAAAAAAAAAATGTGAGAGATCTAGAACTTTAGTGGGCGACACGGGTGAGGATTGAATGCCCACCGTTGAAACCTTAGTGGGGGTCACAGAGGTTTTGGATGAGGGTTCTATTTGTGTTTTCGCTTCATCCAGGTGGGAATCACCTTATGAACGTGTTGGATGGCATCTAAACATCAAGCTGGGCTCAGTAAGGTTTCAACCGTGGGCGTCTCTATCCCCACTGATTTCTGTGGTGTGGCCCACTTGAGTTTTGGATCTCCCTCATGTTTGGGCTCAAGTCCTGAAATGAGCTGAAGAAATGGATGGACAGAATGGATATAACACAAACATGGTGGTGGGCCCCACGGAGCTTTGGGTTACAGGGGAGCCTTGTAACCAGAGGATATAGGCAAGTTGGGCCCTGGAAATGGTGCCAATGTGTGAGGGGAGCAGATGGGAGATGGGCGGGCATCAAAAGGCAGGACTGTCAATCAGGGAATACATTGGTGGGGCCCATACAAAGGGCCAATGTTCTCCCGCTATCTTGACTGATCTGAAGGGGTTGTCTGCCTTGAGATAGAGAAATGGGCCCTACAATCCCATCCCCAAAGGAAATGCTAGAAACAAAAGACGAGAAATGGGACAGTGCATCTTTTTGGTTTGTAGTAGTAGATGTGGGGGCAGAACGCTGTAATCACGGGCTAATTAAAAAATATAAAATAAAAATTCTCTGACAATTCCTCGGTCGTTTTAGATTCTCCAACTCACGTTTACATGCTGAGGAATGGGAGTGGATTTGCTGTTACCCGGGTAACACCTCAGTGGGTGTTACCCTAACAGTGTGGGGGCCAATTTGATGTTTTTTTGTATATCTATACCGTCCATATGTTTTTCCATCTCATTTTAGTATGAGATCCCAAAACTTAAGAAGATAAAAATCTTAGGTGGACCACACCACTAGAAACAGTGATGAATGACCATTAATAACTTTTTATGGGCCACAAAAGTTTTGGATATCAAGCTGATCTTTTTATTTTCCCTTATCCATGTCTTATTGACATTACCAACAGGTTGGATGGCAAATAAAAAGTACGAAAACCTTAAGACGGGCCCTTTGGAGTTTTTAATGGTGAGGCACTCATTCACCACTGTTTCCTATAGTGTGGTCCACATGGAATTTGGATCTGCTTAATTTTTGGGATCATGTCCTAAATTGGGCTGGAGAAACGGATGGACGGCGTGGATATACAAGAAACCATCAAGGTGGGCGCCAATGGTAACAGCTAATCCGCTCTCCTGAGGAATGCTAGTACTATGTCTTACCCCTTATGGTACGCTTGGAAGAAATGTGCCGGTATTGGTCTGATGGGCCATGTCTCCAAAGAACGTTGACCGGACCGTGCTGACTGTCTGACCCGTGAGCTGCAAATGAAATGATCGTCTCCAATAGATCAACGGTAGACATTGAACCCACAGAACTCATCTTGATTTGATGGTCAATGTTGTTCAATCTTTTTGCAATTTTTCACCTATAGTCAATCCATGCAGTGGCCCACCACATATATGCTCCCAATCACCACCATTTTGTTGCCACATGTACCATGAAGAGTATTTTACTCACGAATTGCTTTATACAACACATCCCAAAAGGAGCCTTGTCTAGTAGCTTAAGATAGGACGAATAAAGAAGGGAAGATTTGGGAATTCAAGGAAAACAGATTGTAATTTGACATCCAAACACATTCAGTACACATAAAAGTAATTTAACTCTTTTCAATTCTCCATCAATTTCTGTTGCAGAAGCTAAAAATTACATTAAAATGCTTATTACGATATATGTACAGTCCTCCAACAAGAGCTTTTCCAACTAACCACCTAATAAGATATCTTCATTTGTTTTATGTACGTCTGATGGGGCCCACCCACGTGCAGTGCGATCCAGGCCATTCAAATAGTTAATGGGCATGAGGTCAACATCTTCATACAAGCATGATGCAGACTGTATGATACATTCCAAAGATCATACGAAGGATCCACACGTGCAATCAATCTTAGTGAGGCATTTTGGATTGAAATGTAGAAATGATATTGACCTGGTGAATACATCATCTATCCGGACTGACCATTTGATTGATGGTGATCTGTGAGATCCGGACCGACCAATTGATGGGACACATCTGAGATAGGTTGATCGATTTGATTTTTGGAACATCTCGGCGTCCAAATGCATATCAACGGTTTGTAGGGTTGATGTTGAGGGTGTCATTTAAGCATGGGACAAGGATGGGTTACTACCGTTCCCTGTCTCGAGCTCCGAACAGGCTGGGGCTTTGAGAGGCCCACCGTGATGTATGGGTTTGTCCACACAGTCCATCCATTTTTCCATATTATTTTAGGGTATAAGCTAAAAAATACGGCAGATCCCAGGCTTATGTGGACCACATCACAGGAAATAGTGGTGATAATGATGTACACCGTTGAAACCTTCCTAGGGCCTACCGTTATGTTTAGTTGCCACGCAACCCGTTCCTAAGGCCACATGAACCCTGATGAAGGCAAAACAGAAATATCAGTCTGTTCAAAAACTTCTGCATTTCCCGATCAGTTTTAATTGAGCGTGTATAATCCTTACTTTGTGGTCCACTTGAGCCTTGGATGTACCTCATTGTTGGGTTCATATGCTAAAATAATATGAAAAAATGGATGGATGGAGTGGATAAACCATTACATCTCAGTGGGCCCCTCAGAGCCCCAGCTTGTTCCGAGCTAGGGACAGGAGGGGGAAGTACGCCCACGCAGATTCATGCGACCGGAACTACCAGAGACGGGAAGTTTGGTGGGCCCACCATGATGTGTGTGGGAAATCTATCCTGTCCATCCATTTTGTTAGATCGTGTTAGGATATGGGCTCAAAAATTATGCAAATTCAAAATTAAAGGGGGCTGCACGACAGGAAAATGTTGGTTGGTAAATGCCTACCATTGAAACCTCCTTGGGGTCCACCGTGCCGCACCACAGTAAACCATTAGTAGGTAAATGCCTACCATTGAAACAACCTTGGGGTCCACTATGATGTTTATATGCCAACCTACCAAACAGTTCATAAGGTCATTCCTTCTGTAATGAACCGAAAGCACAAAAATTAGGCTGACTCGAAACTTCTGTTGCCCTATGAATGTTTTACTATCAATCCTCTATAGTGGGGCCACTTTAGTTTTGGATTTAGGCCATTTTGGTGCCATGTTCTAACATGATCTGAAAAAACAGATGGACAGATTGTATTTCTCACAAACAACACGATGACCCCACCTAGCTTCCCATTGCATGAACTGCCTTTCTCAGGCAATCCCCATCCAAAGAACCCCATATGTGTCCACAAGCATGTAGCTGATCAAATTGATGACTGGACCGTCCACGTGGTAAACCTTGACCTGGATTGTTCATGGTCTGAGAAAAGGACGGTGAAAAATAGAAGATTCGGTGTTCATTGGTAAAATCCATAGAATGGATGGTTAAAATCACTTGGTGGATGAGTTCTTGGGCCAATGGAGCGGTCTATAAAGACGACCATACACCTTTCTTGAAAGATGGACAGGAGCATCCAATCTTCAATCCAGTCAGGCACTTCTTGGAAACTAGTGGGATCATTTTTTTTCTTTTACAAGTTTGGGGTTATTGCTTTGTTGAACCCTTGGATGTATCATGTCCTAAAAGTCTACCTGATTGTAAGATCCTAAACTGGGCCCCGTTTCAATTAAAGGTGAGCCGTTTCTGAGCGGTCCATCAGCAACAAATTGAGAAGCTATAATTGCCATATTGTGATGAGTTTGGGAAGCATGGTCCATTCAGGGTGGGCCAAAACAGGAACGATCTGTTCATAGGACTCCGATTGGATGGTGACCTCTCCACCACCCAAGTCTACCCAAGTCGGTGGTGAAACAAAGCTATGTGGGTCCCATAATGATGTATATGTTTTATCGACGCGTCTATCCACAATGTTCATTTCCCCATCCAGCCTGTTTGTAGGCTCACATAAACCCGGATGAATGAAAAAAAACAAAAAACAAATATCAGCTGGATCCAAAACTCTTGTGTGGCCTAAAGAAGTTCACAATGGTAGGTGTTCAGTCTCCACTGTTTTTTGTGGTGTGTTATACTACAGTTTTGGATTTATGCAAAATAAATAGATGAAAAAGGGGCAAAATTAATAGATGAAAAAGGATAAAACACATTCATCATGCTAGGGCCCACAGCTTTTCTACCACCGACTAAGGCAACGGTGGAGTGGACTAGATGCCGCTCGGGTGAGGCCTTTATTATGGTCCCACCTTGATGTATGTATTCTATATTTTCACGGTCCATCTGTTTTTTCATATGAATTTAGGGCATAAGCCCAAATATTGAGGCAAATCCAAATCTCACGTCAAACATATTGTAGTAAATCGTGGTGATTGAATACCTCACCATTAAATGGATGAAGGGAGAAAACAAATATCAGCTTGATTAAAAACTTTTCTGTGTCCCACAATAAGTTTTTAACGGTAAATCATCAGTGTTTCCTTTGGTATGGTCCACATGAGATTTGGATCTGTTTAATTTCTGAACTCATGCCTAAAATGATCTGTCATGGCGGATGGACGGTGTGGATATAGAATACATATATCAAGGTGGGCCCCACGGTAGCGGAGGGGTCATCCAATCCGAGTCCCATATCCCGGAAACGTGAGCCCGGCCTACACAAACTGAAAATAGAGAATAACGAAAGGAATTCCAACAGAAAGTACAAAAAAACAAAACTCAGGCGATTGTTTTATCAGAATAATGTATATCTACATCTCGCTTACGTATATAGCGGGTATACTCTACGTATCCGCAACAGTGCGTACGGCGCATCCTCCTTCCCCAAACAGAAAACTCGCCATCTCGATGCCCTGCATGCGCATTACGCACCCTCGCGCAATACAGACTTCCCCAGATGTCGTTAATACACTCTTTTTTATGTACACAGACGGAGAAGTAACGGAAATAGTTAGTCTGGCGTCAGAACTCCGTCCACGAAGAGACGCTTCTCCTCCAATCTGAAGACGGAGAAGATGACATCGAAGTTGATGGTGAGTACGGCTTCTGCCGAAGCTTCTGGAAGTGCTCCCTGATGTCCAACCTGTTTCTCGCCGTTAACGTCGTTGGTTCATCCTCAGGCAAGAACGGCGGCCGTGAGACTTCCGTTAGCAGATCCCACCTCAGGCCGCGGAAGAACGCGTGCTCTTTGATCTCCGTCGCCCCTCCGTCGAATCCCAGCCTTCGCGTCGGGTCCTTCTCCAGCAGTCGCGAGATCAGGTCCGTAAGCGCCGATCTCTTGCCGACGAACTCCGGCGGCCTCGTCAGCACGTTGCGGAACGTTTCCTTCCGGTCCCTCCCCCGGAACGGTGTCCGTCCGTACGCCATCTCGTACGTCAGCACCCCCAGGGCCCACCAGTCGACGGCGAACTCGTGGCCTGCGCCGAGAACCACCTCTGGCGACACGTACTCCTCCGTCCCGACGAACGAGTTAGACCGCTCGCCGGAGATGCTCGCCTTGCGGCGGCTCACCGGCGAGACCCTCGCTGACTTGGCCTTCCTCAGGCCCATCCCGGCGGAGATCAGTCGCGTCAGATTCCGGCGCTGGCTCTTCCCCTCCTCCTCGTCTACAACGTCAGCGGATAAAGATGACGTGGACGACTCATCGCCCTTCTTCAGGGCGCGAGAGAGGTCGAAGTCGGTGAGCATGACGTGGCCGGATTGCTGAATCAGCACGTTCTCAGGCTTGAGGTCGCGGTATACGATCCCCATACGGTGTAGGTGCTCGAGCGCGCATACGATCTCGGATACGTAGAAGCGTATGGCGGAGGGTGAGAAGATGCTGTCGCACTGGCGGTAGCGGAGGGCGTTGAGATCGCCACCGGGGCAGTAGGGGACGGCCCAGCCAAGTAAATCGACGGTCTCGATGGTGCCTAGGAGGGCGGGAAGGAATGGATGCTGGTGGCTGAGGCTGGAAAGTACGGACACCTCCCAGCGTGCCCGACGCTCGGCTTCGGGTTTGGCTTGGAAGGTGGATTTCTCTACGACCTTGAGGGCGAACGGGCAGCAGCAGCAGCAACGGTCAGGAGGTGATGTACGGTCGGTGACGAGGAAGACAGTGCCCATTGCTCCTCTGCCCAAGACCCTGACCGCGGTCAGATTCTCCATGTCCATATCCATTTCTGATCTGAACGAACCCGAGCGTTCTGAAAGAGAGAGAGAAAGAGAGAGTTTTGGGTTGGAAGGGAAAGGGGGAGGTGGTTTTGAGTTCGTTTGTGGTTTTGGATTCTTTTGGAGGGTATGTTTTGGAGAGCTGCGAACTGTAATCGCGCGAGTAGGATCAGAACATCAGTTGTGGGCACAGGCACCAACTGGCGAGTTGTGGGCCGTTAGTTGGGTGGGCCTCAATGCCTTTGTCTCTGATTCAAATATCGTGTCGGTAAGCTTGCCACGTGGGCCATACCTTTTGTATGTTGGATATGTGCCGTTGGGTTCGTTTTTAGCCGTGCTCCACTCAACTCACGAGTGGGACTGATGTTTTTGCTGTTCACATGACATAAAAGAGGACGGGAAACTAGGGCTCTCAATGAAGCGGGTCATATTCGAGATCCAATGCACTTCGAATTTGTATAATGTAGATTTCGATATTAAAATAGGTCTGATTAATTAAATGCTCATATTATCCTATCTGAATCCATCTACAGCATTTCGACTTCGAGCCTGATCCGACTGAAACCGGTCCATCCTGCTCATGTCACCTTACTGTATATGTTATATCTATGTTAGCCATTTGCTTTTCATATTATTTTAGGCCATGTCTCATTCAATCTCAGGTTGACCATATCACAGTAGATAGTCAGATTTGCATCATTTTACTATTAAATTTAATATATTATATTATATACTTTTTAAATTTGTTATGGGGTGGATTAAGACCTCAATTTGATCCAAATCTCACGGTTATATAGATTTTGGATAAAAAATGGATCTGATTATTTATAAATAGATGGGATATGGATATTACCTTTTGGATCCGAATCCAATCGAATCTGTTTATAAATTTTCATACTTGGAGCTGGATCCATCTGGATCCGATTTGACCCATTGAGAGCCCTATCGGAATCCTCCACAAAACCTGGACACACCATTTCTTATAGTAAATCCACTCCGTTCATCAGTTTCTATCCTTAATTAGAGGCTTTGGAGTAAAAATTTATCCAGATTCACAACTCAGGTGAGCTACACCATGGGAGAAAATGTGGACAGAATGCTAACCGTAGGTTTTTGTGTGGGGCTAATATCATCTGTATCTTTCGCCAAACCCGTTAATCAGATGTAACTTATTAGGACAAAGGTAAGATACAAAAATCGGCTTCATCCAAAATTCAGGTGGTCCACACCCATGAACCTAGAGGTTATACGAACAATTCTACTTTGTTTTTACTGATGTGGGCCATGGAATTTTTTATCTGGCTGATATGTTGTTTGTACCATTCAAATAAGAATTATTATGGGATGGACGGAGTGGATTGACATATACAACATGCTCGTCCCACATAGCTCGAGCATTTTAAGCAGCTGTGTAAAACAGGTGTTGCGGGCGATTTTGGTCCACATAAAACATTGCTTTGGGGTTAATCTTTTTTTTTTTTAACCTGATAGGAACGTGGATTGGGCACTTCCCTTCGGAGCTATAAAATGAGATAGATTCAAAGCTCAAGTGGACCCCTTGACCCGAACCCTTGTGAATAGGTTGAACGGTATGTAAACATCATGATGGCCTTAGGAAAGTTTCAACGGTGCAAGACTTGACTGCTTCCTGCACGACCCACTTGAGCCTTGGATTTACATCATTTTTAGATTATGCCCTAATGATCCGGAAAAAAAAAAGAAAGAAAGAAAGATGAACAAAATAGATAAAACACATATATCATGGTAGGCCCACATAGCTTAGCCAGCACCGAGAGCTGGCAGGGGCAGTATGCAATCCGTGTCTACCTGATGGGCGATCGAGATCTCACACCTTACCGCAAGTAGGTTAATCCTACTCGCGGGTGGCTTATCAGGGGTAGTAGGTTAGATTGGGGTTTAATTTATTCTGGAAGATGGGCTTGTGCACGTGCGGGATTGAGAATATTTAGAGAGTGGAATGTAACAAAAAAGAAGCGCACGGTTGCACATGGTATACCCGCTAGAAACGGGAGTAGCACCCTTCGTGTGAGAGCTGAGCTTGGGCTTGCTGAAATGGTGGAGTCTGGTCGGCTCCTTCCTTTATATATATATATATATATATATATATATATATATATAATGGGAAGCACTCTCGCACAACTTAATTGTGGATGAAAAACAAAATATATGCAACTAAATGGCTGTAGGTCTTACCATTGAATGTGTATTTTATTCCATTCATCCATTGGACTTGGAGTCCGTCCGTCCATGAAATTTGAAGGGAGAAAATTGAGAACTGTCTGTACTCGAATTGATGATGATATAAGTTGTAATAGGATTTGATTGGATAAGAAACCACTGTTAGAGATGGAATTGATAGTTACATTAGAATGTTTTAATTAGACTGCAATTCATTGCTATAAATAAGGCTGGATTAAGTACATACCCGACTAAACAACTTTCAAACATCTCGTACTCTTGATAGTGGCCTGTCGTTCCCTCAAATTCTATCACATTTACAAGCAAGGGCAATATTCAATCCAACCCTAAAGTAAGAGGCAAAATAATAAAATGATAAAAAAAAACAATTTATAACTGTCCAAAATCTTCAAATCCTAGCCGTATAGCTCGTTTGATGGTTAAATTAGATTAATTTATTAGGCATGCCATTTTCATTATGGGTAACCGTTGGGGAGGAAGGTCTTAGTTTTGTTTTAGTCTGTTGGCTTGTTTGCTGTTGCCTTTTATTTTTCTGCTTTATGCTCTTAATAAAAGTTTCAAATAAAAAAAATTAAAAAAAAAGGGTAACCTGTTAGGCCGGTGGATCATGGATGCTATACGTACACTATGATGGCCCCACACCTCAACTAGTTGCATTTACAACTGGTTGTAGGTGAGATCTTCCCTTATTAATGTGCATTTAGAGGTGTGTTTGGTGTCTGTGTCCCTGAATCAGAAGCCCAAGTACTACTACACGCATTTATGAGAGTCAGACCGTTCACTCCATGGGCCCCATTTTCATTGCTCAAGATGTGAGAGAACTGACCACACACATCCAGTGTACCACAACTTGAAGCACCGAAACCATTTTACCTGGTTACTTGGCACTTGGGTAAGACATCATTACCATTAAAATGGTAGGCCCCATCATCACCATTATTTGTAACAAAAATCAAGCCATTCCACTAATCAGGTCAGCCCCAACTTTGGAATCAATGGACAAGTGACAGTCTAACTCAACATACAAGTGTGGCCCACCTATTGAGCGGATCAGCCGGATCTTAGAGAAGGATGATTTTCATGGTGGTAGCCACCGTTTTCATGGTACAGATTTAGTGTACCTAATTTTAGTGTCTCTTAGGTGTACCAAACATTTGCAATGATCCAAGGTGCAATTACTTTCAGTAGCTGGCGCGGGTATCGCATTAAAATAAAGAAAGAGTGAAATTTGACTTTATTTAATTACTTAGATATGAATGGATTTTTAAGAAATATATATACATATAAAATTCAATTAGCAGTTTTTATTAATCTGCAAGAACACTTTAATTAATGTGGGGAAAGAGTCGTAAATCATGGCGAGTTTAAAGAGAATATGAAAAAAAAAAAAGTTTAGTTGTCCAAAAGGATTACTGGCCATGATCATGGGGTGGGGCCCACGTTATGATGCATTGCGTAGGTTAGGCAACAATAATGCAATTTTTGATGTGCCCAAAGCGCCATTTGGCAACCATTTATTGGTGTGCCCCGTTTGGCCCGTATACATTTTGTAGACGCGGGACCATTTTGTGGACCCCAAGAACCGACTGGCGCGACCTGCTTGCAGATGGTTTGGGTCACACGACACCCATTGGATTGGGCCACACGGATTGACTGTGACCTCACTAAGGGAATTTGTGAGGCCCACCATGATGTATGTATTTTATCCATGCCGTCCATCCTTTTTTCTGGCTTATTTCAGGGCTTGAGCCCAAAAATGGCAAAGATAAAAGATTAAGTGGACCACACCACAGGAACCGGTGGGGGTAATACACCCACCATTGAAACCTTTCTAAGCCCTACCATGATGTTTATTTGCCATCCAACCTGTTCATGAAGTTACTACTACCTGGATGAAGGGAAAACACAAATATCAGCTTGATCCAAAACTTCTGTGTTCCCTAAGAAGTTTTCAACAAAGGGTGTTCATACCCCCACTATTTCAAACAATGTGGTCCACTTAAGCTTTGGATCTGCCTCACTTTTGGGCTAATGCCCTAAAATGAGCTTGCAAAATTGATGGACGGCATGGATAAAACACATACATCATGTGAGCAGCTAAGGGAGAGGTTTTACTTGCAGTAATTAGTTTTTTCAATTTACTACAACTATGCCTGATGGAACATTTATTGGAAGGGTTCCAAATCTAAGTCGAGGGCATTTAGGGAATTTAGTAATCATGATTGAATGCAGGGCGAATTTGTGTCTTTATCCACAAGAGAAACTAGACTCCTATGATGATTCACCGACATTTTGAAAATGGCATCTGGGACCCACCAACGGCTATCTACACCACTCAAATTGTGAGTGGCATTGTGGATGGTGGATATCTCTAAAATGGCGAAAATCAAGCACATGTAAATGTCTAATTGATGGGTACCAAATAAACTGTAAAAAGAAAAGTAGTGTGTGCTCCAAATTCAAAGGGCAAGATCATATGGCATTTTTCTTGACATCAGTTGTGCTCCATCAAAAGTTAGGTCCGGAAATTGGATGGTTTGGATTGCCATAAAAGCTATAACATGCGTAAGGCCAAAGAGTCACCACCATTTTACAAATGGCATTGTAGGATACCTTATCGAAAGATTTTTTTTTTTTTTTCTCTTTTACAAATTCTTCCTCTCGAAGTGAATTTGCACGTGCCATCTCTGCTAGGAAATAATAATAATAATAATAATAAGCTTTGATCGCTTAAGGCGCGCCAAAGTAAACAAATCGGCTTAAGTGGGGCTTGGGTTTAATAATTTGTTTTGAGTCGTGCTATAGGTATATAGTCCACAGCTACTTGGTAAGTAGGTCGGCTTGAATTATTGCTATGGAATGTGGGTTGGATTGGGTTAGGGTTTGAGTTTTAATTAATTAGCCCTTTTCGGGATAAGGTAATGTGAATATGGATTTGATAAACCCATGACTATGAACTTGTAAATTCATTTATTTAAATTGAACTCAAATATGGCAAATCTCAAAGTTTGGGGTTTAAAAATAAAGATACAAAAGTATAAATTTAGATAACATTTATTACTTTTAAATAGCTGTGGAATTTACAACTTTTGAAAGTTTCCAAAGAGTTGGATTCAGCAGTTTGCCACTAGGGATTTTTAAATCCATGGATTTTGAATCTCCCTATTTGTTTTTCATTAGTGATTTTTTGAATTTATAGTGAATTTCTCATATGCACACTCCCACAAATCTATAAATTTGGGTGCAAATTAAATCCTCTTGTAACGTTAGGAAAGAATTGATAAGGTTGATCATCGTCTCTCAAGGGATAACTACCTTGAATTCACGAGTCCCTCTTAAATCCACATGACATTCTTGAATCCATCAGATAAGAATAACAAAAGTTAACTTTTATTAAAAATAATAAAAAAGTTAACTTTACTAATAAATCTAAAAAGTGTTTAAATATCATAAATAATTCTAAAACGTAATTAACAAGCTACTTAAGCAAATATAAAAACAAAACAAAAATATGTGTAAAATAGTAATCATCGGCTGATTGCAGTTGGGCTATCGACTCAGTTTTTGGGTGATCAATACGTGGACCTGAAGTACTCTAAAAATGTCCAAAGACCAAATTTGCAATCCAAATTAATTTCAATAATTGATCAGTCAACCAAAGAAACCCAAAACTATCCAACAAGCAATTGAACTTCCTAGCGCAATTTTGGATGATCAATTATTTGACCTAAATGGTCAAACGTCAGATCAGTTGGCCGATTGAACTATGATGATTTTTGTTGTCTTCTCTTGAACTCCTCCTTTTGGTCCATCTAAACCATGAATGCGTTGTGACCCGTTCTACATCACCTTAAGAAACCAGAAAACTTATCAGATGAAGTCTGACCTATGATTCATCCATATTTGATTTGATCTGACCATTTGAACAGTTGGATTAGACTACATTCATGCCACAATGTATAGTCATAGGATACATGCATGATGTCAATCGATTGGATGGGCTGCATTTTCGCCATTTCCTGACCAATTCACAGCTTTCCATGAGGAGGTAGGAAACTCCCCCACATCTATCAAAGAGAAAGTAAACCTAGAAAAAAGATTAAAAAAGAAAGGCTAGGAGAGCATATTTCTCGGCTCCTTTGGTTTGCACTCGGTTGTTGGGTGTCACCCAAAGTAGACACAAAAAAAGACAAATAAAAAGGTACTATATTAATAGAATTTTGGGTTCTTATCAAAGAGGAAATATAAAATATTTGGCTAGATCTAGATGAGCTTTTAACTCCATCAGCAACCATTGAAAGTAGGCCTAACCTTCACACTAGTGGCACCGTTCATCTTTCGGGCCCCATCATGAATGGGCCATGCACCAAAAAATCGCACCCTTCAGAAGATCTTACCCAGAGTTTGTTGGATTTTATTGCCATCGAATGTGAGCCGTTGGCTAAGATATCTTTAGTAGGCCATCAATCGGATTGACGAGATCAGCTTTCGTCATCAATGGTTCCAAAGTGGTTTATTTCTTCATAAGTTGCTCAACAACTTAAATGTTGATTAAGATTGTTGTTAACCGTCTAATTATTCAACTTGTTTATTTAAACCGTTGAAGCTGATTTCTCTATTAGGGACTAGAGGCTGTATCAATACAAACGTTTCCATGTTAAGCTTAACACACAAAATGACGTCTAGGATTCACTGTGATGTTTTAGTGATATCCAATGCGTCCATATTGTGTGCCCCTTCCAACTGTCTTTGGATCCCAAAAATCAGTTCGATCTAAAACTCAAGTGGGCCACTCCATCTAAAATCATGCCTAGATTCTCTAAAATCGCATCTTGTGGCCCACCTGAGTTTTGGAATTGGCTGATTTTTTTGAGCCCATTCATCCTGGTTGGATGCGTCTTCTTACTGGATTAGATGGAATATAACAAAAAAAAAATACACAGTGGGTCCCGCATGTAATCTGGAAAGTTTTTAATCATGAGCATCACCATCCGAACTGTCTACTTTGGTGTGGCTGACATGAATTTTGAACTGGCCTGATGTTTTGGTGCTAAGAAGAAATTTAGGGGGCACACATGATGGACAGATTAGATGTCATTAAAACATCACAGTGGGTCCCACAGGTCAATGTTGTGCATTGAACTTAGTGTACCAACGCTTGTATATTTGTCTACATTGACTACACTAAGGGAGGACACTTTCTCATCGCGCATGAAGTTCGGTCGTGCGTGGGCCATGGTTAGGTTATCCAAACCGTCCATTTGATGGTCCTCATCATGGATGGATTATGCCCATAAATCTCTCAGAATATTGAAAGATCCCAGCCACCCAAATCTCTGACCTTTTTTTTTTTTTTTTTTTACTTTGAATTTGGAATGTTGGTCTATTTCTAATTTTGACGTTTGCATATGAACGCCAATTGAAAGGTCAGAGGTTGTCAGCATAGGAGATTGCTTATGCATAGTCCATCTATGCTCAATGGTCTAGATCGTTAGATGATTATTCAAATTTGTATATCCTATGCGATGTACCTTATAGGTACTTTACTCATTTTTAATAGAATAATAGGACACAAGATTTTCCACAACCTAACCTAAAAAGCAATCATTTATCTGGGCAACTTGGTCACCGAAACCGCCAATCCAACCAATCAGACTTGCTATAGCCATAAATTTGATGATTAAAAAAAAATTAGAAAGAATTAGGAAGTAATAAAATCAAAGATTACAATCATTCGATCCATATTGCTCTGGATTTATAACCGATCTCTAGTAATTTTGATGATTTGGATGGTTTAATTTGAGGTATATACATGTCATGTGTGCAAATGCTACTGCCCATGCGTTGATGTAGGACAAAGTCAAAGATAATCTCATGGATGACCTGTTAAAGTCCACTTGATATGCATTGATATGCCGTCGTTTAATAGCTCGAGCTTTTAGAATAAGTGGTTGTTTAACATAGCACTAGAGTAGAAGATCCTGTGTTTGAATCCCTTGAAAGCTATCAAAGAGGTGCTTTACATGCTTACAAACTATCAAAGGCCATGGACTTGAATGTCTAAAAAGTTCTTTAAGAAATTCCAAAGTGCTTTAATAGCTTATAGTTTTTACTTGACTACGCAAAGGATTTTGGATTACTTTTGAAAAAAGTAGCTAATTTAAAATTTAGAATCTATATGAGTAATACAAGAAGGCTTTTAAAAGCAATTTCATTTAATAAGAGGATTCTCTCTCTCTCTCTCTCTCTATTAAGAGATTTTCCTTGCTATGAATTTAAGGGCCTATTTTTATCCACACCCACTGCGTTATATATCATCCATCATGCTTGGGTGTGGTTCCATGGCTTAGTGGTAGACAAACTCAATTTAAACATTGAAATTATGGGTTCGAGTGCTCACGTAGTGTGGGTTGAGGGTGTGAGTATGTGTTAAAAAAGAAAAGAAAGAGATTTTAAAAAATATATATTATCCATCATGTAGTTGTAGACACAACATCAAATAACTCCTCTCAAGCATAGTTATGATTCAATTACACGTTAACCTTAATAAAATAAGTAGGACGTAATACAATGTGGACAGCCTAGGATAAGATAATGTGGGAAGCCTTTGAAAGGTTCTTAGATGCTCATATGTAGGTGCATGCACGTGAGTGTGGTATGTGCACGTACTCACGCACGAGTGTTTGGGCGCCCAAGATAAAGAGACACCTCCGCTCGCGTGGATTCTTTGGTAGAAAAGCTTCTTACTCAAAAGTTCTTCTCCCCAGCTTTAGGTGGCACGATATCTAGCTAGCTTTTTTCTTTCTCTGGCTTTTTCTGGCTAGTTTACGATGTGCGTTTGCTGTAACTCACACAAAATTGTGGCAACTCAACCACATTACACTTGGCCTATATGCCGTCCAATCCTGAGCATCCCTATCATTAGTCTTAGAGTTTGGAAAGCTCATATGATCCTAACCATTGAAGTAATTGAATGGCTGAAGAGATGATGATCGACACGAACCATTTCACGGCTACTGTGATTGGGTTGTCAAAGTTTAATGCGCAGTTGCAAACGCACTCCAGAATCTAGCCTAGCTTTATGGTCTGTACTCGACATGAAGACCCACCAGCATTTTGGCAATGCAAAGTTCGTAGCTTTCAGGAAATGTGGTCTGGTCTGCCATCATTTCGGGGGAGTAAAATTCAAAGAACCACCTTCACCATCTGCACTCGCTTGAATGCACTTTGTAAGTGCACTCACTTCACACATAGAAATATGGACATATATGTTTAAGATCGGATCCGTTCATTAGGCGATCTCCACCGCTTAAATGCTATGAACCAAAATCCAGCTTAAATCGATAGTCACATGGTCGACACATGTACGAAATAAATTAACGGTCAATAGAAAACTGACTGATGACCCCAATCGAAATGCGTGTGTCGTAATGATGATCTTATTGGCTTGATTTTTGAGGCACGACATCCACACAATGGATATTGCCCGATGAACGGCTCAGATATCACGTACATCTGACTCGTTACACGTCTGAGGTAAGTCCACGTGTCATTCCACAAGAGTCTATATTCACCTTTCACAATTCAAATATTAAAGTCCGGCCGATGTACTTTTTGAGTTTTAATCTTGGCTTGGAGTGAAGTGCGTGGAACGTTGAAGCGTACTACTCGCACATGTTAGATGAAATGGAGACTTCACGCTACAGGTGCTGACGTAGAGCACAGATGCGTGATCCAGTCCATTGATCTGGTGGGAAGCACTGTGATCATGCATTACACTGAAACTAAGACCGATCCACTGATCAGAAAGGTACACTTTATGAGAAAAATGGACAACTAAAAGAGAGTCAAGGGTCAATATTCAGTGGGGACACGTAGCTTTCGTTGCCAGCACACGGAGCTGATTTTGTTGCATTGGCAATCCGTAGTTCACCCTATAAGGTGAATGGACCGAAATTTTCACACATGCGAACGGTCACACGTGTGCCACTGTACCCGTCTGTCTCACACCAATGAGCGCTTTGGTCCGCCATGATTCTAGTAGCTACCAACGTTGGTACTGTTCGGTTCTCTGTGTTCCCCATCTACACCGTCCATCCATTTTGGCAGCTCATTTTAAGGGACGAGACAAAAAAATGAGGCAGATCCGAATCTCATGTGGACCACACCACATGAAACAGTGGTGATTGAACGGCTACAAGTAAAGACTTCCTAGGGTCACTGTAACGTGTATTTAACATCCAACGTGTTGATCAAGTCACACAGATCTGGATAAAGGAAAACACGAATATCAGCTTGAACCAACACTTTTGCACCCCTAAGAGGTTTTTGATGGTAGGCGTTCAATCAACGCTATTTTCCATTGCCGCGGTCCACCTGAAATTTGGATCCCTTCATTTTTGGGCTCATGAACGGCGTGGATAACACATACATCATGATGGGGCCACAGAGCTTTTCTAAAACCAACCAGTCGGCATTGAAGGGATCATTACCGAATCCGAGTCCAGCACCGTGGCATGGTTATGTGGGCCACACTAAAGAAAACAACGTCTAAACCGCTAATAAATAACGAAATTCAGGTGTGGTCCACCTGAAGAGTGGATGCAGCTAATTTTTACACAAGAGTGATCGCCATGGTGAGGCCAGATATTGGAAGGGCTGGATGTTGCATGCACATGATTAGTTGAAACTTCAGTGGATGGATGGTAACTAATGGTCCAACCGGTTGGACTTTTTTAATTTAATTAATTAATTTTTTTTTCCACGCACACCCACTCTTATCGTTCGAGTAAACTCTGTTGGGCTCACCTAGAATGTATTTGCTTTTCAAGATCGCTTTAGGGGTTGAGCAAAAAATCTAAGCATATCCAAATCTCAAGTGGACCATGTCAAAGGAAACAGTGGGAATAATGATTTCCACCGTTGAAACCTTCCCAGGCCCCATAATGATGTTTATTTGTCATCCAACCTCTTCATAATATCACACGGACATGGATGAAGGGAAAACACAAATATCAGCTAGATCCAAAACTTCTTTGTCCCCCGAGAAATTTTCAATGGCAGACATTCAGTTCACACTTTTCCTATGGTGTGGTCCACTTTAGATTTTGATATGCTTCATTTTTTGGCAACATACCTAAAATTATCTGTTAAGATGGATGGAAGGAGTGGATAAAATAAGTAAATCATGGTGGGCCCCATAGAGTTTACTCCGCACCCTACACAATCGGCTTCCCACACCCACACTTCACACATGAAATCGGATTGCGTCCGCACGCTCCTAGCGTGTGGAGTAAACTCTGTTGGGCCCACCTAGAATGTATTTGCTTTATCTATTCCGTCCACATGTTTTTCCAGCTCATTTTAAGAGTTGATCTCAAAATTTAAGCATATCCAAATCTCTAGTGGACCATGCCACAGGAAACCGTGGGAATAATGATTTCCACCATTGAAACCTTTCCATTCTATTCCGTCCATATGTTTTTCAGCTCATTTTAGGGGTTGATTCCTAAAATTTAAGCATATCCAAATCTCAAGTGGATCATGCCGCAGGAAACAGTGGGAATAATGATTTCCACCGTTGAAACCTTTCCCAGCCCCACAGTAATGTTTATTTGTCATCCAACCTGTTCACAAGATCACATGGACATGGATGAAGGGACAACATAAATCTCAGCTTGATCCAAAACTTCTGTGTCCTCTGAGAATTTTTCAATAGTAGACATTCAATTCATACTTTTCCTATGGAGTGCTCCACTTTAGATTATGATATACTTCGTTTTTTTGGAGCCATACCTAAACTTATCAGTTAAGATGGACGGACAGAGTAGATGAAATAATGTAAATTAATCCGCTTCCCTCACACATACCCACGACTCACACCACATGGGATTTCACCGCAATGGGTACTCGGACCCTGGGTGCTAATGAATGGGGCTGATTTACCTATAATTTTTATTTTTTCGAATGGTAGATTTACATATGATTATTACTACTGTACGGTTCCAAAATGGCTCTATCATATGAAATCGGATTGCGTCCTGAGTTAATCGGTACGCTTTGGGCCCCGATTTTCCAAATCATTTAATGGTTGAAAAACAAATTAAAGCATATCCAAAACTCATGTGGACCATACCACGAGAAACAGTGGGTATGATGATTTCCACCGTGGAAACCTTTCTAGGGCCCACAGTGATGTTTATTTGCCATCCAATCTGTTCACAAGATCACACAAATATTGATGAAGGGAAAACCAAATATCAGCTTTATCCAAAACTTCGGCAGCCCTCCAAGAATTTTTTCAATGGTACAGGTTCAATTCACATTGTTTCCTATTGTGTGGTCCAATTAAAATCTCTATATACTCTATGTTTTGTTTTAAGCCATAAAATTATCTGTTAAAATAGATCAACAGAGTGGATGAAATACATAAATCACGGTGGACCCTGCAGAGTTTACTCAGTACGCAATCCGCTTCCCTATCATATCTGGTCCTTAGTGTATCATCTTGGACCGCAAACCTTCAGGACACCTGCGCCTGAAACACCAAGGCTCGTTCGTGTCCACCATTTTGTTAATTTAAAATCTACTCTGTCCGTCAGGTGATAACCTTTATGTTCACCGTACGTATAAAAGATCAGCCTGATAAAAGGCTCATAGGGGACGATACCAAAGGGAAGGATATAAAATCACGCCTAAAACCTCTTAAATTCCCGAGGTTGTGACCCACGTAAGTTTTGGATAAGGGCTGATTTTTGTATCTCGGCTTCATCCCATTGAGCCACGCCCGATGAAAGATACACATAATGATGGTCCCACAAACAAACCTATAGTTACAATCCCATCCCATTGTTACACGCGATGTGGCCCACCTGTGCTGTAGACCTGGATGATTTCTAGCCTCAAGAGCTATCATCCGTGCGCCCACCTGATGGATGGAGTGGATTTCACATACACAACATCAGGTTTCACGCGCTGCATAAAAAAGGTTTGCAGGGAACTGCAGACCTATCATCTCCCGCCTTTTACAACCACTCACTAGTGTCTTCTCAGGTACCACTTAGAAATGTCATCAATTTCTCTTCACGTGATTTTCACGTGCCGATTCTATGAGTAAGGAATAACAAAAGTAGGGATACCTTTGCAATTGAAAATGCTGTTTGGACGAATTATAAGGTCTTGATGCAACAGGGACGGGAATGATCTACTGTTTTACCCAGCGCGTAAGACACCCAAACTTGTGGGCCCACTATCATGCATATCCAAAATCCACTCCGTCCATCAGGTTCTATCCTCAATTATAGGCCGTCATGGTAAAAAAAAACAGAGAGATTCATAACCTATGTGAGCCACACCGAAGGGAAAAATGGAGATGGGGTGCCAACCATAGGATTGTATGTTGGGCCACCATGGTGTTTATCTTCCATCTAACCCGTTAATCAGGTGTGACTCGTGAGGATGAAGTCAAAACAGAAAAATCACTCGGATCTAAATATCAAGTGGGCCAGAATGTGTGAACTTGAGGGTTTAGTAGCAGTTTTACAGCTCCCAACGATGTGGCCTGTGAGAGTTTTATCGCACTGATCTTTTGTATGGACGGTTCAAATAATAATTCTCACCTGATGGACGGAGTGGATTTACATATAAAACATGGTGGGTCCGACCAAGCTTGGGGTGCTTTACGGAGCTGCTTAAAAGTTAAAACAGGTGTTGTACACTATTCCGGTCCATACTATCCCCGGAATACTTTCCTGTTGCATCCTTTTTGGGAGAGTGGAGCTCATGGTCTCATGATCCAATCCGTTGATATGATTGCTCTTCTGTCATGGAATATTTCCTAGTACTAGCCACCTGATCTCGAGCCATTATTTCAAAATATTTGTTGAGTTTATTTCTAACCGTTCATTCATTGTCCAAGGAATAAAATAATTGAACGTTGTAAACAGAATGATACGCTAGTTATCGCTAAAGCATTGTTTGTTCCTTCTGATCAACCGTTTGGATCACAGAATCATGGATCCAAACATGTAATCCCTGTGTTGTTTCAGCTTTTCGAATCGAAACATTCGAAAGAGGAAAGCGCAGCAGTAGAAATGCATAGATAAATTTTATATTGTTGAATCCGGGCCATTGACTATCTCTCTGACAAACGTGTCAAGCAATCGGCCAGTTAAAAGGATCAAATCAATATAATTCTTGGTTTACCTAGCCATTGAAATTGGGCCCAAGATTTGGACAGTTTAATTTAAGTCACCTACATCCCACGTGCAATTTCTTGGTGCCTGCGTATCAACTGCCACACTCCTCAGAGTATTTAATGTCTTTCACCTTTTCATTTTAATATAAAGTCATTCAGAATCTGTACACGTGGCAGACGGTTAACTCAAATTAAACCGAGTAAAATTTGAAATGTACTACCTCTAAGTAACTATCGCCCAATAGAATTGGTTAAACAATCTAACCCACTCTCATTGGTGGACACTTGTTTGTTGAAATAGGAGTATTGGAATTTTTATTTCGAACCGTCCAATAAATATTCAAGAATCAGATGGTCAGATAATCTAAATAAGAATACTTTTTGCTCATGATACGTCTAAAATGACCCATGATTTAGACGGATAAATTTGAATTAATTCTGCCCCACTTATGCAAATTGGACGACTCTGCAGCACATACGTAAAACACATGAACTCTGTGGGGTCCACCATTTTGTAAATGAAATCCACTCTGTCCATCAGGTGAAAACCCTTATATTGACCGTACATAAATAAAAATATTCTGATAAAAATCTCTGATGGGCCACACCAATCAGAACAATGTAAAATTAATCCTAGAACCTCTAACTTCACTCGGTATGGCCTGCCTGATTTTTGAGTCAGCTTGAGTTTTGTATCTTTACTTCATCCTGGTGAGCTACACCTGATTAACGTGTTCGATGAAGGATACACATCATGTGGGCCCTCCGCGTAAACCTATGGTTGGCATCATGTAGTGTGACCAACATGAGTTATAGATCCGGCCTATTTTTTGCGCCAGGGATTAGAAAAGAGGAGAAAAACCTAATGGACGGAGTGGATTTCACGCATACAACATGGTGGGGCCTACCGAGCTTGGGGTACGGAAAATAGGTTTGCAGAGGCTTCTGGTCCGTTTCTAAGATCCGGAGTATCATCCATCATCTCCAGAGTATCGAAGCTTTTGATGTCCATTTTATTACATGATAGGGCACTAAAGTGGGACATGTTGCCATCATCTGCTGCCTCCACATAAGAAAAGGCAATGCAATGCAATGCATTCATTTGATTCACTTACAATTATTTATCATTTATAGCTTAATTTCATTTCAACTCGAGTAGGGTAAGGTTACGCCTGGTGCGCAACACGCATCCCTTGCTTTTTTACATTACACGTACGAACCAGCAGTAGAAGTGGGTCCCACCACACACACAGTGATCGAGTGCGTATCTATTACAATGCTCGATCTTAATCATTCAATCACATGTCTCAATTTTTGCTTTCTTAGTGAAAATTATAGCGCGCCTAAGGGGCGGTTCCCGGTGGAGGTGGTTGTACCGGAATATTCTAGAAACATGTCAACTCATTGCACATAAGGAAACACAATCTCTCACTCAGGGCCATTCATTTTGTGGGCTCTACATATATAACTCATATTTTACAAACCGAATTTAAAACAGAATCCTAGCCATCCAGACATCATCCAACTTATGTGTATGTTGTACCACTTGCGCCCATCTACATCAGGGTCCGCAAGATGGACGGTCCCAGTTGATGCATTGTGGTGCCATGTTTGGTGCAGAGAGAGACGGCTCCTTTTCCATATTCCGGTTACACGTATGCTAGATCACCTTTGTTGGGCATAGGGGTGACAATGGGCCGCACCGGGCTAGGCACCACCGACACCGGCAGGACAAGGCCCAATGCCTGAGCTTGGCCCGATCTTTGAAATGGTTGGGTTAGACCCAATCAGGCCCGGCCCTAAAATAGATGAAAACCGCATCTCCCACAGATGTAATCCTAACCGGTTGATCAAGTGGGTCATAGATGCACAAAGAAAAGAGCATTTTGAAAATGAAACCAACGGTCTACATTCAATATACTCGTTTTGTTTTGCCAGCATCTCTGTAGGATATAACACGCGCATATAAAGCGGGTCGGGCTAAATGTCTTGAGTCCAAACCTGGCCCGAAAAAGATAGGGCCATACGTGCCAGAATCAAAAGCCTATAGGTCCAAAGCCAGCTGAGCTCGCCGGGCCAGTTGGGGTGGGCCACTTGGCACATCGACATATCACTAACATCCAGTTAGACCAAAAATCACTCCTAAATGGGCCACCCTTTCAATGGGCCATGCATTGCCCAAAAAATCACATGATCCGACGGTCCTAATTGTCTGATCATTAGCAAAAGTAGAGGAAAGTGACGGACACAAGTTCAGGACTCAGGAGAGGAACGCAGCACCTTAAGCATGTTATCCTCCTGAAAATACACGTGTGGAATCATGAACGCACCTTGGAACATGGATGATGGCTACACGTGAATTATAGGATGCCTGGCACGACGGTTTGCACAATACACCCGGGTTTTAGATCCTGACAAGTAGGGCCATGCTTCAGTAATCCAGACCGTTGGTTTCTTGCTGTCCACCCTGGATGGATCATGACCAGAAAAATCCCCGCTGGGACAATGGTAATCTTTTGATTTGGGGCCTTCGAATAGATGGTTGAGAAGAATGATACAGCAACGGCCCATGTTCCTCTTGGTTCATGCATGATAGAAATTAGAAAGGGAATACCTTTATGACAATTCCCGGCACATCGCAATTTGAAAAGTTTCAAAACTGGGCGTAAACTGGGCGTGTACAACCCCTGTCTGTCAATGGGCTTGATACACTAATTTGGAGAGATGACACCCTTTGTTAGGTGATCGAAGCCGTTGCTTTGATTGGTCCAACCTGGGATGGAGATTTTCCCAAAGATCTCCTAATTTAGATTTTCTAATACATCAATCAGAGATCTACAACAGACGGTTAGAAAAGAAATTCATCAACGGCCGGGGAAAAAGGCCAAAAGTTGGATGGCCAGTATCTCTTCTAATCTGGGAGACTTTTGAAGGATCCCCTTTTGTTGCGGTCCCCATAAGAAATGGCTTGTATCAATTAACAATGGGCCCACTTGTACGAACTTGGCATTGCGACGGTTTGTGTTCTGGTGCACCGCGACTCTACAAATCCTCTGTAAAAAGAAGGTGGTTATAATTACTGAAGCTAACTAAGATAGCACTATGAGTTTGCTACACTTGGAGGAATGACAAAACAGGATATCATCATTTCAACCAAAGTAGTCAGTTTTTGAGAAGAATCAGACCTGATGTCACTTTTTTGTCGATGGACCCCACGCCCCTCGAGGGCTTGGACCTATTAGGCTGACCCCGTCGACTGGGCTCGGACCTCACATGGGCTAAGTTCATTTTAGCCTGACCCCAACTTGGCCAGGCCTAGTTCAGGTGAACATGTGTTCCATCGTGCAGATATGCTCATCCAACGACTGCTTAGGCAACACACGCATCTTGCATGTGGACCTTTATTTATTTTTAAATAAAGTACATGTGAGCCCACCTAATCAACGGATGGATAAACAAAAAAAAAAAAACATTCACCATGGGAATAGAGATTTGATCGATTTTAGGATGCAACACGCCCCGCCTTACTGATTTTCAGGCTCAGGTTCGAGGAGGATGGTCAAGGCCCATTCCACGCACGAGCTTTAAGCCTTGCAGTGTCAGGCTGGCTCAGCCCAAACCCAGCCCATTGCAATACCTTACATGCATTCTCGGGATTGAAATTCAGAGGGAATACTCATGTCGGTTATAGGTGTAAACATGGACACTACTACTAAGGAATCAGATCCGTTCCCTGTTGGATTTGGACACGAATGCCACCGTCTACGTGCACCGAATCTGAATCCTATTATATTTGAGAGCACAAATGAGAATGATTTTGAATTACATTAGAAACGTACATTGTAATGGTGTGGTCCACACATGCACATTGGTATCTATAATGGAAAAAAGGGAACTACTTCAAGAGGACAACTGTTAGTCTTTTGTATACGCTTTAAAAATGAGTGGGTTTTCCTTCCTTATCATATGTTTAGACTGAAAAATAGGAGGAAGGTGCGCGCGCATCATATGTGGAAGCATCGTGAAATACATCAGTTTTAAACAAAATGTGGAACAAAATTTCCTTAAAATGTGTAGCTATGTTTGTCTTCTTCACCACACAACCATTAACATGGAAACAAAGAAAAGTCCACTAGAGATGTAAACTCTCAACCAAATGAAAGTAGGCTTCCCATATAACCCGCCTTAGATATGGGTCATTCATCATTAATATGGGCCTTCGATGTGAATTGTCCTCATGTGGGGCCTACCTTGATATGGGTCATCCATCACTTGGGTCACACTATCAATGTTATTTTCCATAATGTGGGGTCCACCTTCAATACCCACCACCCAACATGCAGAACCACCTTTGATGTGGACTGTCCATTGTGTGGGCCCCCACCTACGATGTGGACCGTCTATCATGCAAGGTCCGCCTTGGATGTAGGCCATTCGCCATTAGGGGCCGACCTTTGATGTGGATTGTCCATTACGGGAGATCCACCTTGACGTGGGCCATCCATCATTTGGGGCCCACCTTCAATGTCCACTGCACTTGCCTTGGATGTGGGCCATTCATTGTTAGGGCCAACCTTTAATGTGGATTGGTCATTATGTGGGGCCCACCTTCAATGTCCACTACCCATCACGTGAAGCCCACCTTTAATGTGGATCATTCATTATGTGGGCGCCACCTTTGATTTGGCTATTCATCATGTGGGTCCACTTGATATTACCTATCTATTATGTTGACAGATGGGAGAGAGTGTAGAAAAAAAAAAAAAATTTGTTGCTAGTTATAAACAATTTAAAGTTGTTAATTTACTTTTGAAAGGGTACTTAACAAACTAACTTAACTTTAGAAAATTGACTTTTTGTTTCTATAAAGGTCATTTGACATCCCTACTAACAAGAGCTTATTTGCTTATTCTAAAAAAATAAGCTTTTATTTTGGAAATAAACTGTTAGGTAAAGCTCTAATTTTAAAGTTTTTTGTTTTTCTTTTTAGAAATCCGCCTAAAAACTCTTAAATAATAAGCAACAGGATGTTACTTTTTCTTAAAGAGTTTATTTACCTTAAGTGGGTAGACATTTTTGAACAAGTTTGTCCTTAAACTTTTTGAAGTAATTCCCATCTTGCCATCTTCTCCTCTTTACAATCTCTAAGGTGGGCCCACATAATGCATGGTCACATCAAAGGTGGGCCCCACATGATGGATGACCCACATCAAAGGTGAGACCTACATGATGGATGGTGGACATTGAAGGTGGGACCACATGATGGAAGATTGAGATCAAAGTTGGGCCCACATGACGAACGACCCATATTGAAGGTTGGGCCCCACTTGATGGACGGTCCATAGCAAAGGTGGGACCCACATGATGGATGTTGAACATCAAAGATGGGTCCCACATGATGGATGGCCCACATTAAAATGTGGCCCCATATGATGGATGGACTACCCACATCAAGTGGACCCCACATGATGGATGGTTCATAGTAAAGGTGGGACCCACATGATGGATGGTAAACATCAAAGGTGGGCCTACATGATGAATGATTCATATTGAAGGTGCCCCTACTTGATGAATGGTCTACATCAAGGTGGGCCCACATAATGCATATTTCACATAAAAAATGTGGCCCAACATGATGGACAATCCACGTTGAGCGGGCCACACTTGACAGACGATGCCACATCAAAGTTGGGATCGACATGATGGATGATGAAATCAAAGGTGGGCCCATATGATGGCAGTTGTCATCAAAAGAGAGCCCACATGATGAACGACTTGTATTAAAGGTGGGGCCTCACATGATGAATGGTCCACATCAAGGAAGAGGATATAACGAATGGAGTGAGCCTTACATGATGGATGTCCCACATTAAAGTGTGTCCCCCTCGTGATGGACTATCCACATCAAGTGGGCCCCACCTAATTAAAAGTCCACATCCAAGGTCTTGCATGATGGAGGGCACAATTCCAAAGTGGCCCAACATGATGGATGATCCACATAGAAGGTGCGCTCCATAGGACGGATGGTGGACATCAAAAGTGGGCCCCACATAAAGGATAATATGCATTGATGGTGGGCCCCACATGATGGATGAACTACATCAAGGTGGGCTCTATATAATGGATAGTCCACGTCAAAGGTCAACCAAAACAACTGTATGGATTGCCTTAAAGTAGAGTTGTTGTAATCTTTAAAAATGACATCCATATAATGGGCAATCCACATCAAAGGTCAACGAAAACAACTGTTTGGATTGCTCTTAAAATAGCGTTGTTGTAATCTTTAAAAATGATATGAACTACCCTTGAGAAAAGCTCTTATTTGAACATTTTATCAAACTTGCTTATTTCAAATAAGAACTTTTTATGGTTTTGAAAATATGATTTTCCAAGCAAGCTTATTTAAAACAAGAGCTAGAATAAAAAGAGGTTATCAAAGTAGTTATTATTTGAAAAGCTTATTACTAGATTAGAGTAGAGATGCCAAACGAGCCCTAAGTAAAAAGGATTACTTATGATTTGGCATACAAATAAATGCTTAAAACCTAACTCCAATGTCTCTTATGTTATGAAGATAATGAGGTGTATCAAATTTTCATACTTCCTCTTAATAAAAATAAAATAAAATCCAATGTGCACTCACCAATCATATAGATTTAGTGTGAGACCTTTAAGAGATAAAATCCGACCAATTCAACAAGTGGGCCACAAACTACTCTTCCCAATCTCCAACCAATTGTCTTAGTTAGTTAATCGGATCACACTTAATTAGGCACATTGAAGTCTGTACATTTACATGGATAAATCTCAATATTTTGGTCATGATATACACTTATATACTTTTGAGATTGAATAGATTTTTATCTTTGCATGCTTATTAATAAAAAAATCGTAGAAAAAATTAATATAAAAATAAATAAATATTCTTCCAAAATAGTTTGCGATAAAATTCAATTATTCATTTGATTTGGCATCTAAGATAAATCTCATATGCATTGTAGCTCAAGTGGTAGGCTAAGTGAAGATAATCTCGTTTCAACACTAAAGTCTTAGTATCAATTCTTAAGTGGAGGATGACTAACATTGCGGTGTGACTCACAGTGGGGTGGGTGTACTAACAATGGGGTGTGTGCTAACCCAACACACACACACACACACACACACACACACACACACACATCGTCACTACCTTATGATCATGCACAATCTTTTTTTTACCCACTTTTATGATCCGATCTTGATTTGACCACTTTCTTAATGTGCTTCTAACTCAACTGAATTTGTACACATAGCCTTAAAAATGCATATCAAAGCAGCGTTATCTCATTATGCCTTTGCTAATAAGGACACAAAAGTCACCTACAAGACTAACATACTAGTACAATGAATGGATTAGAGTCAATCCATCACTTGTAGGTAATTAGTATCATGACACATATGGCTCAACTCATACATCATGAATGATTAAGCATTGATTATCTATGTGATCATCATGCAAAACTCATTCAATCAACCAATGTCCATCCCCATTGTAATACATGATCTTGTTAAAATTTTAAGTTGATTTTCTAGACCGTTTGTCTTTTTGCTATGGCCCCCAATGCACATGTGTGGTTGACACATGTCTTCTCTCTCTCTCCTCTTTTCCTTTTTTTCAAACACTTTTCCCCAAAAGCCATCATGAGGATTTCTCTCATTTAATGCATATTTATAAAAGAAGAGAGGCACATTGCCATCTCTTCAAGCTATCCTTTTGTATTCTCCATTCTAGTAGCCTGTAATAGAACAGAGAACATGGGAGAGAACCGAAATCAGTCCAGCACCCTCCAAGCTCTATTATCTTGTTGTTGGTGGGAACTCATACTAGGTGGATCATTTTTTCTTCTTTGTATAAACTTGATATACATGCTTTGAATGAAAAGAATCATTTCATTTTGCTCATCTTCATATATTATATTATTGGTCTTCTTCCTTTGTTGGTTGTGAGTCTTGGGCTAGTGTGATTTTGCCACACTATAAGAGAGGTGGCTTGTTTCGGTACTGTGATTTCCGCTGTTCTCCACATGGTATCAAAGCCACAAGGGTGGTGATTTTATCTTAGCCCCTTGGTGAAGAAGATCAATCAGTTTTTTAAGATGGATTTGGGTGGAAGGGTTCATAGTTTTCGTATTGAGTTGTTGAATCGATCAAACTGTAAGATATGGAAGTCTTGTATAGGGTCTTACCTTATTGGTGAAGACTTGTGGGAGGTTGTTGGTGGAAATGATTTGGTGGCTCCTCAAAATATTCCAGAGAATGTTGATGTCCTGAAAAAATGGCGGATGGCGAATGCAAAGGTCGAGTCAATTTTAAAGAGGTCTATCTCTCCTAGATTGTTTCAGTCACATCAGGGGCTGTAGATAGACTCATGAGATTTGAACTACTTTTGATGGGTTGTTCAATAAGAAAGATGTGGCTCAATTGCAATTGTTGAAAAATGAGTTGACGAATTCAACTCAAGCCGATCTCTCCATTTACAATTCTTCTTGAATATTAAAAACTTGTGTTCAGAAATTTCTCGTCTTGACCCGGAAGAGCCTATTTTAGAGGCAAGAATGAAGCGACACATCATTCGTGGGCTGAAAAAAGAGTATATTCTCTATGTGACGTCAATTCAAGGCAGGGTCGTTTAACCCTCCTTGATGGATTTTGAAAATCTTCTTACTTCACAAGAGCCACTAGCTCGAAAGATGGCCGGATGTTCAATTTCAAGAAGTGATGGAGATGCACTATTTTCAAGCAACAAGAAAGGCCGTCACAAAGAGAAATAAAATTTTAGAAGGCTAAAAAATCGTGAAAACTCTAATGATGCTTCCATTAGGCATGGTGATGGAGAATCGTCTCATAAGGGTGGCCGTAATTGGAAAGGTGTTAAGTGTTACAGGTATAGTAAATTTGGACATATTAAGAAGAATTGTTATTCAAAATTAAACAGTAGAAATGTAGCTGAGAAAAATGGTGAACTTAAAGGTGATGAAGAGTGGGGACAATGCTTCATGGTAGGAACCACCATAGTTGATGCATTAATGTCAATCAAGTTTGAAGATGATTGGATTATTGACTCCGGTTGCGGGCATCAACTCACCAACGATGACTCTAAGTTCTCAAATTTTCAAGATTACAAAGGCAATGATGTCATTATCATGGCAGACAACTCTATTCATCCCGTGAAGAAAGAAGGGGTCGTCACTATCAATGGCAATGGAGATTATCGAATTACACTTAAAACTGTATTCCCAATACCTTGGATGAAGAAGAACTTATTCTCGGTTGCCAATGCTATTAACTCAGGGACATTATGTCTTGTTCGGGCCAAGAGATGTGAAGTTCCTTCAGAATGTTTCAAGCTTGAAGGCGGACATCATCCATACGGTAAGAGAGTCAAAGATCTATTTATTTTATCATCTACTATGTCATATGTTGATAAAATCAGCATGAATGATGAGGCATCAATTTAGCATGCTAGATTGAGGCATCTTAGCATGGACAAATTGAAAACTATGGTGCTAAAAAATTTGGTGAATGGGCTGCCTAAACTTTCTACCTTTGGTAGTGGTGAGGTGTGTGAAGGGTGTCAATATGGTAAGGCACATCGTCTTCCATTTGATAAGTCCTTTTCAAAGAGCAAGGCCCCATTGAAGCTTATTCATAGTGACTTAATGGAACCTTGTGTTACACTCTCATATTCGGGCTTCCAGTACATGGTGTTGTTTGTTGATGATATTACAAGATAGGCTTGGGTTCATTTTGTAAAAGAAAATCATATGTGCTTTCAAAATTTAAAAAATTCAAGATGACAGTTGAAGGTGTTCTTAACAAGGAAATCAAGTGGCTAAGAATCGATAATGGGGGATAGTTTACCTCTAATGACTTTTCCTCATTTTGTCAAGTGAATGGTATTAAAAATTAGTTCTCTTGTGCCTACACACCATAACAAAATGGTGTGGCTGAAAGGAAGATTAGACACCTTGTAGAGACTTGCCAAAGTTGGCTACATGCAAAAAATTTATCCAAGGCAAGGGTATGGCATGAATAACCTATGTAGTTAATTGGGTTCCTCTTAGCCAGGTTAACATGAGATCCCCTAATGAGTTAATGTTTAGGGAGAAGCCAAGTGCTAAGCACCTTAAAGTCTTTGATTCCATTTGCTATGTCTATGTTCTAGATGAAAAGAGAACCAAGTATGATGCCAAGGTAATGAAATGCATCTTCATTGGTTATGATGAAAGGAAGAAATGGTGGAATTGCATGGATCCTGAGACCCATAATTTTATTGTTTCGTGGGATGTTGTATTTGATGAAGTTTCTTCGTATTATGGAGTGGAAGGTATTGCCATGAGAAGTATTAGTAGTAGTACTCGTGTACAATCGAAGCCACAAGAAGAAAGTTTGTCTGTAACTTCAAAGGCTCCAATGGCATCAAGTGGCTCCTCTCCTTCGTCTATGGAGGAGTAATGTGATCAAAGAATTGAAGCTAACAGTCATGAATCATATGAGCAAGATCAAGTGGTTGAAAAGGTAGAGAGTGCATCATTTCTTAGAAGGTCCAAGAGAAAGATTGTCTTGCCCTCTCATTATAAAGATGAAAATTTTATAAGCATACATTTATGCTTTCTTGCTAGCCCAATTGATGATAATGAGCCTTCTTGTTTTAATGAAGCAAAAGGTGTTAAAGAATGGAATTGCGCTATGGATGAAGAGATGCATGCTCTCGTATAAAATCAAACTTGAGATCTAGGGCTATCAATGGACCGGGTTGGCCCGGCAAGCTTTCGGGCCTAGCTCGCCTTGGCCCAGGCTTGGACTAGAGTATCAGGCTCGCGGGTCGGGTTCGGGCCTAAGGTATAAGGCTGTTTTTTAAATGGGCCGGACTTGAACTAGGCTATTCAAAAGCCTGACAACCCAACCCGACTCCAATATATATTTTTATTTAAAATTTAAATTAAAATATTTTCCATCATTTCAAAATTTAATTTTTACACAAATTTTTCTTAAAAATCCATCTCTTTCCTGAAACTCTTTTTATTCTCTGTAGTGTTGATGATTTTTTTTTTCATATATAGAAAAGTGTGGGATTAAAGGATAATTTTTCTCTTTGTTAGAAAGGTCGTGCTCAAGCGAGGCTGAGTTCGGGCCGGACCCTACATTTGTATCTTGGGCTAGACTAATGTGACCCGTCATGAGTCTAGGCTAGGTTTGGGCATATGTTAAGAGAGGTAGGCCGGGCTTGGACAGAGCTTGGCTCGGCCCTAACCCGGCCCATTGATACTCCTATTAGGATCTGGTGCCAAAGCTCAAGGATGTGAAACCTATCACGTGTAAGTGGGTTTATAAAATCAAGTGCAATGCAGATAGAAGAGTGGACAGATACAAAGCAAGGCTTGTTGCTCGCGGGTTCTCTCAAAAATATGGGGAGGACTATGAGGAGACGTTTAGTCCTGTAGAAAAGATGACTTCAGTTCGGGTTGTCATTTCGTTGACGGCTTGTCATGTGTGGAAGTTATGGCAACTTGACATAAAAAATGCTTTCTTATATGAAAAATTGATAAAGATATATACATGGAGCAACCAGTTGGCTATATATCTTATGCACACCCGGAGTATGTTTGCAAGCTCAAGAAGGCGCTTTATGGGCTAAAGCAAGCCCCTAGAGCTTGGTATGGTAAGATTGCTAAGTACTTACAGTTTTGTGGTTACTTCGCCTGAAATTTTGATTCCATTTTGTTTGTTAAGAAGTAAGGAAAACTACATGTTATTGTTCTATTGAATGTGGATGACATGATAATTATCAGTAATAACGATGAAGAAATTACAAGGCTTGGGGAAGAACTTTTTATTCGGTTCAAGATAAAAGACTTGGACAAGCTTAGTCACTTCCTTGGATTGGAAGTGGAATCTATGGAGGGCAGGATATTTGTATCTCAAGAAGGCTATACGGAAAAAGTTGTATGCAAGTTTGGCTTGAATTGAGGCAATCGGTGTTCCACTCATCTCGATGCAAACATGAATTTAAGGCGTGAAGAAGGCAAGCTTCTTCCGAATCCTCATCCTTATCGGGGTCTAGTAGGTAGTCTCATATACTTGACTATTACAAGACTCGATACTGCATTTTCAGTTAGACTTGTTAATTGCTACATGCAAGCTCCTCGCAAACTGCATTTGGAAGCAGCCAAGCGGATCTTAAAATATGTGAACTCTACCCTTGACATAGGCCTCTTGTTCAAAAAAGGACTTGGACTTGATTTAGTTGATTTTTCGAATGCCGATTTTAGTGGTGACTTGGATGATCGTAAGTTTACAACAGGTTATGTCTTCTAATGTGGCTTGGCATGTATCTCATGGTATAGCAAGAAGCAAGATTTGGTGTCTCTTTCTACAATAGAGGCAGAGTACAAGATTGTTTTTCTTACTGCACAAGAATATGTGTGGCTACGGAAGTTGATCGGGGATGTTTCTTCATTAATTCACAAACCAACTATCATATATGCTAACAATCAAAGTGCTCTCAAGCTTGCAACCAATCCGGTTTGTCACGCAAGAACCGGGCATATTGAAATCGAATATTATTTCATCCGTGAAAAGGTGTTGAATGGATCAATCGAAGTTTTGAAAGTGCGGAGCAACGACAACATTGTCGACATCTTCACAAAATCGTTTTCCAAATGTCCATTTGAATCTCTTAGCAGTGAGCTTGCTATCCTCTCTAGAAAATCACTTTAAGGGGGAGTGTTAAAAATTTAAATTGATTTTGTAGACCTTTTGTCTTTTTTCTGTGGGCCCCACATGCACATGTGTGGTTAGCACATGTTTTCTCTCTTTCATCTCCACATGTGTGGTTAGCACATGTCCTCTCTCTCTCTCTCTCTCTCTCTCTCTCTCATCTTTCCCTTATTTTTTTTCAAACTCTTTTCCCCAAAAGCCATTATGAGGATTTCTCTCATTTAATGCATATCTACAAGGGAAGAGAGGCACGTTGCCATCTCTTCAAGCTATCCTTCTATATTCTTCATTCCAGCAGCCGATAACAGAACAAGAAGAGGGGAGAGAACCAAAATCAGTCCAGCACCCTCCGAGCTCCATTGTCTTGTTGGTGGGATCTCATACCAGGTGGATCATTTTTTCTTCTTCGTGTAAACTTCATATACATGCTTTGAATGAGAAGAATTATTTTCTTTTGCTCATCTTCATATATTAGATTGCTGTTCTTCTTCCTTTGTTAGTTGTGAGTCTTCGGCTAGTGTAATTTTGCCACACTATTAGAGAGGCTAGTTGTTTCAATATTGTGATTTTGCCATTCTCCACATAGCTTACACAATATGATTGGGTAGAGAATTGATGGTGCTGATGCGTGATCTCATCCTAATCATCTCATAAATTAAGATAGAAGTACATCTCATATGTACATGCTCTTCAATATACATTATTCCTATTGTGCATACTTGCACATTGGTATATGTCATGGGAGCAATAAATATCCTTTAATTGATAAATATTGACAACATCTCATCATGATGGTACATTAATCCGGTACCTATGTGTATGCATTATCATCATATAATCACATCCATATATATAAATTCAAACATTGAAAATCTCAATAATCCAATGAAGAAATATGCACATGCGTCAATATTAATTTAATTGGTTCACAACGCAAAGTCTAACACGTGACTGCTCAACTCTAAACTCAAGCATGGCTTTGCACTCTCAAGCATTGTTTTTTTTTTTTTTTTTTTCATTACTTATTTATGTATGTGTGTTCAATCCTTGGCCTGAAACTTGAACTGTTGATTATGTTCTGATCACTGGTGATATTAGACTCATGCTCGATTGCAATTCAGGTTTGGGTCCCTCTTAAAAACAGGACCAACTGCTGCAACTTCTTTTCCTGGTGGGGTTTGGTCCAATCTAGCCTAATGTAGGCTGTGGTTGGGCCAGCTAGTACACTATCCCCAAATCTGAGACTATACAGTTCTCCACAAGTGAAACTAGGGGTGGCAATGGGCCGTGCTGTACTCAGATTTGGGCTGGGTCTGAACCTATTAGCTGGCCCATAGGCTGGGCTTGGGCCTCACATGCATGGCCTGATCATTTTACAGGTCAAGCTTGGGCTCAAATCATTTTAGCATGATCCAGTGTATCCTGACTATATACATCAAATATACCATTCCAATCTTCTGTTAGGCAACTCATCCATTGAGTCCCTACTCATCGCTCAATGGCCGACACTGTAAGGTTCAACACTAAAGTTAAGGATTCAAGTTCTCATAATGGTGTGTGTATAAAAAAATAAAAAGCGCAACTCATCCATCTTGAATATAAATAGTTGGTTTCATTCTTCTAAATCTATATTTCTTTGTGCCCACTTGGTCCACAAATAAATTAAGAACATTCAAGTGGGAAATAGAGATTTTATCAATTTTGCATGCTGGGCTAGGCCTAGGCCAAACCAATTGTTTCAGGCTCGGACTTGGGCATTCTATGCTAGGCCATTCTGGGCTTGGGCCAAGTTCAGGCCTTGAGTCTTAACTGTCGTTCCATGCCAAGGCCTAGCCCAGCCCAAATAACACCCAGCCCATTGCCATCCCTAAGTGGAACCATGGTTGAGTGCAGTTTGTACAAGTCGACCACTATTCAGTGACTCAAAATGTTGATATAATGGTTCAGATGTTGGACGCTAGCGATTTGATGATGGGAAAGGAAGTGGTTGTCTTTGAAGGGATGTGAACCATTTTGGTTTAACATTGGTTCCATGCATTGGGGTTTTCTCTGATTTGAATATTTTCTTATTTTATAGCTTATATATACTAATTATATAAAATTAGTTGAGCCCCACGGATGGGAGGTCGTGCATCCCATCCATTCCATCAATCAGGTGCACCTGACACACCTCGGCACATTTCGCCATGGATCCTAAAACCCAGTCCTATTGAAGATTTACGTGGGCCACACTTCATGGTGGACCCCACACACAAGTTGAACTGTCTTCCTAGCAGGACTTGTCATCTTAACTGGTCCCCATGGTGTAGCCCACTTGAGTTTTGAATCAGCTTGAATTTTTTGCCCTCATGCAAACTCAGGATCCACATGATGGACGGGTGATTCTCATCCACGTCATCGAATACACGTGCCCTGCGTAGTGTCCGTAATGTCACAATAACTCAAAAAATAGGAAGAAGCTCAAGTAAATATTTACCCTGTACTTCCATTTTACCAACTTATTTTAGGGCATGAGCCCAAAATGGAAGCATATCCAAAGCTCAGGTGAACCACACCACAAGAGGCTGAATTGAACACCTATCATCAAAATCTTAGTGGGGCCACAAAGGTTCTGGATCAAGCTGATATGTGTGTTTTCCTTTCATTTATGCCTGTGTGACCTTATGAACAGGTTGGACGGCAAATAAACATCACTGTGGGCCTCAGGAAGGTTTCGATGGTAGGCATTATTATTCCCACTATTTCATTTGATGGGGTCTACTGGAGCTTTGGATGCGCTTCAATTTTGGGCTCAACCCCTAAAATGAACTTAAAAAATGGATGGACAGCATGCATGCACCACATACATTCACGGTGGGCCTAACAGAGTTTACCATATTAAGTTATTCAGTATGCAATCCACTACCACCTGTTTAATAGATGCATGCACACAAGCGTTATTATTAGACAAACAAAAATATAGTGATCCAATCGTAAGGTGTACATTATTCGAAATATTGGATTTCATGTGTAGCCCTTTCGTTGATCTGATTGACCTGACGTTTTATTCTTGTTATCACCATAACTTGTTGCATACGTTTAATGGGTTGGTTGTTATACGTGGACCCCACAAGTCTTAAGTTTCATTATATTTTAGAGAATAAAATTAAATGAAGTCCCCCTATAACAGCACCTCTATTTAATAGGAAAATTTACCGGAAAATTCCTAGACATTCATTTTACCAATAGATTCCTTTATAACTACATTTACCAAATCTGCTTTCTACCTTATAGCTAAGGGTAAAAGTACGTTTTGATCCATCCGTTCTCATCCATCCTCTAACTTTGAAAACTGGGTGCAACTGGTAGGAAATGGGACAAGTAAATACTCAGCCCTAAAAAAAAAAAAAAAAAAATCCTAAAATACTCGTTATTACCCAGCGGACATGTCTTGATTGTGTCCCTTATGTGGGTCCCACCAAGATGTTCATAAGAAATCTACTTCATTCATCGGATACTATTGTTAGAATTGAATCTGGACGAGATTTGCAGGTATAGAGTCGATTTGCATTTGTATTCTTTCTTTTGTTTGGAGATCAAAAAATTCATTGACATTCACAAATAACACAAACAAGTATATAAAAGACAAGGCATAAATAATCTTTTATTTTTAGAGATTTCATATTCTTTACATTCTAAGCTGTGGTCCGACACAGGCTTTTAATTATATTGAATAATCGATGACCATTAATTAAAAGGTAAAGACTATGTTAGCAAAGACTTTGTCTTATGTAATGTATTTTGGGCCAATGAGAACCATTGTCAAACTTTGTATGGACATAATTATTCTTTTGGCAGGTCAAATACTTATGTCCCATGTTGTTTCAGGTCTGACCTGAGAGACTGCTGAGTAATAATTGAATGGTACGATATTGGGCCTGCTCTCATTGTAGAGACAGGGATCGCGGAAAAAACCAGACTACGACTGTAAACTCGAATGGCTCAATCAACAGATGCTGATTCTAATGGATAGTACATGACCTGTTGTATGATAGTTGTCATTTAGCTTTAACTTTCTATTGTTGTTTTGAATGCAGATTTGTAAAGTTTCTAGTGGTAGATCATAGTCCATTTTGACATAATTATGCCTTAGATCAAGGGTCATTATACAGCTGTATGGTAATGACTGTATTCTAATTGGCAGATAATCTGTTCATGCAAATAGAATCTTGGTTAGCGGGCAGATAGATCGTGCAATGGAGCTGATCGGGTCGCACACGAAGTGAAATGGGCAACAAGTAGTCAGGAGTCTAGCGGGGGGGTGCGCGCTGGATAAGACTTCCAGCGCATCCTTCCAATGCATCAACGCATGCAGCTCAGGGTAAGGAGTGATCCGGGCTGGGTGCGTCAGATACGCTGGCAAATATGCTGGCTCCCTTAGCCTTCACATCAATTTTGACTGTTGTGGCGCACCCTCGAGGGATGTGTCTGCTCATTTGCTAGATGCACCGGCCGACTTGTCAGTACTTGTGTTACCTTCCTTAGCTCTCATATGGGAGTTGCCCTCTTGACGTGCCTCTTAAGCGGATGCATCGGCACGTGCGCTCGATGACTTGGCCTTGTTATTGATATCTAAAGTTTAAGTTGCCATGCTAGTGGATGCGCGGCATGCACTAGGTGGATGCGCCAGTTGTTGGGGTTCCAAGTATTCGGAGCTTTCTCGCACTCATGGTGATGGAAAAGGGATTCTGGTGAGTAGTTAGGTTTCTCCCTCTAAGTTTTGTATCCTTTGTAAATGACAGAATGAGCTATTTATAGCTAAAAGTCGCAGAGAGCACATCCCCCGAAGTGCGTTCAGCGCATCCTTATTGTGACACTAAGACTAGATCCGGCGCATCATATATCATCAGATGGTGGGTTTGGAACTCTTGTGCTAGATGCATCCTTCTTATTCGTAGCATGCCATTCCAATGCATCTCTTCGAGCTTGCTTTGGATAAGAATTCGTGTCAACCCGATGCGTGGGATGCGCTTGCCCAGGATGGTGGGGTGCTTCATTGAAAGTCGTGTTTGTGGGGTCCAGTTGCTGACGCAGAGACATGAGCTAGAAGCCCGGGCTTGGGCGCGCATTATATGGATTTTGGGTCGGCGCATCTCGTGATGTGCTGGATGCGCCAGCCCACTAGTTTCTCAGTTTTTGTGCCTTTCTGTGACTCCTTTATGAGTCAGTCCAGCTTAGTGCATCCTCTATTTTGGACCCCAACAACTACATACATTGCTTGACCTTAGTCCTTAAAATAAGTTTATCCAAAACTCAGGCTGCCTATAAAAGTAAACCTAAAACTTCTAAACTCATGTGATAAGGCCCACTTAAGTCTCAGAATCGGGTTTGATAGCTAATGGGGAATCTATTCTAATAATCTCCCTAAAACGCATGTTAGTAAGATCACACAGATCTAGATGATGGGAAAACACAAGTATCAGCTTGATCCAAAACTTCTGTGGCCGTAAACGTTGAATTCGCATTGCTTTCTTTGGTGCGGACCACTTGAGCTTTGGATCTGCCTCGTTTTTTGGCCCATGCACTAAAATGATCTCTCAAAAATGGATGGATGGTGTGGATATAACACATACATCATGGTGGGCCCACAACTTGATGAGGTCAACACACGACGCACCACGCAATCTGCATCCACCAGCTACCTAATCAAATACGCTCAACACACGGCACCCGCGCAATCCGGGCGTGCCTTTGGAGGGTGGATTCAATCATTACCGTTTCCTGTGTTATGGTCCACCTAAGATTTAGATCTACTTCATATTTTGGATCATACCTTACAATGAGCTTTCAAATAGATGGACGGTGTGGTTGTAAGGTAAATACATCACAGTGGGCCCCATAGTTATGTATCCACCTAAACCAATAACGGACTGCCTACTGTGCGACACACCAGGGACCCATGGTGTGTTGACGTCACCAAGCTCCGTGGGTCCAAGATGATGGATTTGTTATATCAACACGGTTCATCAGTTTTACGAAATCATTTTTAAGGCTTATTCAAAAACATGCAACAGATATGAAGCTCAAGTGGATCGCAGGCACCATAGAAAGCAACCGGGACAATGATTCCCATCGTTGAAACCTTCCTGGCCACACCATGTTTATTTGTCATCCAACCATTCCATGAGGTCACACAGACACGAATGATCGGAAAAAACAAATATCAAATTGATCTAAAACTTATATGGCCCTTAAGAAGTTTTCAATGGTAGAGCTTCCGATCTGTCTCATGTTTTGGACAATGACTAAAATGATTTTGTAAAATTATTGAACGATGTGGATATGACAAATGCATCATGATCGGCCCACAGAGCTTGGTGACGTCAAGCCACCATGCAAGTCGGTGGGGTGTGGAACGGGAGCAAACTAGGTGTTACCCGAGTAACAGCTAAGTGGGTGTTACCCCTACCATGGGCTAGAGCTGAGCACGAGCTGAGCTCAGCCATGTTCTAGCTATGCTCGGTCCCGGCTTGTGTTTGGCTCAGATCAACCATTGAGCTGGACTGACATGTTTGAGCTTGCTTGACCTTGCTTTCGAGCCAAGTTGGAGCCCAAATCAAGCTGAGTTCAAGCCCGGAAAGAACAAAATTTTAAAAAGGTTCAGCCCAAAGCCAAGCCTAAAACTGTTAAAAATCAGGCCCAGGCAGCCCAAATTTTATAAAGAGTTTCACCTCTCATTTCCTTGCTCACTTCCGATGTGGGACTAAAAACCATACTTTTCCAACTAAGTTAGCTGAGCCGAGCCGAATCAAGCTTCCATTGAGCCAAACTTCGAGCCGAGCCGAATTGGGCTTGGGTTAGCTCGAGCATGGCTTGAAAATCATTTCGAGCTTGAAAAATGGCTCTGCTTGGTTCGAACCCAACCTTCAAATCGAGTTGGTTCGAGCCGAGTCGAGCGAGCTAACCGAGCTAGCTTGGCTCGTGCACAACTCTACTGTGGGCCCTACCTTGATGATTTCTTTTTTTTTTTTTTTTTTTTGGTATATCTATGTCGTCCATCTGTTTCTCCAGCACATTTTAGGATGGGGGGCTACTTTAATGATTTTTTGTACATCCACATCGTCCATCCGTTTCTCCGACCCATTTTACGACAGGGAATCAAAACTTAGGGCTCGTTTGGGAGCATGTAAATGGAACTAAATGGGAAATGGGTTTGGAGGTAAATGAATTGGGAGTAAATGGCTTTGCATAATTATGTTTGGATGAGAGTAAATGTGAGGAATTGGAATGCATTTGAAAATTTCAATATATTCACATAAATATATGTGATATTCGAAATCGGCTTTAATATCCTAACTTAGTGTACATATGTGTTATTTAATAGATTGATTGTAATAAGCCCATTGAAATAGTATACTACAGCAAAAAATGAAGATATTTCGAAGCTCGAGTAGGTCACAAATGTAAGGATCACAAACAAGCAACTTGCAAACGTTTTTTAACCGTCCATTTAGATAGCCATCCGTTGGATGGTTTAGATCGTTCTTTTGGTATGATTTTAGTGATGTAGCCAATGTTTGGATTGTTAGGGAGCGTCATTAGTATGACAATGTGCATGACAGTCATGTGCATAGTGGCACCTTTATTTACACGTGCGACACTCTAAAGGAGCTCAAAAAGGCATTTCACCCCCATTTACTTCCAATTTCATTTACATGCACATGTACTCCCATTTCATTTTATTTATTCCCATTTACTACCATCCAAACACACCCAAATACCATTTACCTCCATTTACTTTTAATTCCACCCATTTTCTCCATTTACTCCTATTTAAACGGCCCCTTATGCAGATCCAAATCTCATGTGGACCATGCCATAGGAAACAGTGGTGATTGTGTGCCTTACCATTAAAAATTCCAAAGGGCCAATGTGAGCGCTGGAAATCGGCGCCCATGCTCTAATGCATTTTGCTTTTGTGATGGTTAGAGGGCTGATTTGATTAATGTAGACTTGGAGTCGCTACTAGCTACTTATCTCAAAATCCCGCAGTCAGCTAGAACCTGTAGAATCTGTGAAAGTTAGAGAATCTGAAGACTCTCTTGCTTTAAGTTGGCTCCTGATCTGCATCCTTAGATTCCGAATAAGGGACCTCGGTTATAGAGAGAGAAGGTATTAGGCACCCTCTCTACCTATACAAATGTACTGGTCTCTAGTTTGTGTGGTAAGCTGATTTTAGGAGATAATATGATAAGATGCAAAGTATGAAAATATGACTAGGCAAACTTGAATTTCTGATGTGACAGGGTCTGAAATTCTGGTAAGCCACAGAGCATACGTCCAGAGAATGTCTAGAAAAGAATGGAGGTTAAGAAGAAATGTGATGATGCCAAAATGATATATAAGAGAACTACGCTACCATCAGTTTTTGATGTAATAGGATCCGGTGTTTTGGCAAGTCATAAAGTATACATTCAATGACAATTTAGAGAAGCATGGGGTTGAGAAGGGAAGTGATGATGCGTTGATGAAATATAAATGCTAGTGATGCTAGCACGATTTTGGGCTTGTTCTATGGATAAGAAGTTTGGGTTCACCATGGTTTGGGAGGGTTGACCTAAGTGGGCTAAGTGGCTAAGAGAGGAGGTGGAGAAAGCTAGGGAGTTGAAAATGATGAAGGCTTTGGACACTCAAGCTCACTTTTCACTCTCACTGTCACTCTTTCCCACTCTCTCACTTTCCCTCTCACTCTCCCTCTCCCTCTCCTCTTAATTGTTAGTTGGTGAGAAATGAACAGAGGAGATGGGTATTTATAGCCCCTTTCTTGGTTTTTTTTGTAGAGGGGCTATGGAGGGTAAAAATTAAGTGTTGACTTATGATTGGTTGAGAGAAAGGGGGTGCTACATGTCACATCACCATTGGTTGATGAGACTTAGTAAAACTGTGAATAGATGCAAGTCCAGAGGGTAAAGAGGGTACTAGGGCAGCTGTCTCTCCAGAGGAGCAACAATTGTGGCCCAGGGCACAAATTTCGAGAAGGAGAGGTAATCGGATTATCGTCGGCGGTAGTCAAACTACCTCTACTTAATCTTTTTACAGTGAAATTTGGTCTGTTGCTCCGGTTGGCCCTCATATTTTCCAAAAGAACCATAGTTTTAGCTTGGGGGGTCTCTAGTGAGTGTTGGCTGTGTTTTGGGTTTTCCACATTTGACTTATGTTTGGCTTGACTTTATTTTGAATTTAGCCAAATTTAGAGGTTTGGCTTAGGCTGGGTTTGGTTAAAAAGGGTGGTTAATGGCTTTGGTATGACTAAGGCTGAAAAGTGGCTTAAAGGATGGCTAAGGCAAAATGGCTTAAAGGATGGCTAAGGCTAGGGCATGGCTTGGTTGTGGTTTATGGTTAGGTTATGAGCATAGTTTAAGGTTCCAATCAAGTTGCTAGCCTAGATGGGGTGTTTATAGCCAATTGTATAGTTTTCTTAAAGTTTATTTGCAATCAAACCTATTTTGTGGCCCCACAAAAATTGTTGATAGCTATTTATCACTGTTTCTATTGGCACGATCCACCTAAGATTTGTATCTTCTTAGGATTTTGGATTGCGTCCTTAAAATGAGATGGAAAAACAAATGGATGGTATGGATATACAAAAAATACATCAAGGCAGACCCCACACGGTTAGGCTAACATGCACTAAGGTGTTACCAGGGTAACAACTAATCGACTTCCGTGTGGCACACAATCAATGCATGTGCATTATTTCCAATTGTATGGTCCACCTAAATTATAGATGGAGATCCTTTTTTATACTTATACATAAGTTAAATCATACAAGGAATGATCAAATTGGATTTTTAGAAACACAACAAAGTAAGGCTAACATCATTTCTTATATATTTTTTAACGTAATATCTTTTAATATGGAATAAGACGGTGCACCTTGTATCCGTACAACTATAGGAATACTTCAGTAAAGAGTCTGGGTTGTCTGCTTAGCTTCAACAGGATTTTCCTGTTTGCCGATGCTTGATTGATCCAACTCATCACATGTCAGCAGTAATTGTTAGCATCGATGCTAAGCTTAACCAATCAAGTGGTCGACAAATAGGAAAATCCTGTTGAAGCTCAGCAGAGGATTGGGATTCTTTTTGGTAAATAGGGAGGGTTAAAGCATGTTATGGAATTTCGTATATTTTAAGAAATTTTTGAATAAAAAATCATATTTAATACCTAATCATTGAGGCATTAAAATTCCTAAATTTATTTATTATTTAAAATCAATGTTTATCAATACGATGGGACCATTTTAACCTCTAAAATGCTAAGTTACGCAGTACATATATCCTATCCGTACAAATGTGGACCATGCATATATGCAAAATCAGGTCACTCCACTTATTTGGTGGGCCACGCGAGTACATTGCATCACAAAATTCCCGGTCTATTGAATTTGATAGTGTTTCGGAAGCGATCATCGCATTACTGCCTAACTTTTTAATGGATTGGATGGTCCGGAAATATAACATATTAGCTGGAGACAATGGGCTGTGTCTGATCATTTATCTTTATTTATTTTTAATCATTATTGCACCAAATTCAAGAGGTGAAATGAATGCTTCGTGGATTGATGGCTTGGGTGGGCCATATCATATAATATTTATATGAAATCTATACCAATTATCCTCATTACCAGGTGCATCAGCTCTTGTATGGGAAAAATGTACAGGGAAAACTCACCCCAAAATCCAGCTCAGGTGAACCACACAAATGGGAAAAAGGTCACGGGAAAAGCTCACCCTCAAATTGCTTCCCTTGGTGTGTGGTTCACCTGAACCAGGTATGGGCCTGATTTGTGGCCCTAGCCCAAATTTTGTGTGTTATCCAATGGTTGTGTGTCATGGGCGCGACTTGGGTGAGACCCCAGAACCAGCGATGTGGGTGGGAACCTGAACCTAGGGCCCACCTGGATGTATTCTTTGTAGATCCATGCGGTCCATCTGTTTCTTCATATTATTTTAGGATGTAGTCCCAAAAATGAAGTAGATGAAAATTTTAGATGGACCTACACCCCAAGAAACAGTTCTCATTCAACCATGACCATCAAAAACTTTCCGGAGTCCACCATAATGTTTATTGACCATCCAATCTGTTGATATAGGCACATAGAGAGGGATGAAAGGAAAAAAACAAATATCATGTTGATAGAAAAATTTTGTGACTCACAAAAGGTTTTTAATAGTAATTAACCAGTGTTTCTTATGTTGTAGTCCACCCAAAATTTTCATCTTATTCATTTTTGGTTCCATAGTACAAATAATCTGGAAAAGCAGATTAACGGCATGATCTACAAGGAATACATCCAGGCATGATCTACAAGAAATACATCCAGGTGGGCCCTAGGTTCAGGGTCCCACCCACATCGCTGGTCCCGGGGTCTCACCCAAGTCGCGCCCGTGTGTCATCTAATATCATGATAATGGTCGGTCCAATAAATATCAACGGTGGACTTCTCTTTTGGTATGGCCCAATTGAATAATTGGTCGGCATGATTTTTTAACTTTGAGCCTTCAAGTGGGATTTTTCATGTAGGCAACATGGTAGACCTCAGTAAAAAAATCAAGGGCGTGCCATGCTCTTCCTCTTCCCATGGATAGCTCTAAACTGATGGACAGCGTGGATACACAACACATAAATCAAGGTGGGTCCCACAGTCAGGACAACACCCATCAATAATACTTATCAATAATAGGTCACCCAATAAAGCGTCCAAACGGGCAGGGTTGGGGCCGACCTTCGGACAATCCAGACCATCCATCATCTGGATGGCACTAAAAATGGACGTACCACGGCATCAAAACTTCTTCCATCTCAATAACGGAGAAAGGAAATGGCAACAAGAACATGGAAAACGGTTACTAGAAGAGATATCTGAAGCATGGCCCGATACATGATTAGACCCACCAGATTACCAGAGAGCGGTAGATTGCCGCCGACGTGACAGTCAATATCCGATCAGTGAACCACTTTGGACCGTTGATCATTGATCGGGCCAAGGATGATCGGAAGATGGCTTTCAATCATACGGCAAAAAAAAAAGGTAGAGATGGTTTATACATCGAGCTTCGGTGTATAGTCTCTTTTACAAAAATAATTTCTCTAAAAATCCAGTATATTGGTTCACAAATCTTCAAATTCCATTAAAATAAAAATAAGAAAAGAAAGAAAATCGATTATAGTAGAAATCGCAAAGGAGAATTTGCATCGAATATATCTTTCCATAATTCAACAAATCTCTCTCTCTCTCTCTGTTGGAAATTTTCATCTTTTCCAGATCTGTCCATGACCAAATCAAAGGTCGCGAGATCGAATCCCCTCGTGTCCGCATCAAAGAACAAGGGAGGCACCTTTTTTTTTCCAATTTTCCTCTTTTGCCCCTCAAACCCTAACGATCTTCGCCGCTTTCACCACCGGATTTTCCCGGGCGATCGCCTCCCTTCCGGCGGTCTTGTAGTCGTAGCTGCACACGTGCCGATCCGAATACCGGTGCTCCGAGCAGAAGAGATCCCCGCACCGGCAGCGGAACCCGGTCAACCCCACCTTTCTCCGGCAACCCGAGCAACGGTTCACCTGGCGGACCGGCGCATCCATCTCCACCGGCTCGGACGGCCGGTTCTGTACGGACGCAGCCGGTTTTTCCCTCTCCAAGGAGCGGATCGAGGGGGGCTTGGGCTTGTCGGGAAATCCGCAGTTGTTGATGCAGAGGGTTAGGGTTTCTGGGACCTTGAATTCAGTCTCTTCCTTCTCTCGGTTCGCCATTCTTTCGTTCGTAAATTTTCGTCTCTGAAGGGTGTATTTTCAGCAAAGGTGTGAGATGGGAGACGAAAGGGTTTTTGGAGGGTATTTCAAGGAAGAGAAGGGTCGGTACTGGCGATAGGAAATGGGGGAGATGGGCCCCTCTTTTTCGAACGCGTATGGATTGGAATTACGTAAATACCCCTGTTTTGGGGACAAATGTCTCAAGATGCTTCTGTAATTGCTGCAGGTGATATGTTTAAATTACTCAAATACCCTGTACTTTCCTTTTCCTTCTGCATGAGCAAAAAGGCCGATCGCCCGCCGGACCATCTTAAGTTGATACGTTGGTCACGCAGCCACCATGAACCTACCCGAGGAAAATACCAACGGTAGGTCCCCACCATATATGGATCATGGATCAAAATGACTGACGGTTCTGATTGTTTGATTGAAGGCCATCCAATGGCCAGTCAAATGGACACTAATAAATGAACGGGGATTAGATATGGGCATGATACTTGATAATAAAAAAAAAAAAAAAGAAGATGGTCCAAATGATTTTTCATCCGTAGCCATCCCAGATGGACACAACTCTCCAATGGTTTAGATTTGAAGGCATGAAGCCGTTGGAGACTCTGCTTGACCCGAAACTAGGTAGTCCGGCGGTACAACGATTTTGAAAGGGAGTGGAACAAGGGGAGCTGTTTTCTTCAAAAGATAGGGGTAATAAGGTAATTGAACGGTTCCAATGGATTGGCCCACCGCTTCGTCGATGGATAACTCCTCCGCACAGCAGCCGCCCAATCTGACCAACCTCGCCTTTTCCCATGCGTCGTTCTCTTTCACGGCGTACCGTACACGTGGCAAGTAGGTCAGCGCTTACGTGTCGCTGAGCTTGTGCATTCTCGTGCGGGAATCAGCTGGTCGATGAGGTTGGCTAGGTTCGGTGCTCCGTCGTTTCCGTCACGCCGCGGCGGCTTGAGCCAGATAGCTGGCTCCAGTCAGGAGAACTTTGAAAATTCTACTCGCGAGAGCAGGATTTCGAATCCTACACTCTCATACATCTCGCGGTTGATATAGCCGTCCATCAGGTGGGCCACACCGTTCCTTCGACAGAAATCAATCTGATCCGATGACAGGTGATCATCATAGCACATCAAACTAAAGACATTACTAATTTCTTATAACCACAAGTAGGATGGGTTGGAGACCGTAGATCCACACCGAGTTTTCGTTTACTTTAGTGATCTAACGGTTTGAGCCAATGTCGCATGTATTGTGTGGCCCACCTCATGTTAGCTAATTTTCTAGCCGTCCATTTTCCTTTCAAGAGTATAGCAACCCGATCTACCTGACCTGAATTTGCTCAACTCGAGCCCAACCAATTTCATTGTAAATCGGGTCAGGGACCCGAACCCACGTTGCACTGTCTATGAGAATTGGATAGCCAATCTAAACGTCTAAATCGTTGGCCACGTCATAGATGGCTGATTGCTGATAGGACGATTTCAGTCGTGTATTTCGACTGTCGAATTCAACGTGGTGATCATCTGACCAAGCCAATTGTCTGGCCATTGAAATAGTTTGATTAGTGGACTATGCAACAACCATAGTGGGACCCACATATTGGATGATCTGGCAACGTACATTTACGCCACGTGGACGGGGGAGGGATGCCACTGTGACAAGGGTGAGAAGCCTAAAATCAAGTCATCGATTTTCTACGCTTATTTTTTCTTTTGCCGAAATTAGAAGGTCTGATGCATCAGGATGTGAATGGTTAACTGATGCATCCATCTACTTTGGATAAGTCAGTCATATGTTTCGGTGATCTAGTCCATTGATACGATGGGCCACCATGCAAAGGACGGAATAATACCATAAAATTTTAGAATCGAATAATTCTGTAAGTCACATCTATGACCACTCTTACAGACCGTTCTTAGATTTCATCCACAACCATCTATACATAGGCCACTGATAAAAGGGTTAGAATTGCCCAATCTATGAGATTTTATATAGATCACCCATCTGCTGTAGGTTTCTTCAGATCAACCGTCAGGATCAGCAAGGCATGGCCCTTAAATGTATAAACTGATCCATTCACGTCTTAACGCATCGTTAAAATGTGGTCATGTTGCGAAATCTGGGAGATGATGCCATAGAGCCTGAAGAACCGGCGTACCGATTCAACCATCTCTCCAGATCACTGATCCATATATTTTTTTGTGATCTTGATAGTAAATGGTTCAAAATATACATAGATCAGGCAATCATAGCCATCTGATGAGTTGACTTTTAATGCACGGTAGAAAACAGCGGTGGGTAGGAGTCTACTCGCTGAAGGAAAGTCATGAATTCATCATTCTGCCGTGCATGCTGTCGACAGATCTCTCTTTTGTATTCATACCTCACACTTCAATGGCTCTGCCGGATCGTTTCCCTCGAACCCCAACCGAGATCCTTTGTGCCTGTGGGCAGGCACGTGACTTGAGGAGGATATATCGCGCATGGTGTCGTGCGTGCGAAGTCACGAGATGCATCTGTTGGTGCACCCGGACCAAGAAGGTGAGGCCCACCATGGACGTGGAGTATGTCTATGAGCAGTCTGATGTGTAGCGTGTGCATGAGCTGCCTCATACACCCGTGTATTTTCCATTGTTTCTTATATAAAGGAGCCCCATTCCGTGGACAACCTTACTTTTGTATGTCGGTTCCACTGGGCTCTATGGCATCATCTATGTTGTAGAATAAAGTTAGTCGTCGAAGAAGTCTGAAGACCCACAGCCTGCGAGCGTCTCTAACTCCATAAAGTCGCGATCAAATTATCCCACCAACAAGCCTACCTAGTCGTGTCTTGTATATCGCACAGACCTGTGACTTCCTATACATTCCCAAATCCTTTGTCGTCGGGTGGGAACACCTCCGCCATCTGAGCAGCTCTGCTCCTGGTCGATAAACTAGGATATTTCCAAATCCTAGCATCCTTGGTCGCTGGTCGTTCGCTGGGGATGTCTCTCGTCTCATAGTACCAGCAGCCTATACAGGCAGACTTTGACTTGTTTCTATTCACAGTTCCGTGCCATGGGAGGCCTCCATCAAGGAACGTAATTAGTTAGACGTCTAGATTATGTATGCCATCTTCATATCTAAGGATTAACGGAATAAGTTCCTTATCCCCCAAATTAGCAATAATCTTAACAGTTTGCGTAATATACTGGATTATCCGGATCTGTATAAATACATGGCCCCACAGACGATAAAAGTATAAAATCTCTATGTTCACTTTTCACACTTCATCTTGTTACCAAGTCATTTCTAACTTAAGCTTCATAGAGTCAAAGGCCAAGTATCGGCCACTCTTAGTTTCCTTTATTTGGCTTTCAGGTGTGGAGAAGGGTTTTGTTCAAGGAGTGCCTACACTTGGGAGGAGCCTGTTACCACAATCTGACGTCAACAATCTAAGCCACACATCCGATTTTAACGTGGATAGTTGGTCAATTATTTAAACGTAATTGCTCCTGTTCAGCGCAGCCACTAGGAAATCAACACAAAGGCTGCCACCTAATGAACGCTTGGATCTCTCGAGGGTGCATGTAGGCGACTACAAAGCAATTGCACGGTGCAGGTGTTCTACCCCAATGGATCTAGTCCGTTGGACACTTAGTCTAATTCATTGATCTAGGCAGTTCATTAGTCCCTACTCAAATTTCCTGGTTACAATGAAAACTTTACACCGATATGACAAATGGTAGCCATTTGATCAGTGGCCTTGAACACGTACGGCCGTGAAAATCGTTTGCACAAACATAGGTGCAATAAACAATTTAATGTATTTATTCGTTACGAATTATAATGGATTGCTGATGATTCTAAAGAATTACTTTTGTTAGCCAATTGTAACCCTGGCTTGGAAAAATGGCAACAGAAATTATAAGGCCAAGTTAGTGATGGATTAGATCATTTGATCAGGATGATTTCCATGCGGTATCTGATGAAATATGGTTTGAAGTTAATGGATGGTTTGGATTGGTAAATTGGATCATCCAAGTGAACCATTACAAGTAATAGTGCTCTTATGACTTATAGTGCTTCTAGTTGCTTTGGATCACATTGTGAGCCCAATTGATCAATCACAACTGTCCATTAAATCAATACATGATTTCATGAGCTGTGATGCAAAAATTACTGATAAGATGCTCCAATACCTACTTGATTTAGCCTTATTTTATATAGCTATTCTTGTACAAGTACTCAATGGCATGACAAGACTTATTGTTAGAATCATGAGCAATCCATGGCCAGCCCTGAGTAGATGAATCGAATTGTTAATTTAAACCCACCGTTTATATTCAAGACCATTAATCGAATGATTATGCTTGTTGGTGTTATTTCACACGACCGCAAGGTGAAAATGTTATATAATCTCCATTGACGATGATGATCATAAGAATATATGAAAGTGGTAAGAGTTCCTTTGTAGATATTTTTTTTATATATGAAAGTAGTAAGAGTTCCTTTGTAGATATTTTTTTTATATATGAAAGTGGTAAGAGTTCCTTTGTGGATATTTTTTTTAACATATATATGTGTGTGTTTGTGCATCCATTTGTATAACTATATATAACATCTACAAATGTAGACACCTATATCCATGCTAACTAATAAGAATTCTCCATTCCTATCAAATTTATGTTATTATTTTAGTCCCCTTGACTTCAAAAGAAAATAAAATAAAAGATGCTCACTATCATTCCCCTATATTCCATGTGTATACTTTGTAGTTTTTATACAAACGTATTGACATATAGCAGTATCCCATTCACCAAATTTGGTTGTGATAGATTAGGTGTACATAGGCTAAGAACACTAAAGGATGGTGAGTATCATGCGATGAGTAAACAACTACTCTTAGAATGTGAATCACGGCCACTTTCAATAATTTACAAATAATTTAGCAGCAGTTTTGGTTATTAGGATTTGAACTATTGTTTCCTTAGTGAGTACACATTTTCAATGGTTGGGATTTTAAATATTTCTCTTTCATTGGTAGTAGAATTTTCAAAGGGTAACTGATTTTACTTAAAAGTGCTTAAGAGAACAAGTCTGGTTAGGAAGATTTAAACTTCAAGAGTTAGATATAGGATCCGTTTGGTTAACCAATTATGAAAGTAAATGTTGAGAATAACATAATGATTACTTTTAATATCCATTTAGATTGGAGGGGAAGCGGGGAGGTGGAAAATCAAAATTGCATTATAGGGAATTGACTTTATAAAATCCATGAGCTCCAATGTGATGTACATTTATGATCCACACCGTACATCCCCTTAACTAGCTCATTTTAGGGCATGAGCCCAAAAATGAGGTAGATTGTATGCTCAAGTGGAGATAATGTGCCCACTGTTAAAAGTGGAAATTGATGCAAGACTCATGGTAATGTGTATTTGTCATCCAACTTGCCCATAAGGTTAGCTAAACAGGCCTATAAAAAAAGAAAAGATCAGCTAATAAGTAAATGGTTAGCCAAACAAACCCATAGAAAAAAAAAAAAGAAAAAAAAAAGAGAAGAAAACAAGAAGCTAGAGAGACAAATGGACACGTCAACAAAAACAAAGACAAACGGGTGCTCAAAGGGTGAAGGTGGTGTGCATTGAATCTGAAGCCAAACTGTCAATCAAGTGGTTGTAGCACAACTATCTGGTGAAATTAAAATAGACCGAAAAGCATGTATATAAGAGTTCAAATGAAATGATGCAGCATCAGTGCCAACTTGGCTGCACCATAGACTATAAGGACTAAACACGTAAGCAGAGGTAGAAAATGGCTTAATGCAAGATTTATCGAATAGGAAACATGATTCATACACATGAAAGGCCATGAAATGTGCTGTGGACCTGATAACCAATCTGGTTCGATGGATTGGGCCAAGTATTCAGATGTTAGTAGGAGAGTGCCAATCCATCCTTCTAGGTCGAATGCACACTTTCATGGTCTACCATGCAAACATCACACTATCTGACAAATCTAAAAAACTCGATCAATGGTATTTGATATGGACGGTCAAGAAAGTGAACACAAAAATGGGTCTATTCAACAATTTAATCCATCTACTTGCTAGTGCCCACCATGGATTGCTTATGATTCTAAACAATCACTTTTGTTAGGCAGCGTTAACGATCATGTTCTTTGCTTAGAAAAGGACGGCCAAAGAAAATAATGGAAAATCAAAGATGGATTGAATCGTCTGATCAATGCAATTTTTGCATGGTTGCCTATGATATGTGTTCTGGAGTTAATGGACAGTTCAGATCAATCAATTGGACTGTCCAAGTGAAAAAAAACCAACTAGGAACCTTATAAATTATGGTGCTCTTCAGAGCACTGGAAAATTTCCTTTTCTTCTAAATGCCATTTCACATGTTATTAATTTAAAATTAAGAGAAGGTCTCTAATCTAACTAGCTGGACCACAATGTACAGTTCCCCAAGTGGACGACTTCCAAGCCATTTAAGAGCATATAAAATCCAACCCTTCCAGTAGGCTGTACTAACCATGATGATCGGTATTGCAAAATTCAGCTGTTTGTACTCGTGAGGTGAGACGCACCATGAAAACGATGTATAGCCATTGATAAATTGCAAAAAGCAATCCTGGCCCACTTGATGAGTGGATTTGGTATTTTTTTCACAGGAGAAGATCATCATATGTAGCCAACCTATTGGAACGGTTGGATTTATTATATATACATGCAAAGTTGGAATTATTCACTGAATAGACCTAATCCAGCCGGTTGGTCCTGAGACAGAATCATCTCACTAATAAATATGTTTAAAATTTTATTTTGAGAGATATTTTCTCGATTAAAATCTCAAATTTAAAATCTCCCGAGAAATTCTCTATCCGATAAATAGATTTACCACGAATCTCACGACATTTAAAAGAGGCTACACTCGCTAGCTTTTAGCCAACTGAGCCATAGCTCTTCGTTTCGTAGCAGAAAAGCCATGTGGAGAAAATGGATGATAGTATCTCCTTTAATATATATTATTTAATAGCTTTTCTAAGCGCATGCGCGTGTGCAATAAAGCCCATGTTCAGGCCACACATGTGACAGAACGCACCACGTGTCTTAGATCCAATGCATCTATCAGAGTAGTACCACCATATTGATGATCTATCCCGAGAATCAGCTTGATTTTTACAACCAAAAAAAAAAATTGAATGGCTAAACTCATCCAATTGTTTCCACTATTGAAGCCCACATGCTGATTGGACCAGATTTTATCTTTGGACAAGCATGTAGAAGTTAGAACCAACCTGATGGACGGATGGATTAGATCTCGCACGTATATGCCATGCCGGGATGTGTGTCCTGTACACGAGCTTTATTGCAAACGCGTGTGAGCTTAGCAAAGCTCTTTATTTTAATGGCCTAGAAGACTATGATGTTAGCGGGTTTCATTCGCCAAACCTACAGGTGACTTTTTATTTACACGTGGGAAACGTATTAGATATCTGAACCATTCATCAGGTAAGCTACATGTTTGATGGGCCATTAACCCAAGATTTACACAGATCCAACTCCTATCCTCAGTTCTGGAGAACAAAAAAAAATGGCTATGAAGAGTTAACGAGGTTCTTTTGGGTGTTTGTTTTTACTTAAATTTCTTCTAATTAGAGTTCTAAAATTATCCAATCATCCATCCAGAGAAGGTCCCATCAAATGATCGGTTTGGATCTTGTTCATGTTCGCCACGTGTCAGAAAACAAGAGTAACTCCTGTATAGTAGCACTTCTCCTTTTTAGTCCCTGTACGCTGTCATCAGCTGTCTCCTGTTAAAGATGCTCGTCCCAGCCTTTTAAAGCTGTTCTCCTGCGTGTCTTTAGGTGGTCCATGTCTTTCTTGAATTCTTTTTGGGGGTTATTTGATACATCTACGGAGCATGATCGTTTAAACACGTGCACTACCAGATTGTAAGAGTGGCATATATTCCTTCAAATCAAACCGTCCAAAATGTTGAAATTATTTTACATAGGCCATCGTGCGAAAATTAGAAAGATTGAATGGTTATAAACTCTGATTAATGGGTGATTGTCAGCCATGCATTAAATCTTCGACAGTCAGCCGCTTAGGAATGACAGTCAATGTAATTGTTTTGTCTCCGGTCCATCTAAAAAGTGGCCCATCAGTTGAACGGATTAATCTGAATTACGTATATGTCATGCATGCAGATCTTGGTAGCTGCAAATCGTCACAATCTGCGAGAGTACCAAAGACTCCCTCCACAGCGGGGCGCGAATTAGGTATTACCCGGGAACAGCTTAGTGGGTGTTACCCCTACCGTATGGCCAACATGGATGATGTTTTGTATATCCACTCCGTTCATCCGTTTCTACAGCCCATTTTAGGATGAGATACCAAAAATTATACAGATCCAAATCTCAAGTGGACCATACCACTAGAGACAGTGTGATTGAGTGCCCCACCATTAAAAATTCCAAAGAGCCCATCATAAGGTTTTGGTCATTTTTATTTGAAATCCAAGCTCTTGATAATTTCAATAAGGTCTTGATTAAGGGAAAATATAAACTTCAGATTGATCCAAATTTTTTGTGGCCCACAAAACTTTTTTTAATGGTTATTCATCAATGTTTCGAGTGGTATGCTCCACCTGAGATTTGGATCTTCTCAGGGTTTTGGATCACATTTTAAAATGATATGGAAAAACAGATAGACGGCGTAGATATATAAAAAATAAATGAATATGGGCCCCACACGGTTAGGGTAACACCCACTAAGCTGTTCCTAGGGTAACACCTAATTCGCGCCCCTCTGCAGCTACCTTTTGGAAGCGGATTGCCTGTGAATCCGGCACATAGAGGTATACCTGTGCCCGGAGTTGTGTGGGCTCCAAAGAGATGTCCGTGAAAAATCCGATCCGTCCATCGGTTTTGAAAGATCACAATATGATAGGTGTATAAAAATTAGGAGATAAAATACTCAGCTGGGCCACAACAATGAAATAGTGGGAACAGAAGTGTCCACGGTTGAAACCTTACTGGAGCTGGACATGATGTTTATATGCCATCCAAACCGTTCATAGGGTTATTACCACTCAGATAAACTGTAGGCACAAATATCACCCTGATACAAAACTGCTGTCACACCCAGGTGTTCAATCTCCATTGTTTCGTGTGGTATAGCCTACGTGAGTTGAGGATCGATCTGATTTTTAGATTCTTATCATGTTGTGATCTTACATGTCACGGACATCTCTGTGAGCCCCAAACAGCCCCAGCACAGGTATATCATTGTGCCTGAGGTCGCTGGCAATCCACTTCCCTGTCTTTTCGCAATGATATGACCTGGCAACTCCTGCTCCGAAAAAATAGAAATGCGAATCCTATTCTCCTCCCATCAAAATTTTGGACCGTTTATCTTGCATCTGACCCTGAATAGATGTCTCGACTGCATGCAACCCAACCAGAAAGTTTTCGTTGATGGAAGCTCCATGGCCCACCATGATGCCCATGTGACGTCCACTCAGCATAAACTATGCAAACTCATGTTATGACATAACCCAAAAAAAAAGAGGTAGATCCAAAACTCAAACAAACCATGTCCTGAGAAAACAGCAGCAATAAAATGCCCACCATTAGAACCTTATGTGGGATCACATTAATTTGTGTAAGTCTACTATTTGTGTTTTTAGTTCATCAAAATGGAATAGTTTGAATGGCATAAAAACATCACAGTGGGCCCTAAGAAAATTTTAATAGTGCATGTTTCCATCCCCACCGTAGTTCTCAAGCATGACCCACTTCCCCACCGTAGTTCTCAAGCATGACCCACTTGAGGTATAGATCTAACTCTTTTTTTGAGCTCATGTTCTAACATAACCTTGCAAAATTAATGGACATAGTCAATGTCATGGTGGCCCCACATAGATTCGACTACCCTTTGGTGGTGTCCCCCATCACTAGCATATGGAGCAATGGCATTTTGAAATAAAGGAAACTTACCACTTTTTATTCCTTCTCTTTAAAGATGCATCTTAATTCATTTAAGTTAACAACCATTAATTAGAGTGCCAAGTAAAAAAAAAAAAAAATTTATATTAAGGGACTTGTATAAATATTACCGTATTATTACTTTTTATTTACAGTCTTGTACCTTTTTCAAGTAACTTTTCATTAAGCTATCCTCATTAATGTACCTATATTTTATTTAGGTACTTTTCGTTAGATTTTGCTAACAATAGTTAGATTAATCAACCCAATTTTAGTTAATGACCAAAATACCCTTTATTTAGCATACCAAACATGAGTTTTTGTTAACATGTTGTTGCTCTCTCCCTGCACCTGCCTTATAAATGCATTTTCATGTACTCTCTATCTAAGATTGGTGCCCATGCTTGATGTCCTTCATGATGGGGTTTTTCCTCTTCAGTACAGAGGAGAGAAGGTGCAGCCTAGGTGTGGTTGGGCGCCCGGACCAATTGTGGTCGGGCGATCGAAATTCACCCAGATAGGTGTTTTATTGCTAGGATTGTTTTCACAACAGTCGGGCGCCGATGATCTTGTGACCAGGGGCCCAATTCCAACCATGTTGGTCCGGGCGCCCAAAATTGGGCAATTCCTCTCGATGCACGCTGGACAGTTTTTTGGGTTGGGCAGGCGCCCAGTAGTCCATTGACCAGGCGCTCGACCCTGCGCGAACTGCTTATATGCAGTTTCCTAATCGGGTTCTAATTCATCCAATTCTCTACTTAGGGGGTTCCAAATCGGGATTAGGGTATCCCATTGAAGTGTTTTCACATCCAAGGTAAGAGAGAAAAAAAAGAGAAGAGAGAGAGAGCTTGTAGAAGGGAGATATTGCTTAAAGAGGTGATCTTCGGCGCAACCATCGTCTCAGCGCTTCTACATCCTCATAATCGGTGAGATCTCTCCGTTTTCATTATTCTCTTATTGTTCATCCACTCCTACATGAGTGAAGAAGGGTTTGATCCAAGCGGTGCGTGCTTGTGATCGGTTGTAACGTTCTACTTCATAGTGAATTGTTGCTCTGGACTAGGTCCCATGGTTTTTACCTCTTCGAGGGTTTTCTACGTAAAATTCTCTTGTGTCACGAGATTGTTGATTTGCTTTTGATTATTACATTATTATAGCCCATAATTCTAGTGTATTGGGGAGCAAGATCCTAAGGTTTGTGTGAAACGCACCCAACACTTCATAAAATCTTTTAGTCTTTAAAAAATAAGAGTGAATATCCCTGAGAAATGTTTTAGTGCTCCCAAAGCACCATAAGTTATAGTGCTCCTAGTTGCATCAATTCACTTCGACAGTCAATTTGATCCAAATAAGTCCACAATATAGTTCCTTAGCTATTGTACTAAAATCATAATGATTGGATGATCTAATCCATCTCAATTTTGGCCTTATTCTCTATAGCCATCCATTTTTAAGCCATGTATGGAAACAATTACCTCACAGAAGTGATTTTTTAAATTCAAAAGCAATCAAAGATATGCCATCAAATTGCTTATTGGATCTATTTTTGTGTAAATTATCTCGCCTGCTAGCCTAGCTTGAAGACGCTTAGGCGTTTCAACAGCAGGTCTCAAGTTCGAGTGCTAAGGAGACATACAAACCCCACTGGTGGGTGGGTGCATCGTGTGACTAACCAAGTGGGCATATTGCCAGCGTTGCATGACTAACTTAAAAAAAAATTGTAAATTATCTTGCCTGTCCTTAAAGACCATTGACCAAATAGTTCATATTTCTCAAATCAGCATGATGCTTGCATGGTACCCAATGAAATGTATGCTGAACCTAATGAGCCATTGAGATTAGTGGATCGGACCATCTCAATGCAATTAGGAGCACTGAAGCATCTCTCCATATCCCGTTAGAGTGTGGAAGTAACCTTAGAGTCAAATCACATAAGCAAAAGAGAAACACAAACAAAGTAATCACGTAAAACAAACGAATTTTACGTGAAAAAACATTTGCAGGAAAAAACTACGAGACAAAGCAACGAACAATCCACTATGAAAATAAAATTACAAGAGATGGAATCAACTTATATACAAAACCCTATAGTAGAAAACCCCTAACCCCCTTACATTTTTTCTTTCTTCTCTTAACCCTAATCCCACATAAACAAAGTTTATATACCGGTGTTACGGAATTAGAAACAAAAAACCACTACACTTGCACAAAATTGCGCAATTCGGTTGATAAGACCTTCAATAGGATTGACAGCTATTGACGGCCTGTCGATTGGATAAAAGCCTCCTTCAATAAAATCGAAATAAGGACAAAAATTGTCCAAAGAGTAAATCAGTATTTTGGAGAATTTCTCGATAGTATTGAGCCATTTGTCAATCCTATCAACAAACATGTTTCAACACTAGATTAAATGCACTCAATTTTAAGAGATCCCCTATCCTATATCCAAGCGATGCATGAGGTCGACGAGAGCAAATCCCATGGCCCACAACTCAAGCTAATTGAATCACTAGATGGGCCACACAATAGAGTTGAATGCGAATTACTATAAATTTTATTTAGCTTCCATTCTTACTATTCATGCAGGGCCCACCGATTGGAGCAGCCTGATTTTCAACAACTGATATTCAAAAAAGCTTTTGATTGAAGGTTCTACTTCTCTCTGTGCAAGCATATTATCATCAAGTCATAAGTTTTATACAAGTGGGGGCCATTCTTCAACGGTCAAGACCATTCCCAGCAGGACATGGGATGCCCCAAGAAGTCTCACACGCTTGAATGATGGAAAAGTTGATCCATTAGGTGGCTCGTGGGACCCACAATTTGTACCAACCTTCATCCCATATTTTCAGAGCTTATATAGAACTTGTCCATGGTGCATTCAGGCTTTTGAAACTACACACTCTTATCCATAGCGAAAGTAGTAGATTGGGTGTGTGAGAAAAGATATCTATTGTGATAAGGAAATCACTCTCTTAGCTCATACGAGCTATGCTTTGCCTTATATAGAAAAAGTATTACAAGTATATAAATTAATGATTTGAATAGCCCTCTAAATATGCTAAATACTATATATGGTTACATAATTGTGGAGGAAGATATGGGATAGAGTTTGCATCCCGCTGATTACTCCTCATATCCCCCCTCAAAATCATGGAGGGAAATCCCGAAGATTGAGCTTGCCTGGAAGAGGAAGGAAATGAGGACTAGGTAGAGATTTGGTAAGGATACCAGCAATTTGATACGACCCAGGCAGATGAGCAACCCTAATTGTCCCATTGAGCACGTGTTCACGAATAAAGTGAACATCAATGTCAATGTGTTTGGTGCGTCTGTGGAAGACTGGGTTCTTAGACATGTGCAGCGCACTGATGTTATCACAGTAGACAATAGGAGAAGCTTGTGAGCGGATATTGAGACGTCGAAGTAAATGTAGGAACCATAAGACTTCAGTCGTTGTTGAAGCAAGAGCACGATATTCGGCTTCTGCGCTAGAGCGAGACATAGTGGGTTGCTTCTTAGCACCCCAAGATAAAAGATTGGGGGCTAAGTAGACGGCATATCCCGTAGTGGATTTGCGACTTTCAGGGCAGCCGGCCCAATCAGCGACAGAGAAAGCCCGTAGAGAGAGATTAGATGACTTGTGGAAATGAAGGCCATAAGACAAAGAGCCTTTTACATACCGAAAAATCCGCTTAACTGCTTCGAGATGTGCTAAACAAGGCTTTTGCATGAATTGGCAAACATAGTTGACTGCAAATGCTAGATCAGGTCGACTCATGGTGAGGTACTGTAGAGATCCAACCATTTGGCGATAAACTGACGGATCAGCTAATGGATCAGAGCCATGAGCTGAGAGTAGCAGACCTGCAACTAAAGGGCTTTTGGTTGGCCAAACTCCAGAAAGCCCGAATCGTTCAAATAACTGGACGCCATATTGGGCTTGCGATAAGATAATGGATGTAGAAGAGCGGATAACTCACATACCCAGAAAGAAGCTTAAGTTGCCTAAATCCTTCATATCAAACTGTTGTGATATCTTGTGAATGAGGGTTGAATAAGAGATATATCATTCCCTATGATGATAATATCGTCCACATAAATAAGGAGAAGGATAATATGGCGGCTTTGTTGCAAAATAAATAATGATGTGTCATAAGGACACCCTTCAAAACTAAGCTGAAAGAGATAAGAAGTGAACTTTGTATACCAGGCTCATGGGGTTTGTTTGAGCCCATATAAAGCTTTGTGAAGCCGACAAATGTGATTGGGCCTAGTGGAGTCAACAAAGCCCGGCGGTTGTTGTAGATAGACTTCTTCTTGTAAGTCATCATGGAGAAAAGCGTTTTTCACATCAAGTTGTCAAAGAGGCCAATCAAACGAGACCGCCAAAGAGAGAATTAGGCGAATGGTGCCAGCCTTGACAACGGGGTTGAATGTTTCTTCAAAATCAAAGCCTTGGCATTGATTATAGCCCTTAGCAACGAGCCGCGCCTTATAATGATCAATGGATCCATCGGCCCTGTGCTTAAGTTTGTAAACCCATTTGCATCCAACGACATTCAAAGAAGGATTGAATGGAACTAAAGACCATGTTCCATTTCGTTGTAATGCAGAGAACTCCTCATCCATGGCTCGCACCCAATTTGAATCAGAGGCAGCTTGTTTATAGGTAGTAGGCTCGAGTGGATGGGCATGTGAAGCAGCAAGGAGGCCCATAGGAATATGATGTCGTGTGGCAATGAGTACTTTTGGATGTCGGGTCCCATCACGAGTTTGAGTAATCATGGAATGTTGGACTGGTAGCAGAGGAGGATCAGGTAAAGATAATGATAGAGGGAAGATCTCCATAGGTATAAGTGATGATGATGGTCCAGCGACACCAACCGATGAGGTAGGTGCAGAGTGGGCTTCTAAAGAGCCATCCCCACTTGTGGGAAGAAGAATGGGAGAAGATGTCTCATCAATGGATGGACCTGGACCTGTAATAGTCTCCGTCAGTAAATCAATGGAAAACTTTTTAACTTTGAAGGAATCCGATGGTGGGGATGTGGGAGAGATAGACTTTGTGGAGAAAGGGAAGCTGCTCTCGTCAAAGGAGACATGGCGAGAAATGTAGACCCGACCGGTAGAAGGGTCTAGGCAGCGATAACCCTTGTGTTGTCCACTATAACCAATAAAGACACACGGCAAGGATTTGAACTCCAATTTCCCACGTCCAAAGGGCTGTAGACAAGGATAGCATGCACACCCAATAACACGAAGATGGTCATAAGAAGGCCGTGAACCTAGTAAGGTTTCAAACGGAGTCCGTCCTTGTAAAGATTTTGAAGGGAGACGATTGATTAAATAGACAGCTGTAGTAAATGCATGATGCCAAAAGGGAGGAGGGAGATGGCCGTGGGCCATCAAGGTGAGGCCCGGTTTCGACTAAATGTCGATGCTTACGCTCAGGTAAGGCCATTATGCTCTGGAGCTCCTGTACACGATAATAGGTGAGAAATGCCTGAAGTTCTAAAGAAATCCCGAAGTGCAAAAACGGTATATTCACCACCGCCATCGCTTTGGACTACCTTGACGTGAGCATTATATTGATTCCGGATGAATGTGATAAAAGCAATAAATATAGAAGCAACATTCGATTTGCGTCGGAGGAAAAAATACCAAGTAAACCGTGAACATTCATCCAGCAATAATAAGATAAAACCGAAACCCATCAATGGAAGGTGTAGAGGCAGGACCCCAAACATCACTATGAAGTGTGCTAAAATATTGAGTTGAATAAGAAGATCGTCTAGAAAATGGTAATTTAGACGTCTTTCCAAGCTCACAACTAGCACAATGATTCTTTGAAGGTCGACTAGATAAATGCAAAGCATCATATAAATGCTTGATTATTTGAAGAGTAGGATGGCCCAACCGTGCATTCCAGGTGTCCCCATCTGCTTTATTGGAGAAGAGACTAAGAGGAGAAGACGATGGTAGACGAGCATTGCTAATTGGGTAGAGACCTCCACGCCTAGGGCCTTCCAACAGTGTCTTCCTTGTCTGCAAGTCCTTGATAAGAAAACCCCATGGATAAAAGATGAAGCAACACATATTATCTTGAGTAAATTGGGAAACACTCAATAAATTCTTCGTTATCTTGGGAACAATAAGAATTTGATCAAGTCAAAGAGAAGAAGGAGACAGCAACGTTGTCAGTATGAGAAATAGGGAGACCAGCACCGTCTCCAATTATCAGAACCATTATATGGAACCATACCTTTAACAAAAGAAGAGTCTGCTGTCATGTGGTTGGTGGCCCCGGTATCTGGATACCAGGCCGAATCATGCTAATCGACAAGGTGCATGGCAACAAAAGATTGGACCGGGGTTGGGTCTGGGGCGAAGAAAGATTGAGCTCACAGTTGTTCGCCTTATGTTTCGAGTACCCACACTTATAACAATATACGGATGGAGCATCACCATTAATGGGTGCAGCACGAACACGACCACAACGAGTCGACTGGCCACGACCACGAGAGGTGGTATTGTCAGAAGGTGAGTCACAGCCTCCAGGGAAAAGACCACGTCCACGAGTGTTACGACCACTGCCGCCATGGCTGTAGACGGACCTCGACCTTGAGATTTGTGTGAGTACATAGCAACAGAAACATCAGGTGGTGGACGAGTACCTTGTAAGCGAAGGTCAAATTCGAACAAGAGTGCGGTCACTTCATCAACAGAAGGAAACTCACGAGAGAGGTTGATGGCAGCAACAACAGGATCGAACTCAGAGCCAAGCCCACGCAATAGCCAAAGAATGAAATCATCATCATCTACAGGCTTTTCAGCACTGGCAAGGGAGTGAGCAAGGGCCTTGGCTTTATGAACGTACGCAAATATGGAGCGAGAGCTTTTTGACAGAGAATGAAGCTCAGTCTTGACTTGTTGAATGCAGGAGCGTGAAATAGTCCCATAAAGAACTTCGGAAAATATGAGAAAGAACTCCCTTCTCTCTCTCTCTCTCTCTCTCTCTCTCTCTCTCTAGGGCATGGAGGCTAGGGTTGGGAGAAGGGCTTGGAGGTGCGTAGTAGAAATATAGAGATGGATGTGCACGCGAGGTCTTGTATAACAACCTCTTGAGGTGAGTTTCTCAAATCTCAATATTTAGATTATCTTTGATCAATTCCAATCCGTTCATCTTATCAAGCTCAAAGAGTAAAGTCAGAATCCGTAAATTTCTTGATGATCCACATTCTAGATTAGCCGATGTTTAAAAATAGCCTGACGGGTGCTAAAATGGGCTTGATCTCAATTAACGGTCTATGCTTGATGATTAGGGCCCAAATTTTGAAAAAATATATGGCCATGATAGGCAAATAATTGTACAAAGTTTAGTGGCTTATTGATGGTGAGAAATGTCTAGATCTGAAATTTCAACTTTTGTCGGAAAAGGAAGGGGCTGGCTTTGTGGTTCAACGGTATAGGATTATAAATCGGGGTCCAAATTTTGTGTAAACGCGTAGTCATATGAGTATAATGGGTGGTCCAAATTTGAGAAGCGATTGATGGTGAGAAGTAGATAAATTGAAGGTTTAGATTTAAAAAGAGTTGGTAACTCGTTAATTTCTATAACGGGATAACTTCGCGCATAAGAAAGAGGCTTATCAAGGTGGGACACTTAAATCACACTATTGGTCAATGATAAAGATGATCCAAGTCACTCATATGAAAAGAAATATTCGACTACGACTAAGCATCTACTTTCCTCACTCGATGACATGAAAATCAAGGGTTAAGGGGCTAATTTGACAATTGGACCACTTCTACTACGATTTAAGGGTTGAAATTTGACGTTTATGGTTAATATGTGCCCAAAAGCTTAAATCCAAGGTTTTGCGTGAAAGTAATCGTCATAAACTAGAATACTTAAAAATGGCATCTTAACTTAAGTTTAGCAATGGCATTTTCGTAATTATCTGAAAAGTGCATGATTTTTGAAATCTTATATTTCTATGATGTTTATGGGATCATTCTAAGCAACTTTTGTAAAGGGTCCCCTATCGGATCTCCTACGGATGTCCCGCTATTTGCAAATTAACAGTAAATGTATGATAATTAATAAAAAAATAAATTAAAAATGAATTTTCAAAAATTTTCAAATAAATCTAAAAAATCTGGGGCGTTACAAACCACCTCCCTTAAAAACAAACTTCGTCCCCGAAGTTTCTTAAGCGTCGTCGATAAATGATTGAGGGTAATCTCACTTCATGACTCCTCGTCTAACTTTCTGAACTATTCCGGGTCAGATGCGATCACAATCCACCCCCCTTAAAAATAAATCTGTACTCGACATCGACTTTTACAAGCTCCCTTAAATTTCTATCATATCATGCTTCCACTGCGCACTCTAATTCCTAGATGGTTCTGAATATATTGATTGGTCTCTCAATTCATTCAATCATCTAGCGGCCTAATATTTTTCAGGTTTAGGGTGGGTGCTCTTATAGTCAAGGATCTAAGACGATTAGGGTTAGATAATTATCAAGGATGTCTGATCGCTAACGAAATGACTGATCAAGAGTTTAGATGATAGATCTGAGTTTGATTAGGTTGGCATGATCGGATGGTCACTTGAATGAGTGGATAAACAAGTAGATAACAAAGTGAATGAGATATCATCGACGGTCCTTTAATAGCTGAATGTGCGACGAAAAGATAAGGTTAGGGATACCGTATTCTAACTCTTTATAGGGTCTAAGTGGCTAAGCTTCTACGTCCTAGGGTCATCTATACATCTATCTTATTTTAGTCATCCAAAGAAAAACAATCACACACATTCCAAGAGAATGCACAAAAGTCGTCCAGTTAGAACAAGGATGCGATTTGTATAGTGTCGACATCATGGGCGAACAGTTCAAGTAGATTTGGATTCGATACTTAGATCTTCTACTCACATTTGAGCATTGAGTTCATTAGTATCCATTCGAAATTCCGAGTGTCAACCCTCGGAATTTGAACGAGGATCCAATCATTTACACAATATATTATGTACAGTTCTGCCCTCCCGTGCAGCCGATTTAGTCTAGCATTATGGGGACCTTCATGTATTCTCCAACAAAGAAAATATCAATAAAGATCATGTGAACTGAAATCCAACAATACAAAACATTAAAACCTTACGAGATCTTATTTACTTTCATCGTTAGACATGGTCGAAGATCTATGTGAAGGATTGGTAAATGGCATTTTATGGTTACGATAATTTACCTAAAGTAATATAGTTGGGCCTAAAATTCGTAGGGATGTATGAGAATATGCTAGGAAGTACTTCTAAGGGTGCCATCTTACAATAACTAAGCCTAAACAAGGGGTTCAGAGGTTTTCAAAGCCAAGGAACTAAGATAGTGTCGAATCTGAAACACATGACTTATAAGCGCTCTTAGAATTTTATCTCTCAAACCGAATGTCCTTTTTGCCTGAAATTTGGAGGGTAATCTGGGGGTTAGGTGAAAAATTACCCTAATTTTTCTCAGAATAAAAATCTTATGGTAAGGTATGATTCGGACCTCTACAAGTCTGAAAAACGTAACAGTCCAGCAACTTCTAGCACAAGATTTTCTCTACTGACAGAATTTTTACAATTTACCTAGATGTCTGATTAATATGAGATTTTGTGAAAACGTTTTAGGATGAGTTAGAAACCTCCAAAAAAATTTAAAATTTTTTATCAGTTCTGAAAATATGATTTTTAGTGGTGGCATTTCTGACAGGTCAGGGAATTTGTCCTAATAAAAAAATCAAAATAAAATAGTTATCTTTAAAATTTGAAGGAGATAAATCCCACGACTCAGCGTAACGCTGATCTAAATATGAGAAATTGATGAGAGCTCCAAAAATTTTAGAAAAAGTGAGAATCCACTTTCTAAAAATCCTAAAATTTCATATTTTTACGTTCATCGACTATCATAATGATTTCAAGGGGCCTGTGTTTGAGTCTCTAGATTCATAACATTTCATACATCCAGTAGGGGATGAACCTAGGTGTTTTTGTTTCTATTTCATGGGAACCTAAGCCCTAAAGGATATTTATTATGAAAAATGGTTGGGCTTTTCACCCAGAGGTCCCGATTGTGCTCTGATACCAACTGTAACGACCCGAGATTTTCGACTCTCGTGTATAACACGACGGCCGAATTCCCAAGTAAATCATGGACTAATTGATTGATTAAATAATGAAATATAGCATTTAAGCACAATGACGGAAACAAATGTTCATTTTATTCTATCAAACTTATTACTTCATCATCAATGTTTAAATAAGGGAACCAACCAATATTCATACTAATCAATCAAAATATCAAACCACGTCTTCTCTGGAAGACTTATTACAATTTTCATAAATGTAACCACTAATCAAAAGAAATGTCTAATAAATGAAAATATCAACTAAGTTCCTTCAACGTCTTCATCCGCCATGTGATCGTACAAACCATGGAACTCTTCATCTTAAAAGTCGAAAGTCGAGTTCGATACCTGGATCTTCACCTACATCATCTAAATTGCGATTGGGATAGCGTTAAACGCTATCATAGTGGGAAATATTTCCTCAAAGACAATCAATAATAATAATGTACAAAACTCAGAGTAACGCAACACAATGATATCTTTATTCAAACAAAACAATCAAATAAAAATCTTTGTTAATGCGATGCATGGAATGCATGCTCTGGGTAAGGCACCCTGGCTAGAATCACAATACATGAAGTGGGAGACTTCCTGTTACGATTTTACGCTAGCCACTAGTCATCAGAGGTTCCTGGGACGCACAAGCCCATAGTTTTGCTCTACTACGTGAGGAACGGGACGCTCATAGCCCAAATCTACACATGACAGTTTACGGGAGAAGTAGGACGCTCTAGCCCATTCTCAATTCCATACACCCACATGGAGCCAAGTGAATGCATGACTTTAGTTTCACCTTTATTTAAGTAATTTCACATCCAGCCGTATTGAAAGAACTTAATGGTCACTATGGAGAGTTGTAAATAACCCAGCATAGGCCGACAACTCAGGCTTAGTGTCCATGGCACCAACCCTGGCTCATGAGTATTTATATACCATTAGTGTCCACTCGTTGTCCCGTTTTATGATACCATCATGTTCCAAGAAGCCAATGTTGTACGTTATGACCAAATTCATTAAAATTACTCATTGTTGGGGTCCCAAAAGTCAGTACCCTCTAAAACAAATTGACTGGGCACGTGCTTCGAGAAAATTCCACAAAACACTACCCGACGCACCCAAAATACCCAGTTTTGCAAAGGATCCAGTACTTAGCCATTTTCTCCGATGGACCCCACGGATCACCGTGATCGAAACCGACCAGAATCAAGCGGGGCCATCCTTCATGAATTATGATAAGCAGTGCATGGCGATTCACAGGGAAACGGGCCCCACAGGCCCTCCGTTTTGCAAAACCCAAATTTGCAAAACACGAGTACGTCAAGCGCACCCAATTATTCAGCTTGACGCACCCTTAAATTCATGAAAATTCAACAAGTGATTTAGGATGTATTTCACCTCTGACGCATCCGAAAAATAGCTTGACGCATCCAAAAATACCTCCGACGCGTCCGTAAATTCAGGAAATACGTAACAGCAATTTCAGGGTGCATTGTACCTCAACGCACCCTAAAATTGTCCGACGCACCCATAAAATCACGAATGACCAGCATGGCATTTTTTGGATGCATTGTACCTCAACGCACCCGAAAATGGCTCGACGCACCCATAAAATCAGCACATCTCAAAATCTCATTTCGGGGTGCGTCAGAGTCCCCACGCGTTTTTTTTTTAGGGTGCGTCAAGGTATTTTTGGGGTGCGTCATACGTGGCAGGTCCTCATTGGTCGTTGTCCGGTATTCTCGGGTATAAATACCCCCCCCCACTATTCATTTGTACAGATTTACGAGAGAAAGAGAGAGAGATTATCCTCTGAGTATCTGAGTTTTGCCGCCGGAAACCCTCGCCGGAATCCCTTTCCGACAGCCGGAAAACTTTCCTGGTGACCGGAATTCTTTTCCGATCGCCTATATCTTCCACCGGAAGGTCACACCGGCCAACACCACCGCAGGTCCGAATCATAAAAGATCATAAGTACGATCGCACACCTAAAAATAGGTCGACGCATCCAAAAAACCGAACAAAAAGCGGACATGTATTTTCAGGGTGCATTGTACCTCCACGCACCCGAAAATGATCCGACGCACCCGAAAAATCAGCAAAATGCGGATTTGTATTTTTGGGGTGCATTGGACCCCAACGCACCTAAAAATTACCCCACGCATCCATAAAATCAATATAATTCAGATATGTATTTTCAGGGTGCGTTGTACCTCCACGCACCCGAAAAATCAGCCAATTTCGGAACATGTTCAGGAGTGCACCGGACTCAATTTTAAGTATTTTCAAGTGCCGTTTGAGCCTATCTTGGGTATTTCGAGCGTTCCGGACGCAATGGAATGGTCAAATAGACGTTCCAGGACCTCTAAATGAGTAGAATTGCGCATCTTCAAAGTTCGATCTAATTCGACACGATGAACAAAGCATCTCCTCGAAAGGGACGTCGCCAACATCCAGGACTATGCGAACATGTCATCATTTGTACCTACTGTAAAGATGTGACCCGATTTGAGTCGAAAGCTAGATAAACGGGACTATGGTTATCACAGTAAACCATACTAACGAGTTTCAATTCACTGCAAAACAATTGTTATGAACTGCCACAACACAACAGTCGGTGCCCTACCCATTAACAACGGCATCCGTCGGTTGGGCTACGCAGGTATACACAACTGCAGAGTGGACTTCCCGAGGTCACCTGTCCATACATTGACAGGCGCAGGCCCAGAGTCGTCCTTCTCAGTCATAAACCCTGATAGTCTCAGCCCGGATCTCCGGCCAAAACATGGGACATAGACATCTGACTAATACAAAGATGGTTTAGTCCATAACAAAACAAATACAGGTCTCTATGACCACAAACTCTCAGACCATAGTCCCTGCTGACTAGTCTTTTGCCTTTTAATCAAGGGTCATCGATCATTCGATGTAATTAAGGGCTCGTGCCAGATCACGGCCTGGAATGTACAAGATCTCAGGATCTCTGGAATAAAATTCGCCTTGCGATATCTCTCCTTGTGTACTTTTATGAATATTTTGTGATTGTCTATGAATGTTTCCATTATTCAGAACCCCAGAGCAACAAAACACAACATTTCAAGAAAATGTAAATCGTATTCATTTTCTAGTTCTAACACTCATGTAATGTAAATGGGTCCAATTAAGCATTATGTACATGTAAGGATCCATTAACAAATAATCACTTCATTTTCTCAGTTAAGTCAAGATATATTCTTCCATCATGGACACCTCTCACGGGTTCCATCTCTCTACATTGAATAATTTTACCAACTTAGGAACAAAGAGTATACAATAATGGGATGTCTATATAATGATCTTATACACATATTTCATATCACAATATGAAAACCAATATTACTTTTAAAATATAGATTAAGGAAATAAAAGCACAGATTTCACAAAGAAAAATAACACAAATACACATGCTTCTTAGTAAAAAATCTAAACAAGGAATCACATCATTATGTAATGATATTCATTGAAAATCCTACGTTAAACTTCATGTTATATGGATCAATAACTCAAAATAAAATAATTTCATATGCCATAAAAGAACTTATGATAATCGTGATATTATTAATGAAAGGCCTGAAGGAAAATTCTCACCTTAGGATGGATTTAGAAGAGGGTTGTAGAAGATCCTAGCCACTGAAAAATATGAGAAAGAACTCCCTTCTCTTCTCTCTCTCTCTCTCTCTCTCTCTCTCTCTAGGGCATGAAGGCTAGGGTTAGGAGAAGGGCTTGGAGGTGCGTAGTAGAAATATGGAGAGAGATGTGCACGTGAGGTCTTGTGTAACAATCTCTTGAGGCGGGTTTCTCAAATCTCAATATTCGGATGATCTTTGATCAATTCAAATTTGTTCATCTTATCAAGCTCGAAGAGTGGAATCAGAATACGTAAATTTCTTGATGATCCACATTCTAGATTAGCCGATCTTTGAAAATAGCCTGACGGGTGATAAAATGGGTTTGATCTCAATTAACGGTCTACGCTTAATGATTAGGGCCCAAATTTTGAAAAAAATATATGGTTATGATAGACAAATAATTGTACAAAGTTTAGTTGTTTATTGATGGTGAGAAATGCGTAGATCTGAAATTTCAACTTTTGGAGGAAAATGAAGGGGCTGGCTTTGTGATTCAACGGTGTAGGATTATAAATCGGGGTCCAAATTTTGTGTAAACGCGTAGTCATATGAGTATAATGGGTGATTCAAATTTGAGAAGCGATTGATGGTGAGAAGTAGGTAAATTGAAAGGTTCAGATTTAAAAAAAAGTTGGTAACTCGTTAATTTCTAAAACGGGATAACTTCGCGTATAAGAAAGAGGCTTATCAAGGTGGGGCACTTAAATCACACTATTGGTCCATGATAAAGATGATCCAAGTCACTCATATGAAGAGAAATCTTCGATTACGACTAAGCATCTACTTTCCTCACTCGATGGACATGAAAATCAAGGGTTAAGGGGCTAATTTGACAATTGGACCACTTCTACTATGATTTAAGGGCTGAAATTTGACGTGTATGGTTAATATGTGCCCAAAAGCTTAAATCCAGGGTTTTGCGTAAAAGTAATCGTCAGAAACTATAATACTTAAAAATCGCATCTTAACAGTTTAGCTAATGGCATTTTCGTAATTATCTAAAAAGTGCATGATTTTTTAAATCTTATATTTCTATGATGTTTATGGAATCATTCTAAGCAACTTTTGTAAAGGGTCCCTTATCGGATCTCCTACGGATGTTCTGCTATTCGCAAATCAACGGTTAATGTACGTTAATTAATAAAAAATAAATTAAAAATGAATTTTCAAAAATTTTCAAATAAATCTAAAAAATATAGGGCGTTACATGGGCTTCCAGAAATCTCGGTTAGGGGAGTGGATGAGGCTGGAGAGGGGCCGGTAGTCTCGGAGGTGGTGAGAGACACCATGAGAAAGGGGGAAGGGATGGCTAAAAAAAAATTAAAATTTCTCTGATACCATGTGAGAAAAGATATCTATTGTGATAAGGAAATTACTCTCTTAGCTCATACGTGAGCTATGAATTGCCTTATATAGAAAAAGTATTACAAGTGTATAAATTAAGGATTTTAATATTCCTCTAAATATGTTAACTACTATATATGGTTACATAATTGTGGAGGAAGATATGGGATAGAGTTTGCATCCCGTTTATTACTCCTCATAGGGTGAAGATAACCTTGTTTCAACACTGAAGTCTTGGTATCAATTCCCATGTGGGTCCCAAGTGGGGGTAGCTAACACTGCGGTGTGACTAACAATGGGGGTGAGTGGACTAACAGTGGGGTGTTTCATTTTTGTACTAAACCCCCCAAAAAAAGGCTTTTGAAACTACTCCATTCATTTTAAGGCCTTTTTACCTTGGTGATTTTTGTACAGTAGTAGAAAAAGAATAGACTGGACCTGATGGACGGTTTCAAATAGAAGATGTGAATGCAAAGGTTGATCTGTTCAAACTGTTAATCGTTTGTGGTCCATTATGTTAATTCTCTAGGCCAAAAATAAGGTTGATATGTTCATTCATGCATCTAGAAAAGAAATGAAAGGCTAAAAGAAAATTAAAACGGTCACATTCAACAAACACATACAGAGTGCATGATGTGGACGGTGGACCATCCTTTACCTTAGTCCAGGATATTTTCATTTTAAGATCCTCCTTGATGAATGTGTCTGATTTCCATCTTCATCCTGGAGGTTTGTTTTTTTTTTTTTTTTTTTTCCTTCTATTTTTTATCCTTCACCTTCCAATAACTTAAATGGGCATTTTCATCATTGATTAAAAAAAATTAAGTAATTACTCTAATGTCTGTTGGCCAACTCTAACAGAAGGTTACTAGAATGGTAAGTGATTAAATTAATGAGGTAGCTTTACTAAAAGCAATTTAGAAAAGGTACCAGAATGTAAAATATGCAATAATTAGGTATTATTTTATAAAAATTTCTTATATTAGCCATAAACCTAATAAATGCTGGTCATTAGGTCCAGAGCACATCTCATGGGCTTCTGTGCAAGCATCAGGACCGATCTAGTAAATATGAACGGCTTGATCAATTGTCTTCAATTGGACAGTCAAGAAAAAGTACACAAAAGTAGGTCCATTGAACAATCTGATCCATCTATTTTGTTAGTGTTTATCATGGATTGCTTAGGATTCTAAGAAAAGCTTCTGGTACGCAATTGTAACCATCCCTTCCATGGCTTCAAAAATAGGTGGCTGTGGGAGATAAGGCCAAATCAAAGATGGATTGGATCATCTGATCAGTATGATTTTTGTACAATAGCCCATGAAATGTGTTCTTAAGTTAATGGGCGGTTCAGATGGATTGTACAGACTGTGCAGGTAGACCAATGCAAGTAGGAACCCTATAGCATATAGTGAGAGTGCCGAAGCATTTCTCCTAATACTGATCTTCAAGTAAGATATATTATTTGGGAATTTTACAAAATAGTACCTCACTAATTCAGTATTTACATCCATTTTTTCAGATCATTTTAGGGTCTGATCCCAAATTTGAGGCAGATTCAAGGTGCAAATGGACTACACCACAGGAAGAAGCAGTGATAATGATGCCTACCGTTGAAACCTTAGTAGGGCCCACCATTTTGTTTATTTGCCATCCAACTTGTTAATGAGATCACATGGACTTCGATGAAGGGTAAGCACAAATTTTAGCTTGATCCAAAACTCTATGGCCTCAAAGAATTTTAGCTTCGATCCCCACTGTGTGGTCTCCTTGACACATGGATCTGCCTTTTTTTTTTTTTTTAATCAAATTTAGTCTTAAAATGATATGAAAAAATGGATGAGCATAGATAAAACTTATGCAGCACGTAAAGCAGCATTGATTGAACATCCACCTTTAAAAACTTCTCAAGGCCTATTGTAATGTTTATTTGCCATTTTCCTATTCTCTAAAATACAGCCAATATGCATGCTTTTTTTTTTTTTGCTATGATCCACCTAATATTTGGATCTGCTTAATTTTTCAGTATGGTCTACCTAATATTTGGATCGTCTTTGTTTTTTCGTTTGGTCCACCTATATTTGGATCGGCTTTTTTTTTGGTTTGGTCTACCTAAGATTTGGATCTGTTTAATTTTTTGATTCAAAACTTAAAAGGAGCTCGCTATGTGGATGGACGAAATGGATATGCAATACATACATTAATTTAATAGTTTCTAGGATTTGTTTCTTTTGCTAAAATTACAGCTCAATTAATGATAATTTGATCAGCAATCTTTTCAATTTTCTTACTCATCTTCATTAGTAAGTGGGCAATTTTATCATTTGAGAAAAAATATGACGGAAGTGAAAGAAAAACTAACTGTAGGTAACCTTTTGACAATAACTCAAATAATGAAGTATCTTAATGAAAACATTGTTTAAAAGGGTACTTGATATATATACTGAATTAATGAGGTACTATTTTATAAAATTCCCTATTTATTTCACAAGTGAGATGTAAGGAAGTAGAAGGCCAAGGTCTTATTTGATTTGTCATATTTACATAAAATTTAATCAAACTTAGCATTTACTACTCACAATTGTAAATTCCAAAAGCTGTAATGTTAGATGTTGATAGGTCCTCACTTGGAAAATGAGGCCGATTATGTGGACCCACCATAATGTAGAAGCTATGTGGGGCCATAGAGATTTCCATGAAAAATCCACTGTCCATCAATTCCTCAAGCTCACAATAAGACACAAAGTCCAAAAATTAGGTTCACCATATGGCAGGAAACAATGAGAATGAAATCGTCCGTTGTTGAAACCTACTCGAAGTAGACCATGATGTTTATATGCCATCCAAACCTTTCATAACATTATTACCAATGGGATAAACTGTAGGCACGAATACCATCCTGATCCAAAACTAGTGTATGTGGTGGCCATTGAATCCCAACAAAGTTTCCAATGATGGGTGTTGAATCCTCACTGATTCCTCACCTGAGCATACTCGTGTGGACAGTTGAATATATTCAGTTGCACATACTATAAATAAATAGGAGGGCTGTCAATGGGCTTGGCTCAAGCCAGGCAATATCAAAATTTTGAGTAGGCCCAGCCCGTCGGCATGGCCAAATAGTTCAAAATCCGGTTTGAACCAAGCCCAGCCCATCGACAGCCGAATGGATAGGTATGCATGGGTATACAGGTGGATACGATCATAGATATATTGTATAGACCCATCCGTACACTTGCTACGGCTGTATGTTGACCTGTGCATTACATGAGGTGCGGTACCTTGGACTCACAATGGACCAGATGTCGGCCCAGGTTTGACCCGTTTATTAGATAGCCAGGAATTCAACCCATGGCCCACCAACCAAGTCCTACCCATCATCCATCAGATGAGTCCAGAATTTAAACCCACAACTTAGACCTGCACCATTATTCACCCCGGGCCCAAATCGACTGGACTGATCTTCTTAATGGGCCTCGTTTTCAAACCCTCTAGCTGTGACCGACTCATTTGGTCCTCGGCCAAATTGAGACTCAGGCTGAATCGCCCAAATCAGGGGTGACTTAGAGGATCGAACTGGATTGTGTGCTACTGAGTCCGAGGCAACCTTGTTCAAGTCTGAAGGCAGGATAAGTGAGAAAAATCAATTTGTTACTGTTTAGAAGCTTGCTGCAAATAGGCTGGGCTTGGCTGGTATGATTACAGTTAACTTGAGCCTAAGGGTGTTAGCAGGTCGGGCCAGCATGCATGATATGTAGGTCAACCTGGGCCGAAGTATGTCAGCAAGTCAGGCCGGCCCTTCGGATCTGTAGCGTGAGCTGGTCAGTGCTCAGGTTTGAGCAAGGTTTTAAGAGTCGGTAACTCGGACTGACTCATTTGGTCCTGATAGGCAGAACGAGTTATTCGGTCCCAAGTCAAGTCATGACTCGGCTAAGTCGGGGGTGAATTGGCCTTAAGAGCGGCTGACTTACCCCAGATTTTCATTGCAGCTCGGATGAGTCGTGAATCCTTGGGCTTGGGCCTCAATTGCTAGGGTATCCACTCATTGAGTCGGATGAGTGGGCTCCAAGTCAAGCCCACGTATCTTATGGGCCGGATGAAACACCAATGTCATGTGTCTTTTTTCTTTCCCCCAAAATTCACATGAGCTTACCACACACGCACGCACATGCACGTGCTTATCTTACACACATGCATGCGAGTGCGTGCGTGCGTCAGCATGTATAAGATAGGTGTGGGCCTGAGCGGGTACACGCGTACAACATCGTCCTATTGGACATCGCTTCGGCGGGAGTTTGTTTTCCATGCATCTGGAATGAGGCCCATTTAGGGCCACTTTGGGATGATCCTAACCGCCCATCTCTTCACACAACCATTGGTAGGCGTGAAACATCCAACCACAACTGCATGCAGACCCAATCTAGCCGTTCATGTTGTGTAGGCAACCATTCATGCTAACTCCTAAAGTGCAGGACAAGTAGCCAGGAAAATTACCAAATTGCCCTCTAACACGAAGGAAAATGCATGCAAGTAAATAATTTCATTACGTAATTTGGCCACTTGACTCTACCATGACATTGTCATTTTTTTTTTTTTTAAATCAATATCTTTAAGCCTATCTCATGTATCATTCCACATTGTATAAACACCATGGTGGGGCCCACGAATAGAATCCGCAGACCAATCGCCGAATCCACCCCCTTCGTTCATCTCGTAATCGACCTTAACGATCCCAAGATCAGTTGCTCCACAATCCGGTCCCACTTGATGGATCTTCGATCCAATGGTGCTAGCGTTCGGCATCAGCAGATTCGACGGCCCCAACGAAAAGTCATTCCCATGGAACAATCCATTGTAGCCACTACTGGAGCTAGCAGCACTGTGGTCCACTGTAGCTGATGGCCCCACATTCAAATTATGAAGAAAGGCGGGATGTTGGTTGAGGGTGTAATTTGGTTGAAGTTGAGGGTCGTTGCTGGAATGAAGTAATGTGGGGTGGTGGTTTTGATGGTAACTGTGAAGGTAGTTTTGATGGAATTCCATCTGAGGCTGTTGCTCCGAAGGCATGAAAGGGTAGCCATGAAACTGAAAGGGCTCCAACAAGCTTGAATTTACGGCCTTCATCTCTTCTCTTCTCCTTGATTCCATGGCCTCTGATTCTTTCAAACGCTTGGCAACGCCTCCGCCGATTGGCAATGTGTTGCTTTCCATGATGCTATTGACGTCGTAGCGGTTCATGTCGAAGTTGGTCACAGCGTTCAAGCCTCTGAACTTGATCGCGGCGATGTCGTAAGCTTCCGCCGCTTCCTCTTCGGTAGCTGGAAGAAATACGAAATCAAATGAGTCCATGAAACGGCAGCGGTGCAACACCCAGAGCGAACATTCGCCGTGGTTGATGTTAGCCCTATTTGATGAGAAATGGTCCAGTGCTCGCAGAGCACTTAAGTTGCATTGGGCACTTAGACAATCATCTATTGATACAAACTGTTCGTTAGGTCCAACTCCTATTTCGTGGGCCACCGTGCAAACATCACACTAATACGACGAATTTAACCACTTGATGAGTAGTTTTCAATTGAAGCCATCTCATCCATTTCTTGGAAAATATCTCATTTCATTCTAAGGGGCTGTTTGAATTGGTGGAAATTATGGTACTTCAACCATGGAAAGGAAATGAATTTCCTTAGGTGATATGTTTTCAAGTATTTGTGAAAGCAAAAGTAGCCCTGAAAATCCCTTTTTCAAAAATAAAATAAAATAAAAAACAGAAAAAATCATTTTCATTTCTAAAAAAAAAACCGGAGAAGAATTTTCACGTCCTTTGAGAAGCAAGACAGTTTTCACTTCTTTGAAGAAAATTTTACAAAAAAAACTACCTACTTATTATAGAATTTACATTCTAATTATATTTTTCAAAAAGGTTTTCAATAAGTTACATGATTAATCTAACAAATTATCATTGTGGGCCCAAGGCTCAAAAGTCAACCCATCATGATGTTTGTGTGAAACCCATCCAAGTGAGTCACCCATGTTTGGCCAGTGACCGAAAATAAAGCCCATTAATAATTTAGTGTATAAGACAACGCTCACCCCTCCAAATTGTTTCTCCTGTTGTGGTGCAACTGAATTATGGATTGACCTAAATTTTGGAGCCCAGGCCCAAATTTTAGTGCGCCATATAATGGTGAAGTGAATTTTATATAATCATCACAATGGACTCTATTAAAATAAAAGGCAGGCATCTCTCCCACTATTTCCTTTGGTTTGGCCCAACTAACTCAAAAGTTAGCTTGATTTGTGGTCTTAGGCCTAAAGGTGATTACACATCTAATGACCAGAGTGGATCTTACATACACATCACGATAGGCCAACAAAAATCAAGGGCAGGCATCCCATAAAATTTTCTTTTTTTATTTTTAACCCCCATAAATCAGGAGAGGGAGTCTGCCCTTAATCTTTACAGGGTCCATCATGATGTATTTGTAATCCACTCCAAGCATTAATAGATGTGCAATCCTATATTATGTCTAATTGTAAAACATCAAGTAGGCCTGTGATTTAGGAGGGCCATACCAAAGAAAATAGTTGAGAGAGAGATGTTCACCCTTCATTTTTACATGCCAACCATGATGGTTATGTGAATTACTCTCAAACCACAAGTGCCACACAAAATTTAGGCCTGGGCCCAAACATGAGGCCCATAATTAATTCAAGTAGGCTACACCAATTGAAACATTATTTATTTATTTATTATATTTTATTATTATTATTACTTTTTCTTTTTATATACAAGGGACCTTTCTAGGATAAAATTCCGAAGGCAATTAGATTCATTCATGGTGAACCTTCGATACGGGAGTTTAACCAGATCTTGGCCAATGATCTGATCTTACCACTTATATCTAAGTTACAAGGCACTCTGGAGATGGCACGCATGTATGAGATCTGGACTATTCGTCTTCTCGGCCCATTGTGGATTGGTTGCACCCCAACAACTATTGTATCCGAGTAATCCTGGCCACGAATTAGATGGTTGAAATCGGATTGTTGGAAAGCGTTCAACCAGAAAACGTCATCCATCCGGCTGTTGTTGGAATCAGTCCATGGTTTGACGTTTTTTTAGGTGTGGCCCGTCCATGGCAATCCCCAACAAATGAATAACTTAGATATAAGCCTTTTTTTTTTTTAGCAATGGATCCTGACCCTTGATTTGGAGTGAACTTACTGAAAGTGCCCAGGTAAAGATCTTTGTTCCCAGCTACTCTACCAATCCTAGCTTGCCACCGTCCATGCTGATGATGCCTGTCAAAAAGCTGGTGTAAATCTTCTCTTTCTTCTTCCAAAACCCCATTTAATATTATATTAGCCGCTGATGCATGGGCTCTCTATGACAGCTACCATGTGGTAACTGTGGCCGATCTGGGCCATTCATTACGTAAAAAACACTGTGAACATGCCATACACCAAAAGTCAGGGCATCACACTTATCGTCTGTGCCACTGATGAACATTGATTTGGACCGTTGGAACTTTTTCTAACCCATTTTCCTCATACAAGTGTGATCTGCCTGATCAGTGGATCAATCATGGTTTTGATCAGTGTACACTACCTGATGAATGGTCCAGATCTCTGACATGCATGCCGACAAATGGTGTAAACTAGCCCCACGTGGTAGCTGTGACGCAGGGCTCTGCATTCAATCAAAACCCGTGATTTATGATAAGATGGATAGGATGATTACCTGGTAACCCCACGATACATGGACGCACCTCTTGAAAATCCACTGCTTTTCCTGAGCAAACACCACCACCATTAGATCGATACAGAATGGTAGCAAACTCGCAAAACCATGAGTCGAATTGTATATATATAATTCTTGTATGATTTCTGTATACGTATGCGTGCACTCGCGTGTGCCGACTCTTGCAAAAACTCCACGCCGTCCATCTGGTGGCCACCCCATTATTCTTTATGAACTTAGCTTATTTTAATAAAGGCTAGTTCACTCTCCTATGGGGACACAACGCATGAAAAAAATTAGATGGCAAGTGGACCACACCTCATATGACTCTTGCATTTAATGCAACTTGCCTTTAATGTAACCCAAGTTTACTACTTATTGTGGTCCACTCGAAAGTTGGGACTGTCTCTTTTTTCTGCGTCAATTTTAAGCCCATACCTTAAAAGTTAAAAATGATGCGAGAAAAAGATGTACGGCACGCTGGGCATCCAAACAGATATACCCATACGTGGCTAGAGACGGGTGGGGTTAAGACGCAATCCGCGTCGGCTTCCTAGCAACACGGGGGGAAATGATCTAGTGGGCTGTGTGTATGGAATCCTTTTCATGCGCCTAGCTCAATATTGGATTTGTTGTCATCCATGTTATTTATCTGGATCGCCCATTAGGTCCAGTCTACTCTTCTTCTGCTACCTTGGGAAAATCATAATGAGCAGATCATAATCGAAAATGTCCATTTAGTGGCAAGATGGTTTATAGAAGAGAGTGGACTCGACCTTATAGACGGCCCAGATAGATGATAGGTGGATTCCAACAAGTCCAAATGCAACTAATTAACTAGATGCATGGGATAGAAACTACAGAAATGAACCAGTGCTCTCAATTATAGTATCCTTAGTTGCCTTGGGATAACGGGACAGTCCTATCAATCGATCTGGACTGTTCATTAGGTCCTGATACTGCGCAAAAAATCACACCAGTTGAATGATCCGATTCATCCATAAGTTGGCCTTATATTTATAATCATCCATTTTCCAAGACACGGATATGCTAGTTAGGATTGACTGACAAAAAGTAGTTCTTTAGAACAATCTATGACTGGACGATAAATGGCTGGCTTAAATTGTTTATTGGACATATTTGTGGAGAAGAATCTTGACCATCCATTTTATAGGATGGTTAGAAATGCTTTAGGAAATATATGGTAATATGGTATTTTTGTGGGAATACCTCCGGAGCGATGCCACAAATTCTTGCCTGGTCATATGCTTCATCTGTTCCATTTCTCTCTCATAATTGCTAATCTGCACACACATGGTGTAGACACATTTTAGAACAACCGCAACAATTAAAACAACAACGACAGCAGCAACAACACTAATAACAAGAAATAGTAGCAAGTAAAGTAATTAAAAGTTGTATAAACAGTACAAGAACAAGCAATGACACAGCCCATGAAATGGTAGAGCCATCATGTATCAATCAGGGCCGGTCATCTACTGGACCTATCTTGGATGTTCCGTAAATCAAAATTCGTGCCCGTGATACAATCCTAGACATCACCTTTGTGCACTTATCCACACCGAATGTGGACCCTCAACCATTCCGGTTCCTAACATCAATTTGAAGTTCACCAATCAGATGGTAGGATCATGATCCATGATGGCCTACCAGCGTCAGGTCATATGATGATATATGATCTGATAAATCAGAGTGGGTCCACAAGTTACTTAATTATGGTCCACCAGGTGGGCCCCATTTTGAGGGTCATTTACAACATTTGACACTACTAACCTAAGGAAGGGATCAAATACGTTTGAATAATTACCATATGTACAAGCTATGCAGGGCCCACCATAAATGTGTACTCAGTCCAACCATCCATTATTGGTGAACCCATTTTAGGTCTTGATTCCAAAATCTGGACACAACCATAACTGAGGCGAGCCACGCCATAAGAAACAACAGGGGACATGGGATATCGGAGACGCCCACAGCTGTAGAAACGTCCAAATGGAATGTGGGTCCCACCGTGTTGTGTATCTGTCATCAGGTACTCCTCACCAGGATGTCAGAACACCAAAAATCCGGACATTCCAAAACTCAGGTGAGCCATAACAAATGAATACACAAGTTCCAGGCGTCTCTGTACATTCACCTGAGTTTTGGGTCAAGGCGATTATTGGGATGTACGGTGAAAAGTAAAAGGCTCACCAGATGCACGGTTTGGATTTCTCATGTACATCATGGATGCGCCCTTGCATAGAACGCACGCATACGTGATCATTCACCGTAGAGTAAAACGCACCGGAAAGTTTGTAGTGGTAGAGGTGCCCCAGTACTTGAGAGCGGCAAGATCGTATGCTCGGGCAGCCTTCTCTTCCTTGTCATATCCACCTGCTCACCACATTAATATATGAGAGAACAATGCATGTTGCTCCAGTTCATTTAAGAAGCTCTTATGAGATTTTTTACAAAAACAGAAAAAAGTCGATTTTAAATGCGTGGAATTCATGGATTTTCACTCACCCAAGTAGACTGAAAGATTCAAGTTTCCAACCATCACAGCAACAAGGCAAAACCGTTAGTAACTCAGTCAAAATGGTTTTTAATGAAGAAAGAGACTGGTCAAATGATTTTTGAATGCAGAGAGAGAGAGAGAGAGAGAGAGAGAGAGGGAGAGAGGGATTGCTGAGGACAGAGCCCACAGAATACCTTGGCGACCTTTCCTTGATTGCCCTTCCCTCCTACAGCTATTATCCCATAGATGTGCCTCATATCTTCCAGTCCACCTATGCCTGCATTTTCATAGCGAGAAACCCATTATTCTTTTCTGTTTTCTTTCATGACTAGGAGGTTATGGCATCCGCACAGGTGCATGCTATAGGCTGAGAGAGAGAGTTTTAATGGTGGGAAACCCATCCAACTTTTTCTGGCTCTATTCTAACTTGAGTTTTAAATCTGCCTCATTTTGAGCTGACGTCTTAACATGAGCTAGTGCAACAAATGTGCCAATTAATGTCACAAGGTTATCATGGTAAGCTCTACAGAGCCTCTATGCTCCCTAATATGACATCTCCCGAAGAAAATGGAACCGGCCGGCTACTAAGCATAAAAGGATTGAAGTAACAAAAAATAGCATCAGTTCAAGGGACAAACACATCTTTAAAATCGAAAGTTACACCCTCCATCTCACTAATTGCATATGTAAAATTGGCCAAACGCTAACCATGTTACATGTCTCAGAGATAATTAGATGACTGCACCAAGATCAAAGACTTTTCTTTTTATCTCTCTTTTGATCGTTCCCGTTTATTCTTTTATGGGTATCTAATATTTCTCAAGAACATGAAATCAAATGCATGCAGCTGCAAGATTCATCCATCTTTGCATATTGTAAGTAAAAAATCAGCTGAAGAAATCACCTAGTTACACCTCTGTATATTGAAGTTCGCTGTCCGAATGTATCCACGGACCTTCTTGGCGCCACTTCGATTGCACTACCACTACTGCCCTCAGCATTCAAGCCCTTATCACCACCCACAGAGAGCGTCAATGACTGTATATTAGTTGCATTCCCGTGGCAGCTGTAATCTTCTGTAGTGGCAGCGGTGGAGTTCTCTGTTGACGACTGGAGAGTACAACTAGAGAGAAGGTAGTCGGCTTGGCTAGCTTGGATTTGGTCAAATGCCGGAAATTCTGGTGTGTTCTCGAGTTTCCCGACACCGAGGAAATCAGCCACCTTTGGAACTTCGTTTCCGCCATGAGAGTCGATTAAATTCCATTCTGTGAAATTCCAATATGGATCATGATAATATAACAACATTAAAGAAAAAAGAAGGGGGGCGGAGAGAGAGAGAGAGAGAGAGAGAGAGAGAGAGAGAGAGAGAGAGAGAGAGAGAGTTATACCTTGGATTTCGAAGGGGTGATGGGTGTTATCATTCACCAAGTCTAGAGAAGGATGGTGGGGTTGAGAAGGATGAAGATGAGTTTGGAAGGGAGAATGGGTAGGAGAAGGAGGGGAAGAGAGCCAGGTATTCCTGTCCATGGTTAGATACTTCGATGGAAGGCTTTAGAGACAATGACTGACTAAGAATATTGGATTTTTCTTTACATAGGTGTGTAGAGAGAGAGAGAGAGAGAGAGAGAGGGGGGAGGCTTTGTGTCAGGAAGCCTGGAATCTCTTTTACCTTACATCTAGAATTTAGTGTTAAGTAGGTGGAAAGATAATTAATGATCAAGTGGGCTAAGTGCATGGAAACCTTCCCATGCACACAGCTCTATTTAGACCTGTTGGCATTCATGTCACAAATATGAAGTATGAACCGTCCATTAGGTCCATTCTTTTATCCTTCACCTACTAACGAAAAAACACCGCAATCAGATCCCTCTCAGCAACTGTGACTGCATCTATTTTCTACAAACATTCTTATACACCACTTTTCATGGCACTAAATAACTAGACTGTTTGGATCATTCGATTAGCATGTACTTTCCAAGGAAGCATATGAAGAGTGCACTGGGCCTAATCCCGAATGGACGGTACAGATAAAAGATGTGAGTACCATCAAACCCAATAGATCTTTCCTTTTTTTTTTTTTTTTCTTTGGATCAGTCATGCAACGCACCCACTGGTGCTGTCAGCAGTGTGGATTTTCACCACTAATGGGTTTCAGACCGAGACCCATTGTTGAAACTCCGCAGAGTCTACCAACGAGGAAAGGACCCAGCCCAGCCCAGCCCAGCCCAGCCCAATAGGTCATTAATTACTCGAAGAGATAGAAGGGGAGGCGTTTATGTCAGGGAAGCTTCACGGTTGTATGTGTGGTGTACCATCCAATTGAATTGCAATTTATAAGGAAACACTCCAGAAAAATAATTATCTCAGCCGGTTTGAAACTAAGAAAATGAAAATATAAATATATAAGCTTGTCTAATTCATGAATTTGCATTAGATTTGGAGTTGGCAAAATCCTAAGTCCATGAGCCCGCAATCAAGCCACAAATCCATGGATTTGAAAGATGGTGTCAACCACTTCTATATATAGAAAAGGTGGGCCACACCATGATAACCATGTGATGTGATAAGAGCATCAGGCTTATCCACTCATTGGGTGTTCCTATATATGCAATTTTCATATCAGGTGATCATTATAGTGCGGCCCACCTTTTATACGGATAGGATTTTCTACATATGGGACATGCTGCATGGAAACAATGCTGTTTCATTACTAAGGATTTGAGATATTACGTTTCACTACAGGATGGGATTTAGCTAACTGTATTCATGCATATTGGCAGCAGTGAGATGTATAATCACATATAAAACAGAAGAATATGTTGTTGGAGTTAGGAGCCCTACAGAAGAAGCAATCAAAGCAGGCGAGGAACAAACCTCAATAGCAATCACACAAGTAAATCGACACACACAACAGGGAATCCGAATTTTAACATGAAAAAACCCCTCACAGGTAAACCACGGCACAAAGCGACATTAATCCACTATGATATCAAAAGTTACAAGAGCTAGAAGAAACACAACCCGAATCACAGCCTACAAAAGAAAACCCAAGCTAACAAAGCCAATTCTCACATGAAGAGGACAAACTCATCTCTTTCCTTTATCCCAGAGAACTCCAAGCTTCCTCCTATCTCTTTTCTCTCACACTAAAACTTTCCCAATCCCTTGGCGCATAGGCAACAACCTAACCTCAGATTACATCCACTTAAATAAAGAAAAGTCAAAGTTAGAAACTCATTGCGCAACAAACTGCACAAGAATCCAACTTGTATAAGGAAATTGTCAGCCGGCTGGCCAAATGGCCCAAAAACGTTCCAGCGAACTGACTGTTCAAAACTCCACTATGACCAGCTGGCCGGTGGCCTTCATGCTTGAAGATTGAAGTGTCCAATCCCAACATATGTGAGGCTAGAAACTATAGATTCATGACATCCTACACTTCCTAAGGACGTGTGGAAGGAGATAGAGTCAATCTATACCATCTATCTTTGCAGATCCTGTCACTGTGGCCCGCCCGGAATGAATGGTTCTATACATGCTTGCTTTGGCAGTTGAATCTGACCATCAGATAACAATGGGCACAGTAGACCTTAATTGTTAGGACCTGATTAATAAGGGAATCCAATGATAAAAACAAATCCCACCTCCAATTTGGCTCATTTTTGCTCTATGTTTTCGTAGAGAAAACCCAGAAGAATCACTTTCTTTATTTTCACCCGAGGGTCCAGAGCCTACCATGGACAGACAATAGCCTAAATCTCTCAGTGATTTGATTGGGCAATATAACAGTAGGCTTTGAGGAATTTTTTAAACAATTTGACAAGTTGGAACTTGGTTGATTGTTTCTCAACCACTTATTGACTTTTCTTCAAATCTTTTCCTTTTCACAAAACACTACTCTAAATGTCCACTTCGGTTTTAGGGCTCCACCCCATCTAATGTGAGCGTATGATGATAGGGTTACTCGCGATCATAGCATGGGCCATGTGTACCAAGACCAAATGGATGCAAATCTCTTGTAACCCAAAGCTTTGTGGCATGACATCCACTCCGTCCATCTATTTCATCAAATCATGTTAGGATGATGCCTAAAAAACGAAATAGATCTAAAATTCAAGTGGGCCACACCAGAAGAAAAAATAAATTGAGTATTGAATGCCCACCATTGAAACCTTCTTGGGATCCACAAAGTTCCGAATCATATTGATATTTATGTTTTCCTTTCATCCTACCTTATGAACATGTTAAACCATCACCACGGTTAGGAAGGTCTCAACCATAGGGTTTTTCATTTTTATATTTTCTCCATCTTACCCTTTTAAGTTTTGGATTTACCTCAATTTTTACCCTCACTTTTTAAAATAAGCTCGCAGAACTAATGGACAGAATGACTGTCACGTGGACACATCCCAGCTGAACACTGATGATACGATAATATTTAAAATTGACAAATGAGCATGGCAATGGCAACGTAGTATGTTAGCTTAACGTACTAACTTTTTTTATTTTTAGCTTACGTGTCCCTTCTTTTGATCATCCAAACTGTGAAGGTCACGTGGGGCCGGAGATAATTTGAACATTCTCATCAGGTGGAACGGGTGCATATCTTGAGTCAGACTAAGATGATCAGTTATACATTTTGACGCAGGGAGGACGTGGTAGGTCGATCACCATCTCCCTAACCGATAGTTTCTCAAATCCACGAGAAGAAAGAAAAGATAAAAAAAAAAAAAGAGGAATTTAATTCCAAATAATTGTTTATTGAAGATTGAATCCATAAAAACGAAATTACAATGCATATAAATAGGAAACTAAACCCTAGGTGAAATATTAGAATCCAACTCCAACTAAAACTCCTAGAAAACGCAGCTTACTATAAATAGTAAACTTACTATTTATAGAAGTCATTCAATCCTACTAGAACTCTTGGTTTTCGGCCAAAAATAGAAAGTTATCAAACGGCCTCAACCACGTGGTTCTACTAGATATTCTAAGCCTTTTTCATGTTGGACACTAACTCTAAAGCCCTACAGATGCAAAGTTATGATCGAATTAAAACTTACTATAAATAGTAAAACCGAAAATAAACTAGCCTAATGACCGTCGATACGGTCGATTCTCGCGATTCCGGCTTGGGTAACCCGGCGTAGCGGGGTTGGTTGGCTAAAGTAGCTCGAGCTACCCGAAATTGATATATTATACGTCCCGTAACTCATTCCGGTTTGTGAGATACGACTGATTTACGGTCCTGACGGTCCGGATCACTTTCGACCCCGACCGGTCTTCTTTTGCTCCATTTGGGCCATGAAATAATCAGCGACCCGTTCTACATTAGTCTCCTCCACTTCGAAAGAACTCGACCCCGAGTTCTCGTCCTGCTTTGGTTCATGATATTCGTACAGATCTGCCACGTTGAAAGTCCTTGAAATCTCCATGTCATCCGGAAGATCAACAACGTAGGCATTGTCATTGATCTTGCGAATGATCGGTACCGGTCCAATCTTCTTGTGTTTCAACTTGTTGTAGGTCCCGGTAGGGAATCGCTCTTTACGTAGGTGGACCATCACCTGATCACCTATTTCGAACACTTTGGCGCGTCGATGCTTGTCGGCCGCTTCTTTGTACTTCTCGTTCGAAGCCTGTAATTTGTTGCGCACGTCTGCATGTATGTCCATGATTCGGTCTGCCATATGTTCAGCTGTAACGCTCATGCCCGGAAGCTTGGGCAGGGGAACCAAATCGAGTATGTGACGAGGCACGCACCCATAAACAATCTGGAACGGAGACTTTCCTGTCGATCGGTTTACCATGTTGTTGAACGCAAACTCTGCTTGAGCTAGGGCCATGTCCCACTGCTTCGGTTTGTCACCTGAAAGGCAACAGATGAGATTCCCCAATGTTCGGTTGACGACCTCAGTCTGCCCATCTGTTTGTGGATGATAAGCACTACTGAAGTGAAGTCGTGTACCGAACCGATTCCACAAGGCTCGCCAAAAGTGGCTAACGAACTTTGTGTCCCGGTCTGAAGTGATCGTCTTAGGAATCCCATGTAGTCGCACAACCTCTCTGAAGAAAAGGTTCGCAACGTGTATCGCATCAAAGGTCTTCTTGCACGGAATGAAGTGTGCCATCTTGGAGAATCGGTTTACCACCACGAACACTGACTCCATGCCGCGTTGTGTTCGTGGGAGCCCTAATATAAAATCCATAGATAAATCCTCCCAATGGGCATCTGGCACGGGTAATGGCGTGTAAAGACCTGTATTTTGAGATTGTCCCTTAGCGGTTTGACAAAAATGACATCGTTGTACCGCCCTGCCAACATCACGAGCAAGTTGCGGCCAGTAATACCGCTCTTCCACCATCGCTCGAGTCTTATCTCGTCCTAGATGACCGCCGAGGCCACCGCCATGCAGCTCGATAATAATTTTGTCCCGTAACAAACTCTGCGAGATGCAAAGTCGATTTCCTTTGAAGAGGAAACCATCTTGAATTAGAAGGTCACCCGGGTGCCCCTCTTGGCACTTTTTCCTTGCATCTGCAAAATCCTCGTCCTCGGCATAAAGTTCCTTGAGACAGTCGAATCCGATCACCTCACTGCTCACTGTAATAAGAAGGGATGCACGTCGGCTTAGTGCATCTGCCACCTTGTTTTACTGCCCTGATTTGTGTTTCAGAACGAACGTGAATTCCTGTAAAAATGAAATCCATCTAGCATGCATACGATTCACATTAGTCTGAGTATTGATAAATTTTAAGGCTTGATGATCAGTGTACAGTATAAATTCCCTTTGAATAAGATAATAGCGCCAATGGCGCAGTGCCTGAACCACTGCATATAATTCAAGTTCATAGGTCGACCACTTCTGTCGTGCGTCGCTGAGTTTCTCACTGTAAAAGGCAACCAGCCTACCCTCCTGAGAAAGGACTCCCCTAATGCCGACAATAGATGCGTCGCATTCTACCTCAAATAGCTTATCGAAATTAGGGAGTACCAGGACCGGGGTAGTGGACAACCGATGTTTAATTTCTGCAAAACTCTTCTCAGCCCCTTCGGTCCATTAAAACGGACCCTTCTTCATACAGTCGGTAATCGGCGCGACGATACTGCTGAAGTTTCGCACAAATCGACGATAGAAGGTCGCCAACCCATGAAAACTTCGTACCTCATGAATGTTTGTCAGAGTCGGCCAATCCCGAATAGCTCGAACTTTTTCTTCGTCCACTCGGATACCCGTGGACGACACAATGAACCCCGGAAACAATAATTGATCAGTTAAGAAGCTACACTTTTTCAGATTTAAGTATAGCTTGTTGTCGGCCAACACTTGTAGCACTTTTCTGATGTGGGTCATGTGCTCCGTTTCATCCTGACTGTATATTAGAATGTCGTCAAAGTAAACGACAACGAAACGGCCAATAAACGGCTTCAACACTTGGTTCATTAAACGCATGAAGGTGCTTGGTGCGTTGGTCAAACCGAAGGGCATAATCAGCCACTCATGTAGCCCTTCCTTGGTCTTGAAGGCCGTTTTCCACTCGTCACCTGGCCTAATACGGATTTGATGGTATCCACTCCGTAAGTCCAGTTTCGAGAACACCTTGGAGCCCTCGAGCACGTCCAGCATGTCATCCAACCGCGGTATTGGAAATCGATATTTAACTGTTATTTTATTAATCGCGCGGCTATCGATGCACATACGCCATGTTCCGTCCTTCTTTGGGGTAAGGAATGCCGGAACGGCACACGGGCTCATGCTCTCTTTAATAACACCCTTACGGATCAGTTCCTCCACCTGTCCCTGTAGAATTTCACACTCTTTCGGACTCATCCGATAGTGCAGTCGGTTGGGGAGACTGGACCCTGGGATAAGGTCGATGTGATGTTGTATGTCTCGCATGGGAGGCAACTCATCAGGTAACTCTGCTGGCCAAGTACTTCGAAATTCTTCTAGCAGCGGTTTAAGGCGTTGAGGAATATTAGAGGATCCTGGCTCTCGGCATAAATCTCGCCCGTTTCCTTTGATTCCTTAACAAACTCGCGAATGGTAAGGAGAGAGTTCCCCTCCACTTTAGAAGCTTCAGGGTGTTTGTCTGGTGTCATAAGGGCCAAAACAATTTTTCGACCATCCTTGGTGAACATGTATATATTCTCCCGTCCACTGTGGGTCACATCTCGATCCGATTGCCATGGCCGCCCAAGTAATATGTGGCAGGCTTCCATGTCAACCACATCACAGAGGACCTCGTCCTTATAGCTTTTACCAATGGAAAACGAGATAATGCATTGATGAGTTACCTTGGTTTCGTTCACCTTCTTGATCCAACCGATAGAGTAAGGGGTAGGGTGCTTCGTCATAGGTAGATGTAACTTATCCACCATAATTCTCGAAACAATATTTTCGCTACTCCCACTGTCTATGATCACGTCACAGATTTTGCCCTGCACGGTGCACTTTGTGCGAAAAATATTATGTCGTTGTGGGTGCACTTCCTTCCTGGGAGCGTAAAGTAGTCGTCTTACTACTAGCGATTCCCCATGATCTTCAGTCAGCCAATCGACATCTTCTGTGTCCCCCTCTTCGGCCTGTTCCAATTCAGGGTTGTCTTCTGTTGACTCGCCTTCCACGCCGCCTTCATTCGTAGTTAAGTGTGCTGCAGGGCGTTGAGGGCAAGTGTTCAACCAGTAACCTGGTTGGCCACAACGGAGACAATGGTCTGGTCTTGGCCGACCATATGGGTTGGGGATCCTGCTGGAACCCGCTGTAGTGGGAGCTGTACGTTGAGGTCTTGAGGAACCGCTTCCCCAGTCCCGGTTCGTGACCGTAGGAGGTTGAGGACGCCCTCCTATAGGCTCCTTGCCTTTGGCCAACGTTGTATCCTGAGTGGGTCCGGTGTTGGGATTTCGTGTTACCGGATAGGGTCGAGCAGGGGGCCATGACAACTGTGTTTCTGCTCGAGTGGCCAATTGGTTGGCCTCACTCAACGTCCAGACTGGATGCATCTGGACTCGATCCTGGATTGCAAATCGCAACCCACCAATGAATCGTGATACTTGTTGTGCCTCTGATTCCGATAAATTATTCCGTGTAGCCAATCGTTGGAATTCTTCAAGATATTCGGAAACAGTTCGATTTCCCTGACGACAATTTTGATATTGTTGGAACAAAATTTGTTCATAGTCGCTTGGGAGGAATCGAGCTCTCAGAAGCTGTCTCATCCGAGGCCATGTTCGGATGGGTGTCTTATTCTGACGGGTGCGGGAAACCTGTAGGTTTTTCCACCGGATTTAAATTTATAAGCAATTAGTTTTACCTTCTTGTCGTCCGGCACTTCCATATAGTCGAAGTATCGCTCGACCTCTGCCAGCCAGTCGAGGAACTCCTCTATTCGAAGTAGGCCATTAAAGCTGGGAAGATCAGCTTTGCCCCGATAGTCTCGTTCTGCTCGTTCCACACGCTCATTCCCTAGCGCAGGTCGTCGTACCAAAATGTCTTCGACCTCGTCATCGCTTGGTTCTGATTCGTCTGGTATAGTAGCCCTTCGATTATCCACCTGGGGTGCTCTACAGACAACATGATTGTCCCGTATAGCAACAGTTGGTGGTTGTTGGTCGCCTTGAGCTCGAAGCGGAGCTAGCGATGCTGCAATCTGGTCGAGGGTCGCCTGTATACCTTGCAGGATCAACCGGTTCTCCCGTTGCGCTGCTTCGAAAGCTGTCGCCGTTAGATAGTCCCTTGGAGCACCGTCCTTAGGATGAGGATCCATCCCTTCATTAGAGGTCATCGTCCTGAGGAAGAAACCTCTCTCTGATACCAATGATGCAGGGAGGACGTGGTAGGTCGATCACCGTCTCCCTAACCGATAGTTTCTCAAATCCACGAGAAGAAAGAAAAGATTAAAAAAAAAAAAGAGGAATTTAACTCCAAATAATTGTTTATTGAAGATTGAATCCATAAAAATGAAATTACAATGCATATAAATAGGAAACTAAACCCTAGGTGAAGTATTAGAATCCAACTCCAACTAAAACTCCTAGAAAACGCAGCTTACTATAAATAGTAAACTTACTATTTATAGAAGTCATTCAATCCTACTAGAACTCTTGGTTTTCGGCCAAAAATAGAAAGTTATCAAACGGCCTCAACCACGTGGTTCTACTAGATATTCTAAGCCTTTTTCATGTTGGACACTAACTCTAAAGCCCTACAGATACAAAGTTATGATCGAATTAAAACTTACTATAAATAGTAAAACTGAAAATAAACTAGCCTAATGACAGTCGATACGGTCGATTCTCGCGATTCCGGCTTGGGCAACCCGGCGTAGCGGGGTTGGTTGGCTAAAGTAGCTCGAGCTACCCGAAATTGATATATTATACGTCCCGTAACTCATTCCGATTTGTGAGATACGACCGATTTACGGTCCTGACGGTCCAGATCACTTTCGACCCCGATCGGTCTTCTTTTGCTCCATTTGGGCCATGAAATAATCAGTGACCCGTTCTACATCACATTGGTTTCAACTGTGAAGCCACTAGCCCAGCTGATGAATGGACCATAATGGCTTTCATGCCAGATGATCTTTATGGTGTGGCCCACCGTTTGCATGGATCATTCGCTTTAAAATTTTAAAAGACAATACTACATTGTGCCACCTAAACAATTTCTTACCGCCTGAGTATCAACCGTCGTTGTGTGCAAGAGCATTAAAGATTTTCCTCCTTTCATTTAAGGTTTATAAATAAATAAAAAAAGAGCAGACAGTCCACAGGACGTATTGTTACCGTTCATCAACCAAGAGGAATCCTACTTCACTTGCTCGAGTGCACGTAAGTGTTGTACTTCACACGTAGAAATGAGGCACACTTGCGCGAGATCAGAGACCCTTGTGAGCGATCCAACGGATGTAGATGTTAGATATAAGAAAACCATGCCTATATGATTATCACATGGACTACACATGTACAAAATAAATGAACAGTTAATAGAAATTGACAAGGGTGGAAATTCTCTGTATGCTTGTGCCTCACTTGGGAGTTGTATATACCTTTGTTTTAGATGCATGGAATCCAGTGTGGGGATCGCGTGAAGAGCCAGTCAGATCTGATATTGCACACGTGTGACTTGTTTCCACGTGCATTGAAGTGCATTGGAGCTCTCCCATCAATAATAAATTAATAAAGAAGCAGTTCTGTATACACCTCTTAAGGTTAAAAAATCATTTTAGTCACCAAAAAAGCAACTTTCCTTGACCAAGTTTTGCACAACTTAAAAAAGGGTGAAGACTTTTTCAACCGTAGACAGGCACAGTTGTGAGGCAATCTAAACTGTCCGAATCACTGGCCCAACTGTGGATGGAGCACAACCTAAAAATTGGAATGAAAACATAATAATACTATCTGATTCTTCCTTCAAATGTGTAATTTTCCTGTTGGCCATCCATTTCATAGTCATTAATTGGATGGTTGGAATTGCTTGATCAGTTTGATTTTGAAGATGTGCTCCATTTACAATGGGTCCCACAATTTGAATGGTCTAAATAGCTGTACATCCGTGCCACGTTGGAAGAGGTTGTGTCACCGCCATTTTTAAAGTACGAAAAACTAACATAGAAGTCTCCTTACATCCGATTTTGTTTCTTGGAAATCTCATATCTCAGTCCCTGCACTTGATGCCTCCCCAAACGCAGCACTTTCTCAACTAACAGACCAATACCTCGCAAAAAAATCGCCCTCCACGTGAAAATATCGACACCTTCGAGACTAACCTTTTGTTTACTCTTTTGCGGCTGGGAGTTATTTTATACTCCGGCAGACTGTGATGGTTGATACGCAGGCACTCAGAAATTTTCCACAAGTAAATTGTCCCAACTGTACTCCCTACTCGAGGAATGGACATTGATGAAGCTACTACATATTTTTCATTTCTGCCGTCTATATATTCACTAACAATCCAGTTTTAGATCATCCAATCAGTGACCCACGATTTAAACGTTTAATTTAAGAGTTTTTTTTAATTTTAAAGACACCCAGGATTTCCTTCTTCTTATCATTAGTTATTGTGCTTCTTCTTTTTTCTTTTTCTTTGTTTTGTACACGCGCTCACACCCTATGTACACTCATGTACTCACACCACAAGGGGATTTCATCACAATAGGCATTGGAACCATTAACCATTATGCTAAAATGTGCTTGTTTGAGAAATAAAATGAGGAGAAATAAAAAGTTAGTCCTTATGCATCAGAATACTTTCCTAATGCACCCATGTGTGCAAGACAGGCCCAGGTTCATTGATCCAGACCGTTGATCTCATATAAATGACTACAGATTATATAAATAACAAAAAAAGCAATCCAGATTAAATGATCCTATCCATTTGGAGGGCGAGAATGGATCATCCACGGAATAGCACATCAGATCAAGAGAATGGATGATAAAAAAAAAAAAATTGGATCCATATGTGCAGATTGGATGAAGTGCATCAAGCGCCAATCCGCTTCCCTGTCACATAGACCTACGTGAAGAGCGAGCGGTTAAAAATTCACACGATCCTAGACATGAGATTGATGTCCCTCTCTCATTTTACTCATGCACGGCTGTTTGATCCAACCTTCCAATTGGTGGGGATACCCTTGGATGACACGAACCACAAGATCAATATACGTTTTTTGTAGTCCCACAAATTAAAGCATTCAAATGGTGAAAATTTCAATCTTAGCCCATCTCTGAGGTGGGCCATCGATTGGTTGGTCCCAATCTGACTGGCACATACGCAGATTTCTATACACATGCTCGTCTCTCTCCGACCAATAAAAATCCAAAGGAAAAAAAATGATTTTAAACAGTTTCCCAGTAGAACGGTGTTGACCATGCAACTGGATTCCACGACTCAGAGAAGTGAAAATCAAGTTTGTTACGATATATACATCCACAGACGCTTTGCCATCTTTTTACGTCAGAGCTGTAGGCTGTAGCTATTGGATCTCTAGTCGCGATGCAGTGATCCAAATCACCTTGGAGGGGCAATTAATGCACCCAATTATCCTGTCAATGGCCCACAAAGCAACGGTTAAAGAAGAAAATCTATATTTAAAAGAGAAAATATTGATTATCAAAGGGTCACAATTATCAATCTGAGATGCATTTTTTTGCCTACATCCTGTCGACAGTGAGGCCCATCATATAAACGGTTTAGATTCCAGATTGAATACCTCTATTTCCTATGTCAGATGGACCGGCCAACCATCGAAATGCTATCCACTTGATGACAGAACCAGCCCGATTATCAGGGGAGCGGATTAGGTGCGGCCCTGAGCGTCGGGCCCACTTTCATGAATGTTTAGTATATCCACGCCGTCCATCCATTTTCTCAGTTCCTTTGATGGCATGAACCCGAAAATGAAGCAAATCCAAATCTCATGTGGATCACACTACAGGAAACAGTAGTGATTAAACACCCACCATTAAAAACCTCCTAAGGGCTACGGTAATGTTTATTTTCCATCCAACCCGTTGAAAAGGTCACACAACCTGGATGAAGGAAAAAATAAATAAATATCAGCATGATCCAAAACATTTTTGTCCCACAAGAAGTTTTTAATGGCCAGTTTTGGTTCAACTGAGATCTGAATTTGCTTCATTTTTGGGCTCTTCCTATAAAAGGAGCTGAATGGACGGCGTGGATCTACTACACGTACATGAAGGTGGGCCCCACAGTCAGGGCCACAACACCTAATAAGCTCCTGATTACCATGCCATGGTGAGTTGCGCCAACATTATAAACGACCCACTAGTCTCACACAATTAAAACGTTAGCACGTGTGTGGAACGCATCTTTTGGTACAGATTTTCCCGGCAAAAAATCAACGGACGTGTAAGTAGTGTTGACTGCATTGCAGCAGTGTGGGGAAGCAAAACCCACGTCTATCGCTCGTCTTCGCATTTTGAAACCTCTAAAAAAAAGCTCTCCAAACCACAAACCTCGAAAAACAAACGAATGCGAGCCAGCATTTAGAAGAAGGAAATGGCCTTTTCTTTGATGTATGCAATCGAAATCCCTCTTCCGTTGACCCGTCAAACTAAGGAATCGGGTCTTGATTGACGCGTTCTCAGCCCTCGGAAATATAAAACAAAAACCATGCAATGGTAGAGATTTTCGAGAGGAATTTTGTATGAGATGAAGGAAAATATTAATTAATTAAAATTGCAGCATCGCTGCAGTGCACACTAGGCTCACCGAGAGTCGAGTCCTTCGCCCTATTATCTGGTGGGAACCAGCTGCATTTCTAAATTTGAATTTTTCTTTTCTTTTCTTTTAAAATCCATTTTGAAAATGCGTGTTGAGATCCGTGCCCATGACGATATACGGAGCCCGTGCAGCAAGAAGCTCTGTGGAGCCCATCCTGATGTTTATATGACATCTAACCCGTTCATAAGCTAAGCCCCCACCAGGATTAAGGGCCAAAAAATTTCAGTGTGCCCCGGGAAGATTTATTTCAATGGTGGGCGTTACTGTCCACACTCTTCTCTGTTTATGGCCCACTTGAGTTTTGGGTCCGTGCTTTTTTGGGCTTGGAAAGTCCACATAGGGCAGGCCCCAGCTGCACACCATCCTCATGTGCCAGGTGGCAGATGGATGTGGCATTGAAGTCATCCGACAGGTGGGCCTGAGTGTTTAACTCATCAGGTGGGCCACAATATGTTCAACTCATCAGGTGGGCCACAATATTGGAAACAAGTGGAAGGTGACGGAGATTGCGTCCTTCCTCAGTATGGAGGCAAAGCGTCCATACCTAGCTGTGGAGGGCCCACCGTGATGTATCTGTTTATCCGCGTCATCCTTCCCCTTTCTATGACCATTTTAAGCCATTAGACTAAGAACGAGGCAGATCCAACGCTCAGGGAGGCCACACCAAATATGACACTTGCATTTAATGCAACCAAGGTCACTATTGGCCGACCTTACCGTTTGATCTACCTAGTTCTCTGTCTCATGGCTTAAAATGATTATAGAAAATGGATGGACCGCATGGATAAATGGACACATTACGGTGGGCCCCTCCACAGCTCAGTATGGAAGAGGGACGCAATCCGCATCCAAGTTTACAATATGGTGTGGTGTGGGGCCCTGGTGGTTTTATCCAAGCCATTGATATGATGGCACCCATATCTTGCCCAAAAAGTGTCCTTTTGGTCGACTGTAACTTTTCCACTATCGGCATGAAAATACACGGTTAAGAGCAACTGTACCAACAATTTACATCCGATGGAGAAAAGAACAAAGAATCGATGGTTGAGATCTTTTAATCCGGGAGAAGTTTTGGCCCTTTTGGGTATGGTCCATCCATGATTGGGGCGATCAGATCAATGGCTTCGATAAAACAATCATGGGCTACACATGTACAAATTTTGTGGACAAAGGGAAGACAGTAAATTTGGTGAATTTTGAAAGAATAGACAAAGATTGTTTGCTTGCTAGGGATTTCTTAATTTCTTGCATTGTGATTGGTCCATGTTGTCACTTGCGTTGTTAGCAATGCTGCATTAAATGCAATAAGTGATGATGTGGCCAATCACATTGCAACAAATAGAAAATTTGTGGCAAGTAGAGAATTCGGATTCGGAAACGATATAAACACCTGTTCACAAGTCTCGTTGCTTGACGGGCCTCGACAATGATTCTTCCATAGGTTCACCTATAGAAATCTTGTTACAACTTCTCCTTCCTCTAAATGATAAGGTTTAATGGACTTCTCGCAACGACGCCGCGATCCGAATATTTCACTGGACCATTCAATTGGTAGGAGCGACGGGCAATATGTACAAAAGGCAAGAACGTAGTTAACACGAGCTGATGACTCACGCTTACTGGGCATTCCTCATTGAAGACCAATAATTGCGATGATCTATCCACCAATTTAAATTTGGGCCCATCACAACATGCTTAGTGGGCTGTGTTGGGCTGACCTTGAGGCCCTTTTGTGATGGGTTTTGGCCTGGTCCCAGTACCGTGGGCTGTGGTGCGCTTGGGTTGGCTTTGGACCAGCAGCAACAGTACGCTTTCGGTGCACCTATGTTTCACACGTGCAAACATGACACATGGGCACAAGATCCAATCCGCTAGTTGGGCTAGCCTGGCCATGTCAACTCGTCCTAACAAAATTCAGGCCGATGAAATCCTAAAGAAACGGATGGTCGACAAAACCAATTGTCCATACCATGTTGTGACACATCTGATGATTGACCAACCTGAATGTTTAGCAAGGACGTCTAAGAAGTTCCCCCCGTCTATTAATGGCTTGGATCCTGCACATGTGCACTTGAATCTTTATATTTCTTGGGCCGGATTTCAATTGATTGGGCCAGGCCATTCAAATTTTATTTTCCTCGGCCCAACCCGGCCTATTTCACGATCTGGATGCCATTGTAACAAATCTGGTTCTCAGGAATTTCTCACGATATTTTAAATTTTGGTTTCTCGAAATATTATAAGGAAGATCTTGCTAAAAATAAATTTTCAAAAACATTTATTATAAATTAATAAAGAGTTCTAAAATTTTAAGTACGGCTATTAATTGAATTAGTTAAAACTCTAAATAATTTTCACCTTAATAAAATATAGAGATATTATCACGATAACATCGCTCCATTAATTATTCGCGAGACCATAACGAGATTTTCAAAATCTGTGATATTTGTGACATTGCTTGAAGTATCCAGAACTGAGGGCTTGGTGACTTGCCAGGCTTGGATAATTTAGGGGGCATTCCGCAACTACAATGAAGCCCTTAGATCAATGGTTTGGATCCAGCCCTGGGCCCCACCGGTAGGGTAATCTTGATCTGGTGCACCTCAAAATGGATGGGAGATGCTTGAACTTGATCCAGACTGGAATATCTTAGCTATCCAATCTTTTCATTCCAGCCCCCATATGGCCCACCTTCTAAGAATTGTCTTTGGAGAGAACAAGGGATTGAAACAAATAGCTGGCAGGCAGCGTTTCAATCCAACTAGTGCAAATTGCTTACGTGCATTATGTGTATAACATCCAGTTAGAAAACAATTGGGTCTATTTTTCCTTGAATGATAACACTATCATACTCTTAGTTTTTGTTGTGTCACACTCAAAAAGGGTAACTTGTTAGGTGGAGTGACCCTAGAATATATGAAGACAAACCCTGCCGATGTGGGACAAACCAGCAATCCCTCTCACACCAAAATGGGGTTTGGTCAGAATGGGTACTCAAATCTATGACCTCATGTCGAAAATCTTGCGTCTACCACAGAGGGATTTCACCACAGCTAGTTGCATGTGAAACTAAATCTTAATTTGAGCTAGAGTTTGTGGGCCCACATTGTATTCGTATGATATCTAACACCTCCAACAAATGCAGCCCACAATGCTGATCAGGCAACCTAAAATTTGGGTGATCCAACCATAAGGTGGGCCACACCTAAAAAACGAAGTACACCACCCAAAACTGTCCAAATTCACGGATAGCCCACTGATTATTTGATCGGCCAGATTTTGGTCGTCTGATCATTATGGTGGATGCATGTGTCAGACGGGTTCAACGTCAAACACATTACGTGGGCCCTGCTATTGTCCTCCTTATTCATTTTCAAAGAGGAGGTTAAAAGTAAAAAAAAAAATTTGAGGATATTTTTGGTAAAACAATAGAAACTCCCAAGAGATTAGTAAAAATCCGAAACCGGTTTACTGGATTCTAGTACCCAAATTCAATTGGGATTGGCTGTGGTATACAGGTCCATTGGCATCCTAGCTAGCTATGGCCATGTATGGGACAGGTGTCTAACCTCATCATCCTGAACTTGACTTTCTCGAATTCAAGAGAAAAAAATTAAGAAAGCATGAATAATTCTTAAGAAATTCATAATGATTGATTGAATTAATAAAAGCATAATTACTCATGCTTTAAAGAATAAACTAAACCTTATGATGAAATATCAGACTCCAACTCCAACTAAAACACCTAAAAAATGCAACTTAAACTTACGTCACCTATTCCTACTAGAATTTGTGGTTTTCGGCCAAAAATAATAAGTTTCCAATCCAGTCCAACCGCATTATTCTCCTAAGTTTTCTAAGCTCTTTTCATATTGGGCACAACTCTTAAATCTCACGGATCAAAAGTTATAAGCAAACTAAAACTTAAAATTTGCTACAAAATAAAACTAGACAAATTACTATCGATCTAATCGAATCTCACAAATCTAGCATGGGCAACCCGGCATAGTGGGGTTGGTTGGCTTAACTAGCTCGAGCTACCCCAATATCATATACTATAGGTTCCAAAAATCAACCCTGATTGCAATATACGACTGTTTTACTGTCCTGACGGCCCATATTACTTCCGTCTTCAGTCGGGCTTCCTCTAGTCCATCTTAACCATGAAAATGTCCATGGCCCGTTCTACATCAAAAAATTACGACAAGTCTTGTCTTGTTTAGTAGTTGGGCTTCCTCTGGTCCATCTTGACCATGAAAATGTCCACGGCCGTTCTACATCAAAAAGTTACGACAAGTCTTGTCTTGTTTAGTAGTCGGGTCTTTGATTTCAGCCCCCAGACCACTCATTAACATCAGAAATGGGCATCAAGACCCGTTATTGGGATGGCGTGGTGACCCACAGAAAGGCACAGACAGTAAGATTGGACCCTGCCCATTAAAATCAAACCTTCAATATCAATCCCATACAAAGCCCACGGGATTCCATTACAGGCCCGAGCCCGATCCTTTCTAGACATGACACAAAACCACACAGGCCTGCCCCCACCCTACCCGTAGCCACTTGTCACCTTGGTTTTCTAACTGGTTCAGACAAACTCGTCGGATCATGAGTCGAGTTGGGACTTGGGCGAGTTGGGAGCGACTCGTCCAATTGTAGGACGACCATATATGAGCCTAGCCCGAGCTTGATCAGTTAGCATGCAGCCCTATTTTTCCCACCACGTCACATATACCATCTCGCAGATCCATGCACTCATTATGTTGAGTGAAACCCTTGCATGTCCATTTATTTTACTTATGTGGACCACCTGATTAGTGGTCCAGTCCCACTCATCCCAGGTGATCTTCATGGTGTGGTCCACTGTTTGCATGGCTTGAATGTCCTCCAGAAGTGGCACATAGCAAGAAAGACGGCCACATGTGAAGTTCACATACAACTGGTTGTAGGCTATTAGTTCTTATACAAATCAATTTAAAATTTGGGTACCAAACATGTTTAATTTTTAAATTAGGAGCAGGTATAATGGCTTTCTATCAAATCAAATCGTTTTAGGGCCTGTTTGGATTCAGTGAAATGATGGGAAAGGAAACAAGCTAATTTTCTCTCAAAATTGTCTTTTTATTTTCTCATCCACACCTTTGAAAAAGCACTTTACGTTTCCTTTCCTGAGTCTTCTTGGGAGTAGAGCAAGTGCCCAGCATCATCCTAGACAGTGCAGCCCTTACCATGGGCCCACCTTGATATATGCATCCTACATTCATGCTGTCGTCCATCTGTTTTTTTTCCAAAAACACTGCCAATGAGACGAAGCTTGTAAAAAAATGGTTAAAAAGCACAGAAAGGATTGAATTCGTTTCCTGGAATCAGAATCCCCGCAGAAGAGAGGAGATTCCCTATCATCATGTTTGGTATTAAAGTGTCAAAAATGATTCCAGGAAGAAACAACCCCGAGAAAGAATCCAGTGCTGAAAATGTGTTTATGTGGGAAAGACTTGCCAGCAATCGCAAGAAAGGGAGTTGGAAAATATGGCCATTGGCAGGGTATTCATTACCCTGGAATTTGAGAGTTAAAAAACTCCTCCCCAGGTAATTTCAAAATGTTGCTTTTTCAATGGAAATGAAACCACTTCCAAGTATTTCCAAGTGTCCAAAAATTGAGTTATACTAGGGCTACACACCCACACTGTTAGTCACACTTCAATGTTAGCCACCCCCTACGTTGGGAATTGATATTAGGACCTCAGCGTTGAAACGAGGTTATCTTCACTCAGTAACCTCTTCACTCAGTCTACTGGGGCTATTTAATTGCCAGAGATGAACAGATCTCAAAAACTTCTCACAAACCAGATCTAACTCACTACCAGCCTCTGGATCCACCTACAACCGTAAAACACTCCGAGTTGCCTTTCATAATCATTTCCGGAAGAAAAAAAAATGCCATAAATTGTTATACCTGCCAAACACCATCTCAGTGAAATCCTCTATGAAGAAGAGAAGATGCATGATAATGCATCTTTATGGACAAGTAGGAAGTTTCACATATCATTCGCCTGAATTACTTCCTTTCTGTAAATGTAAATGAACTTGAAACATGACAAAATAATAAAACACAACTACACATACTATGCCAATGTAACAAATGGCGAGCATTAGTCACCAATGTTGTCAAATCGCACATGCCATCAGCAGATGCTGTTTGCACATGCAATTGCTTTTTTTTTTCCTTTTTCTTTTTTCTTTTTTGAAAAATTAAAAATTGAAAAATGGAAAAAGTGGAAGAAAAAACTAAAAAATTAGGAAATTTTACCTAATTAGTAAAAATGAGTGGATAACTTATTTTACTTATTTCATTGTAATTTGAGTATTTCATTAAGTTATTTAGTTAATTATTTATATTATATTTACATAAATTTTAACAAAATAATTTACAAGCACATTAAGAGAGAATTGACTATTAAAAACTTCAAACATAAAGAGAAAGATGAGTAAAAGAGAGGGACGGAGGAATAAAAGAGAGAGTGAGAGATTTTAAGCTTTAAGAGTAGAGAGTAGTGAAAATGGAGTGGATTAGAGTGTCTACTAGAGTGTATCGTATATTCATCACATAATAAATATGCCATGGTATGCTTGCCAGGATGGCATATGTGATCTCTTCACATATAATGCATAGGCAATCGCATTTGACAAAGTTGTCAGTCACCAAATCCAGAAACATAGGCCATATGTGAATTGTTCGGCCAATGGAACCCACTGCTTATTTGCACCAACCTGAATTCAGCCACTCAGCTCAACTGTTGGGCCGCACATGTATGTTTACTGCAGACTATTGGTTATCACTTCATACATCCATCTATTATCATGGCAAGAGGGTGTTAATGGTGGGGTCCACCTGGCAAGCTTGGACCATGCATGTGTACAAGGTGTGGGCACATTCAATTCCATTCATTTGATAATAAAAAAAAAGCCAGAAGCCTGTAGTACAAAAAGCATTTTCAAACAATAGAAATTAGAAAAAGAAGCCATGTGAAACACTCACGTCTTGTGTTCTTTGTGGTATTTACAATAAAACCATGATGGGCAAATTGCATTCACGTTCTGCTTAGATCCGAATGCTCGTCATGGGCAGAGAACTCGTAAGAAAACAACCTTGGAGGCCTACTCTTGGAGTCAAGAGATTGAAGCGATCTGACAACCTCAAACATCGTTGGGCGTTTATCAGGCATGACAGAAGTGCACCGAAGAGCGATTTCTAGAGCAGCCAACATTTCTTGGTGAAATGTCTTTGAGATCTTCGGATCCAAAACTTGGATAGCTCCATTGGTCATATTGATTTTCCTTCGGACCCACTTCACAACATTGATGGAGTCGCCGGATTCTGGCTCCTCAGCTTGCCTGCCAGTTACCAGCTCAAGTAATACCACACCGAAGCTGTACACATCCATTTGCTCAGTTGCCTTCTTACTACACCCGTGTTCTGTTACCATGTAAACCGAACTTTAGAATGTCTACTTAAATCTGATTATGTGCCCATGGCCCCACATGTCCTTCCATGGCAGGGCAGGAATCTCTATCCACCCAACTGTCGTTTGAACATGGGTAGAGATTCCCACCCAACATGACTAGCCAGGTGGCGACTGCTATATCATTGGTTATACTTGAAAATTTCAACTTAAATACCCATTATTATCTACAGTATCCAGATGTTGACTCAACAACAACAATGATGAATTGAGGCAAAGAAAAAACACAATGTCGTGGGATTGGTACAGTGCATCTTTTGCAGTAAATACGATTAATATGGCATGTGGCTATTCACATAGCCACTACCTGTAGTAGTGTTGCTTCGATGAAAATTTGAGTGGTGGGTACTAACACGAGATGAGTGGGTTCTGCAGCGCGTAACAATGTGGCATGTCTGCTAGAAATGGGACATTCTGCAGGTGTGGCCCACCATGAACATGTGCTGGCCTAAAAATTGGGCTGGCCACCAGACAATTCATCAGGTAAGCGAAATGTGTGCACTGAATTTGGACTTGTCAATTTCTTTAAAATGTTCCTTTTTTTTTGTACATGTGTGAGCCACACTTAAGGGGCAGACCCGCCTGCTTTTTGGGCCTAGGAATCTACAGTGGGAAGCACATAATGGGTGATTTGTATATTGCTCGCTTTTGAGGGTCAAGCGAACATAGATGTGAAGTTCACAATGGGACAATCGGTTGAATTTAAATTTAATAGAAACATTTTTTAATTGTTACAGTCATGTAATCAGAAGTACTTGGAAGTAAATAACAGAGTACCTCAGTAAGGCTACTCTAGGTTATAAGAAAAGGCATGTGGACGTAAGAAAAAATGAGAGACAGTTACAACCTTGTTTAGACATCATTACAATGAGTTCCGCTCATTATTTAGTCTTCCAAAGCGCACTGGATTGACAACCTTGACAGCTGTCATCAATAAATTGGTAGGAAACAAGTTACTATGCCTGAAAAATGGAGATCTATTGCTTTCTTCAGGCTTAAAACCAAGTTATAGTGGTGATAATCTTGCAGGCACAAGTGCTAATGTGGCGCACACATGCCAACGAGCTAAACTGTCCATCTGCTGTGTTGGACCTTCAAAATAAAATGACCCAAAAAAATTGGCCAAAAATGGTCTTCGGATGAGCCAACTGCCTTTCTTCTATCAAAATAGTAACAAGATCATATCTGTCATGTGTCTTACCATACAAGCTTTTGGACAGAGAGGAGTCCAAGTGATGTTTTAAGGTTAATCTAAAGAAGCCCTAAGACATGTTGGTGAAATTGATTGGACAGAGACACAATAGTGTCTAAGACGCCTTCTAATATGGATCCCATAACTTCTTTTCACTGAGGCAGCATTTGGATACGATGGTGAATTGAGTTATGAAACGTTCAGTTTAATCGAGAGGAGATGATAAAACTAAGGTTTAAAGTTGTTGGATATGAGCTCGTGGGGCCTGCTTGTGGGCAACCACTAGTGGGCAAGTCACACACGTTTTCCTTTCTCTGGACTGCATTACTTTCTCTTTTTAATTTGAAACTCAAATTTGAAAGAGAAATGGATACCGGCCCGCTTGTGGGCAACCACTAGTGAGTAAGTCTCATACGTTTTCCTTCGATTTTCCTTTCTCTAGACTCCATTACTTTCTCTTTTGAATTTGAAAGAGAAATGGTTACTGGAGAGCAGTGTTTTAAATAGCAGTAGTGTGTTGCGTAGTGTTCAACCCTCTGTAACGAGTAGCATAATAGCATAGTGTGTAGCATAAGCTACATGATACTTCTATTTTTTAATTTAAAAACAAGAAAAATATGATAACTAGTAAGCAAAAAAAAAGCAAAAAATATAAAAATGCGTAACAGATGATTCATTTTTTCAAGTATAAGCATGTTCAAGCAAGTTATTGATTATTATTTATCAAAAGCTAATCCACATATATAAAGTTATAAAAAAATCAATAATCAAATAATTATTGCATCAACAACTTTCTAAGTAAACCACTTTAATTAATAATGTCTAATTGAAACCACAAGTCACAACTCACAAGTATGAAAAGAAATAAATATCCCAGAGGTTAAGAGGGGTTTCCGAAAACCCTCTTTCGAAACCCTTTTTCTTTTTAGTTTGAAAGGTTTTTTAGTGTGTGAATTTCACACCAACTTTTAACAAAGGATCACCACCATTTAAGTGAAAGTAAACATAGTAAGGTTTGGTTATGACTTGACATTTTCAGTTTTTTTTTTTTTTTTGGTTACTTTTAAACCATTTTTAAAAAACAATAATTAAAATAGCAAAAATTAAAAAATACATTTTTTTGAGAGAGAATAAAAAATAAATTGTGGTGTACACTACAAACGCTGCACGCTACGTAGTTGTAGCGTACGCTACAGGGATTTACGCTACGGAAGCTATTTGAAACACTGCTGGAGAGATTGAATAATAGAGATAAGCCTTACCTCATCCAAACACCTCTCATATCTCCCGATTCTTCCGTTTATAAAAAGGGGAGGTATTCCCTCGTAAAATGCATCCCAAAAACAAGTCCCCGTATTAGAAAATAGAGAGGAGTTTTTTACCCTTTTGTCCATCTGACCCGCCTCTAGACAATCTAAGCCATTAATCAGATCCAGGGACCATCTTAACCATAGAATCAAAGGGGTGACAAGATCCTTTCTACTCCTGTAGTGTTTAGTGGACCACTGGATGTAAATTGTCCGTCCTCAGATTTGTGCAAAGGTTCTACGATCTTGCTGACCATCAGATCCTGCGGGCCCTCCCATCCAGGCCGTTTTTCAAAAGTATCATCCAAAACAGGTACATATCACCCGATATGCATCAGTGTCGTCAATGAACTATACAGTTGTATTGGCCTAAAATGCACACCCGATACACCGATTTTAAGCCTTGGATAGAAATAATGATGTTATCTAATGTTCATAAAGTGGTAGTGGCCCTCAAGTGCAACTAGAAAATAAAATGATTGCAATTTGGAGCCCAAATCCTCAATGCGAATCCTAAAGGACTAAACATTTTGGACACTTCCATCTTTATTTGACTCATAATTGTGATTCAAATCAATAGTGCATCCAAACACACCCTAAACGGTCTCTATGTTCATCAGGCATCATCTGAACTTCTTTTTCTGGACAAGGAAAGGTAAGGAGACAAACTTGAAAGCTGATGGTAGGGATAGCTTCGGTCGACCACTTGGATAGGGAGCACTAGCCTCCAAATCAAAAGATAATTTTACTGATTGCCAGTTACATATTCAACGAAGCTCTGTCATTGTTCTATTCAGATACTTAAAAAGAAAAATAAAAAAGCAAACAAAAATTTAGTATGACCTTTAACCTTCAAATTAACCCATTCCTTCAAAAGAACTGTGCACTGTTCAAGGGACTCGCACATCTGGACATGGCACACATGCATGACATAGACAGGGCCAACCATCTTTTTTAGCCTGATGAGTGTAATTGTTGGCCAATTTTTAAGAGCCCGTTTTTTCATTAAACATGTGGCCTACCAAATGAACAGGCTGGCCTGACTTTTGGGCCTGGGTAGATATGCACTGGGGCATGTCTGATGATCAACCCCACCTGCACACATATATGCCAAATTGGAATGTATGGACAAGTCCAGATGCATATACACGTCCGTGTGGACACCTCTTTGGTACCATTAGTATATAATAAATTCATGTTTGAACCAATCTTTACTTAAAAATCACTGCAATTCAAGCTAAAACCCACGATAATTGGTCAAAATTTTGGGCAAAAACATATAAGATTGTACTCCACGGAATTGAAGATAACCATCTTAACTCAGCCAGTTGAATCAGTTGAATAAAACAAGGCAGAAAGAAAAACTAATTCAAAAACAATGCAGCTACTGTAAAAATGAATAAATAAAGGAAAATCATCAACAAAAGAAAGGGTTTATGACATCTCCATACCTGGTGCCATGTAAATGGAGGAACACAATTCAGAAGCCATGGATGACAGAAACACGGATTCTCCAACAATGCGATCAAGCCCGAAATCCGTAAGCTTTGGTTCGAAATCCATATCCAAAAGAATATTCTTGGATTTGACATTCCTGTGAAGTAAATGCGGGACGTAGTCCTTGTGAAGATAAGCCAGTCCTTGAGCGGCCCCCACTGCAATCCGCAGCCGGTCCCTCCATTCCAACAAGAAATCCGATCTGCAGATCACATCCCCTAAGCTCCCTTTCTGGAGATACTCGTAAATTAGAAGGATCGAGTCCTCCGAGTAACAAAATCCCAGCAATTTGACAATGTTCTTATGCCTGGCTTTGGCCAATGTTTTGATCTCGGCCTTCAAAACTTTTGAAGAAAGGATCCCTACATTCATTAGCTTCTTGACTGCAACAAATTCGCCACTCGGTAGACGGATTACATGAACTTTGCCGAATGCTCCACTGCCAACAGCATTTTTCTCGTCCATTCCCATTTCCAAATCCTGTTCTGTAACTCGGAGAGGATAAAAGAATACTGACTTCCAATGGTTCAAACGAAACTTCCGTCGGGAAGACCGATACATCACAAAGAATCCGGCACCTACGACCATGATCCCGGCTGCAAAAGCTATTGAAATCAGCAAACATATGAGTCCAGTGGGTCGCGCAGACCGTCTCTTTGGCTTCTCATCTGCGCATGAATTGGGTAATCCAGGGCCACAGAGATCAGGATTTCCTTGGAGAAACGAAGCTGGAAGACCAGAGATTAAAGAAAACGGAACTCTGCCGGAGAGGTGGTTGAAGGAAACATTGAACAGAGCAAGCTTTAAGTTCTGAAGCCCGGGCGGGATTTCCCCAGTGAGATTATTATTAGAGAGATCGATGTAAGTAAGAACAGGTAACTCAGCAAGAGAAGCTGGGATTTTTCCTACGAAACTGTTGTCTGCCAACGACAAGGACACCAGCTTCCTACATTTCCTGAGCTCCGGAATGCTCCCCGACAACGAATTGTGCGAAAGATTGATAATGCTCATGACTGGTGAGTCGCAGAAATTCTGCGGGAGCTCGCCATTAAAGCCATTACTCGATGCAGAAAACCGATACATGCTACTAATGGACCCGAGACTTGGAGGAATCCTACCTGTAAAGCTATTGTTATCTATCTGAACTTGCTCGAGGTGAGCTGCCATCGACACGGAATTGGGTATTCCTCCTGAGAACCTATTGTTTTCGGCTCTGATGAGCTTGATCTTCGGCAACGACCATAAACCAGATGGGAAATCCCCGGAAAAAGCATTGTTCTGAACTTGGAACCTCTCAAGACTCAAGCATCCATCAAGAGGGTCAGCTACCGATCCGGAGAAGAGATTGGTATGGAGACTGAGGCTTGTGAGACCTTTTGAGAGGCAGATATCAGCAGGGAAAGGCCCGGATAGCCCGTTCTGCGAAAGATCGAAAGACACCAGCTTTCCCAATCCAAACCCAATTCGCAGAGGCAGATTTCCAGTCAGATTGTTCTGGGAGAGATCCAAAACCTCCAGCCCATGCAAACCCACAAAGGAATCGGGAACCCTGCCATGGAAACCAGACCTCTGCAACAAGAGCTGCTGCAAATTCCCAAGCTTCCCAATCTCTTGAGGAATCCCACTTACGAGAGTTGGGTTTTCGGACAGATCGAGGACGAGAAGGGCGGTGAGGTTGGAGAAGAGAGAAGGTGGGAGTGCACCGGAGAACAAGTTGCCTGCCAGGTTGAGTACCTGGAGGCCTTGCAGAGAGGCCAAGGAGGGAGGGATCTGCCCCTGTAGATGGTTATAGCTGAGATCAAGGGTTGTGAGGGAAAGGGGCATCTGATCAGGAAGTGGGCCCCACAGGAGGTTGGTGCTGAGGTTGAGGGAGGTGAGGGAATTGCAGTGGGAAAGGTGGAGAGGGATGGGCTGGTTGAAGAGGTTTCCTGCAAGGTTCAGGTGAGCAAGAGAAGGGAGAGAGCAGATAGAAGGGGAGATAGCACCAGAGAGATTGAGGGATTGGAGATTGAGAGAGAGGACTGAAGGTGGAGTGGAATTGGTGCAGATGATTCCGTGCCAGGTGCATGGATGAGATGAGATGGTCCATGATGAGAGGGAGTCGGTTGAGTCTGAGATGGATGATTTGAAGCTGAGGAGGAGATCTTGCTCTGAAGCTGAGGTTAGGATTGAGAAGAAGAAGACGACGAATAGAGGGAGGAAGGTGGTGATGAAGACAGAAAATGGGTTTTTTTCCTGCATTTTTTGGAGTGTGTGTTTTGATGGGATTGAAGGGGGGAAGATGGAGGATTGGAGGAGATGGGTTTGATGGGGGTTTTATGCTGTGAAGCTAATCTCTGTAGAGAGAAAGAGAGTGAAGTTTGTTTTACGTCTGTCGCGACTGAGGGTCCAGTATCTGTTGCCATCCACTGGGGCCAACATGTAGAGATTATCTTGTGAATTCAACCGTTCATTTTATCTGTAACAATATAGATATACTGTTTTTTAATGATAAATCTTCAATGATGATTATGTCCTTTGACTTCTTTTGTTAATTAAAAATCCCTGAAATTTTTCTTTTAGTTGTAGAAATAATCGAACATTTTTATAGAATAAATTATAGATTTTACATAAAATTAACCGTTCCGATCGTTGTAATAGTCATCATGTGGGCCACACAGAGCAGAGATACATTCTGGAATTTACATCGCGACAGACGCAGAAAGAACGAGAGAGTATGCTCCTTCTCAGTTGCAGAGAGAGAAGCGAAAACGACTCGCGACTCGCAATGATAACACTGAACGGACGCCGATCCGCCGAGTCGAGTGGATCCCTGACTGTGGGGCCACTGTGATGTATGTGTCTTATATCCACGCCGTCCATCGGTTTTGACAGCTCATTTTAGGCACGATTCCAAAAATGAATTAGATTCAAATCAAATATGGACCACACAATAGGAAGCAGTAGTGATTGAATGACCACCATTAAAAGCTTCTTACGGCCCACCGTAATATTTATTTGTGTTTATAAGGTCACACAGACATGGATACGGTGGCACGTGTACGGTGATTCACCTCTTCGAATTGATACTTGATCAACCGACATAGCAAATCATCTTTGTAGATCGTAATGTACCAGATGTACAATGTGTACACTGCCCTCCAGTGTGTGTGGCACATCTGAGCCAAGCCTACCGCGAAGATGTCCACACTCAAACAGACAGAAAAATGGATGGTTAGGATCGAACTGCCAACTGTCTATATTCAGCGTCGGCTGTGGCTTAACTAATTAGTGGACCAGCCTCATTTGCCCATGGTTGTATCTAAAGTGGGGCCCATTGCCTGCTCGGGCGTCCTACGCACTTGCCAGATGGGCACGTCTGCCACGTTTGATGAGCGGCTTGGATGTATGACACGTTTGCCACCACATCGTCAGGTGTGGGCGGGGAATGCAAAAGAGTGCACTAGCTCTGGTGCACGTCCACCGCTTTTGATAGTCCTGCTGCGTGGGCCGCTTGATGCGCAGGAAGTGGGAAATAGTATTATAAGTTTGGTATAAAAATCAGATTCATGAACACTTATTTTCTGAAATAAGATAACTGGATATTTTTCATTTGGACCGTCCAATAGGTGTCCACCAATCTAATCCGTAGATAAATAAATAAGAATATTTGTTTGTTAATGATACATCTAAACTAATAACCATAACTTGAATGGTATATTTTGAATTAATCGTATGCCCCGTGTGCAATTTGTGAGTAGTTTTAACTGACTGCGTATCATCCATCACAGTCTGCCTGAGTATCAAATATTTCCCCTTCTCGTCGACGGAATCTGACGCAGTTGGTGGGGGGAATTTGCTATACACGACAACACGCCACATACGTGTGAGAGATCCAAGCCACTCACTTGGCAGGGCACCCTGACCAAAATATCGGCTGTTTTACCTCATCTGATAGGAAGTTGGGAAGCCACGTGGTTGAAAGTGCACCACTGGATAATCATTTCAATGATCCATTTATTTAGTATATATTAATGTGGCCCAGATAGCAGTTGTATGACCCACACCCACCTGATCATCCGCCAACCGCATCCATTTGGCGGTGTCTGGCTATCCCAAGCGTGCACCATCTTTTCACGTGTATGCAAGTGCACTCGCTCAAGCATAGCTCTTTTATTCGATATGAAAACGCAGTCAACGGCCCGAAATTCGCTTTGGCTTTTTTTACTTTTATTTTTCCAAGATCCTCAGGTAAACAGATAGTCCGCAAGAGTTGGAAACTGATACACCCGTTCACGTACGATATCAGAGTTCTGTACATCTACTTCCATCAAAACCGTCCAAGCCTTGGACCACACTTGTTTGGTGTTTAACCGAAAAATGATCAAGATAAGATATTGCGTTTAGAGATCTTTTCACTGACTATAAGCCTCGAATTACTGACGCTTTTCAACCGTCCGTCGATGGACATTAAATGCAGGTAAGAACAGTTCTTTCATAATCAATTACCAGGTTAGGTAAATTTGAACGGTTTGGATTGATGAATGTGCATGGCAATGGCACAACAGCTGCGTGCATAGGCATGACATACTCAAGCAGATATAGTGGTATAATTCTCCAAATAAATAATCAATTGCTTTTGATAAGCGCTCACGCGTTTGAAATAAAGCTCATCTACACGTCACACATGTGCCAGCAGGGCATCTTGGTGCGAGATCCAATCCATCCATCAAGTTAGTAAGACCTTCTAATTGTGTTTCCCAAATATGAATCTGGTCCACTTATCACGTGAGGCCCAAACATTGGAAACAGGTGGATGAGAAAATATCAGCCAAGATTTTTAGATCCGTCCATTTCTTGTGAACTATAATCGATTTAAACTGAATCTTGGACTAGGACATTAATATAGTGGTGTCTTTCTGATGGATGGGTTGGATCTGGGACCTCTTCTTCCATGCTGGAACATATGTGACGTGTACATGAGCTATATTGCTGTGTGCGCTTAAAAAGGCTAAAAAATAATAAAATATTATTTATAATAAAATTAAAATTTTGAAAATAACATTAAAATGATATAAAATAATGAAATGACACAACAGTGGACTTCCCGTGAATCAGCTACATGACAGAGATCCCAGCTGAGGTACAGACAAAAGTCCACCTCGCACGTGCCTACTTTTCGACATTTCAACGCCTAGAGATGCTTTTCTCCCTTATTTCTTCCCAGTCATTTTCTCGTTACGCTTTTTAAAAAGATCGCCATATTTCTCGCTGACAAAAATCCAACACGATTTACATACACTAGAATTCGGTCTATATACCATAGCCGCCATCCGATGGTCCACATTTCCACCAATCTAGACCGTCAGAAATTGATCGACCACAGCAACTTGGACGGGCCATAGGCCAAAATTTGCAACGATGGGATGTTCTCGACTGTACGATCGGCGGATTGACATTTTGTGCCATGAACCATCCAAGATCCTATGGGACATCGGTCAACGGATGGTGTGGTGCACCATCCCGACTGGGGATGGTCTGTGACTTTTGAAGGATTTCTGGTGGCCACTCATCAGGTGGGCCATATGTGTATATTGGTGCAGGCTTTTGGCCATCTTTGAAAACCATTCGTTCTTTCATGCATTTGTTGCCCACCTGACGAGGGGACGGCCTTGAACAGTAGGCTAGGATGCTTACACGTGTGAGCTGCGCTAACCCATTAGCTGTACCATGCTCTGCCAGCATATATACACTGGAATGCGGTATATAAACTATCTACCCGTATGTCGCGTCGTATCTAGCCTATCTACCCGTATGTCGCGTCGTATCAAGCTTTTAATTTTGCCTGCCAAAAGTACGGAGAGAAGAAGACCTGCGGTTGGTGGAAGAGGCCCCAAAAGATCCTTTGCTTTTCAGCGGGTAGCCTTGTCGAGGGGAAGGAAATTGATATTTACGGCGAGTTAGTAAGAAATTTGCTAGAATACAACCTGGCGTATTGTCGTAGTATACATCGGGACCTTAGCCGTTGGATCTGGGGTCCTATATCAACGATCTGAACTGTTTATATGATATACCTCATTTCTTTGGGATATTTAAAAATAAAAACATTTAAATTGGAATATTTTGACACTGCTATCATTTAATTCTTTTCCTTCCGATGTGGACCGTCTTAGTAACCATTAAATAATTGAAGTGTTGAATACTTCAATTTGTACACCATCCTTGGTCAGCCCATCATATAAATGATTTTGGTCGATGCAAAGGATCACAATCCAACAGTTTTAGTACCAACATACCCTATTGCAATTAGAGGTGGGCACAAACCAAGCCAGCTCGAAAGCTCGGCTCGGATTGGTTCGAAAAAGCTCGGCTCGAATTGGTTCGAATGGAAGTTCAAACCAAACCAAGCCTCCTAGTCAAGCTCGTTTGAAAAAACAAACCAAACTCAAACTAGGGCAGTTCCGGCTCGGCTCAGCTTGGCTCGAAGCTCGATTTGATTCAGCTCGGCTCGTAGATTATAAGCACACTATTTCCTGTGGTGTGATCCACTTGTGCTTTGGATATGATTCCATTTTGGGATCATGTCTTAAAATGATATGTAAAACATATAAAAGACATGGATAATACATAATACATATAAATGATGATATGGATAATAAATAATACATATACATGAATGCACATTGTTTCCTTACACTTGTAAAATTATGCTTGTGTACTTTTGTTTGGAAAATACTCTTTTGGAGGATGTTAAACATCATATAGTAAGATATGTTTGTACTTTTCTTTTCTAACTTTTTAAATTCTTTTCTATTTAAGGGAATAAGGAAAAAAAAGAGCCACTGTCTGTTTGAACTCGGCCCGACCCGGTTTGAAATTTTCAACCAAGCTGATCCCGACCCGAACCAAATTTTTCTAGAGCAAACCAAACTCGAGCCACATGGGTTGGCCCGAAACCCAAACCAAACTAATCCACAAACTGCGGTGGTCCAAAAACAAACCAAACCAAACTAGGGCTAACTCGGCTCGGCCCGAATCATTGCCCACCTCTAATTGCAATGCATCCGGATGTTTTCCAGCAAACCTCCAGCAGGGATTTGAGGGACTTTCAAATCCACTAGTTCATTTGGCACATGAAGTAACTTGGGTTTCAAATCCCCTTGACGATGGGTTTCAAATTCAAAGTAAAAGCTTGGATTACCCTGAAATTCTTCCAATGGTTACATATATAATATGTGTGTCCCTGGGCCATTAAACTATTGGGCACAAGGCCCATTCGTGATATGCAAAATTAATTAGATTATCAAATGCATCATTAAAATTATTTTAATATGATGATTTGCACCGTCCAAACATTGTTCAAGAAAATCAACGGTTAAAATTCATTAGTTAGTCACTTGGATGTGATATATGCTTGTGGCCATCTAAGACTTTGGATTTCATAATTTTTAGTCAAAGTATATCTTTCAACGGGCTTATTATAACCAATATGTCAAATATTATATGCTTATACTAATTAGGAATAGTAAAGTTAATTTAGTAATTAAATTCAAACCCTTGTAAATATTATGCCTTTGGACTACATGTGATTCCAAAATCGAGGGTGCCAAACAAAATCAGGGGGTCCAAATCCACACTCCAAACAGGCCCAAAAGAAAAACTGACCTATGATCAAATTCTTCGCCTGTGAAGGTGGCCTCATTTGCCTGATTTTAGATGCATGTAATTTAATGGTTACGATCACTTCAAAAGCCGGTCATCTCTTGCACTCGTGCACTGAGTTCCGGGTTCGCGGCGAGTGCACTTTCAAAGTTCACCTTGTACGTGGTACACGCGTCGGTCTACCACGATGGTCCAACGACCCAAATTGTGGGGCACTGGTATGGGAAATCAAACTTCTAGAACGATCCTAACCATCAAATGCTGATAATCTGATGAACAATTGAAAGGAAGATGATCGACCGTCCAAATTCATTCAACGGATTGTCTAGACGTACATGTATGTATGGCTTGTGTACAGCGATGAGTCAGCGCCATTAAAGACGAACCAATTACTGCAAACCAGATTCTAGGCTTCTAGCCCGAGTAACGCCAGGCAAAAAGTCTGAGGTTTGCTAATTCTGCACGCTGTGGAAGCCCTACATATCCACACGCAGGCACATGTACCAAATTGTGACACGTATATGAGATCTGACTCTCCATCAGATGTGATACAGTGTTTAGTTATTCTGTCTTAAAATTAAGGTGATTTTCAATCTCAGGTGGGCCACAGAACACCAAAGCAAATCGATGGCTGGCATAAAAGTTTTTTAACCATAAGTTTACTTCGTATATTGGAGGTTATAAGAGAATTAAAACTGGATCCAATCTTCTTCACCTCTGAGGTGGATAACAAACAAAGATAACTAGAAAACTGAGAGATCTCATCGGATCTGAGGACGTAGAAGAACTTGAGAAGCTGACTGCACGTTCATGAATCTTCACGAGCAGAAATCTCTTCCCTACAAGCTCGCTCTCTCTCTCTCTCTCTCTCTCTCTCTCTCTCTCTCTCTCTCTTCTTATTTTTCTCTCTCACCTTAGACGTGTAGAACACCTATTAGGGTGCCCTAATCTTGATTTGGAAGCACTTATAAGCCTCACGCAAAAGTTGGAGCCAAAACAGGAAATAGCGTATTGCAATCCGCGCGCATCGTCGACCGATCGACCAAGGGTTGAGAATGACCCAAAACTGTTCAGTGAGAAACATGAGAAAAAACTCAATATTCGACCGGTCGGAGATGGCCCGAGATCGGTCGCTGACCAGTCTAGACAGACCAAAAACTGTCTAGCATGTAATGCTCTCCTAGCACCGATTTTCGATCGGTCGGCCAAGGTGATCGACCCGTCGTTAGACCCTGTTGCTGCACTATCTCTCCTCTGATCCTGAGGAGGAAAACCCCATCAATTCGGTGCCATAGAAGTTTTGGATAAAGTTGATATTCGTGTTTTCCCTTTGTCCAGGACTATGTGACCTTATGAACAAGTTGGATGGCAAATAAGCATAATGGTTGGAGCTTAAGAAGTTTTTAATGGTGGGTGGTCAATGTCCATTGTTTTTTGTGGTGTGGTCCACTTTAGATTTGGATTTGTTTCATTATTAGGATTATGCATTGCAGTGATCTGTAAAAACTGACGGATGGCGTGGATATATAGCACATACATTCAGGTAGGCCCCACGGCTAGGGAAGCACCCATTACGGTCTTAAGAGAGTAAGAACTATCCACTCCCACTATTCTCGGGAATGTATGTTCCACCTTTCTCGAAACTACCATATGCTAATGGATGCCTCCCTTTATTCTTTAGAGGAACTCTGTATGATGTATACGTGAGATCCACTCCGTCCATTAGATGTGTAATCCCATTTTGGGCTAGGAGTCAAAAAAATCAGGCTGATCTATGATTCAAGTGGGTCGTACCAATGGAAACAACTGGGAGAGACGTCCACCCTTCATGTTTATAGGGCCCACTAGGATGATCATATGAAATCCACTCCAAGCATTAAACGCCACACTAATATATTGTCTTGAGACCCCAAAACAAGGCCCATACATGATTTAATTGCGCCACACCAAGGGAAACATTTTGGAAGGTGACCTTTCTATATGCACTATTTCCAATTTTGTGGTTTACTTGAACCACTGATGAGGTTATTTTTCGGGTCCTGGGTCTATTATCAGTTGATTCACTTGATGGTTGGGTGCATTTCACATTAACGCTTTGGTGGGGCCCACCAAAGCTTGCAAATAGCTTTCCTCCATGAAATAACTTTTATTGGAGAATATTCGGTCCAACTAGTTGTGTGTGAGCATCTCTCTCTCTCTCTCTCTCTCTCTCTCTCTCTCTCTCTCTCTATATATATATATATATATATATATATATATATATATATATATATATATATAAGTTGGTGAAAACAGTACATTTTTTCCAAGCTTGACCCTCAGCTCAAAAAGCTCGAGCTCAAACTCGGCTCGAATTTAGCTTGAAAGCTCGGCCGAACCAAATCGAGCCTGCCAATTCAGCCCTAAGGTCGAGTCGAGTTAAGTCGAGCTAGGCCCAGCTTGATTCAATTCGACTCTGTGTAAAACTCTATTGATTTTTTTTTTTATGGGTTAGTTCACACACCACATTGTTAGTACACACACCCACCCCTGTTAGTCACATCGCAACAATGTAGCCACCCCCCACTATGGGAATCGATACCATAACCTCAGTGTTAAAATGAGGCTATCTTCACTCAGTCTACCACTTGAGTTATGGGCATAGGTGTTATAGCTCTATTGGTTAGTCACTCAAGGTTTATTGGCCTTAAACAATTTCATAAAATTGTATCGTTTCAGAGATAAAATTTGAGTTTTAAGTCAAAATTTATTACTATAAGAACCATTTAGATATATCTTGGAATCTCTTATTTCTCGCTCAACATCTTTATCAACTGGCCAAATTCTAATTAAATTAATTTTTGGCAGTGGCCTTTTTATACCAATTTTGATGAGTGGGCTTTTTATTACCCATTTTTTATTTTTATGATTTTACTTTTGATTATTTAAGGGTTATTTATAAGTTTAATTAAATAGATTTAAACATATTTTTACTATTAGTATTTGAGACAATGTCATCTAGACGCTTAAGTTTTGGTTGAATTCCAAAAACAATACAACTTTTAAACCATTTCCTAAAACTCGCTTGTAGTTTTCAAGTAAAGTCAGAAAGCCACCTATTTTGACTTTGACTTACAGTTGTTAGAAAACTCGGCTTGTTGCATTCGAAGAAGATTATAATGCCCTTTTAAGCTTTTTATTCCTTGCCCAAGACTTGCGGAATCCACTCCAATTGTGACGATGATGCATTTGTTTGTTCCATGCCATCTATTCTTTGTTGATTATGATTTGAGGGCATGAACCCAAAAAATGAAAAAGATCCATATCTCATGTGGATCCATAATAGTTAACAGTACCAATTAAATTGTACTATTAAAAAGTTGCTAGGGCTCACTATAAATTTTTTTCCATCTAACCTGTTGATTAGGTAATGTGGACAAAAATTAAGGCCCATCATAATTCTTATTTTCCATCCAACATTTTTTTTTACCAGAAAGTCATCAAGGGTAAGTGTTTAATCTTTTTCGTTTCTTATGGTGTGGTCCACTTAAGATTTGGATCTGCTCATATTTGGGTCCATGCCTTAAAATGACCTTGAAAAATGAATAGATGGCGTGGATGTAACACATGTATCATGATAGAGCCCACAACTTTTAAAACTCCAACAACAAGGTGGTGTAGGAGGAACGTCACTCTGACTCCGATATTTCCACTAAAAAGTCATCAAGGATAAGTGTTTAATCCTTTTCATTTCTTATGGTGTGGTCCACTTGAGATTTGGATCTGCCTCATATTTGGACCCATGCCTTAAAATGACCTCGAAAAATGAATAGATGGCGTGGATGTAACACATGTATCATGATAGAGCCCACAACTTTTGAAACTCCAACAACAAGGTGGTATAGGAGGAACATCACTAGACTCCAGTATTTCCTCCCAAGCCTTTGGCAAGAAGTTCATAGGCAAGGAAGCTAAGTAGAACCCACCGTGATGTTTGTGAGAAATCCACTTCATTCATCCATTTTTAGAGTTCATTTTAGGATATATGACAAAAATGAGTGGAATTTATGACTAAAGTGGGCCACAAGAGGAAATAGTGGGGATTAAATGTCCACCATTAAAACATTTGTACCGCTACAAAAGTTTCATGTCAGGATAAGTTTTGTGCTTTCGGTTCATCCCAGTAAGAAAGACCTTATAAACAGTTTAGATGGCACATAAACATCAAGGTGGAGCCCAGGAAGGTTTCAACACTATGCATTCTTTTTTCTAGTTTTCACTCTCGTGTGGCCCACTTGAGTCTTAGATCTAGATCATTTTTTGTCGCATGTCCTAAAATGAGCTTGTAAAAAGAATGGACATGGTGGATTAGTCACAGGCATCACGGTGGCCCCACCTATCTTCCCAGCACAGTAACTTCTACAAAAGGCTTTTGCGAGAAATACGTGTTCGATACTAAGAATGATGTCGGATTGTATACTAACCCAGTGGAGATGTAGTTAGAGATGGACAGTCATGTTAGGAGCCGTGGGACCTATATCGTGATATGTATGTTTTATCCACGCCGCCCATCTACTTTTACAAATCATTTTAGGGCATAACGCAGAAAAGAAGGTAGATTGAAGGCTTGATTAGACCACACCACACGAAGCAATGGGGATTGAAAGCCAATCGTTGAAAACTTCTTAGATCCGCAAAAGTTTTGGATCAAGCTGATATTTATGTTTTCCCTTGGTAAAAGTTTATGTGATCTTATAAAGAGGTTGGATGGAAAATAAACATTGTGGTGGGCCCTAAGAAGTTTTTAATGGTAAGAGTTCAATCCCCACTGCTTTCTGTGGTGTGGTCCATTTGAGGCTTTGATCTGACTCCTTTTTAGCTCATGCCCTAAAATGATATTTCAAAATAGATGGATGGCTAGATAAAATATATACATCACAGTGGGTGCCACAGAGACCCTGATATGATCGTCCATCTTTAGCCACATTATGGTGAAGGTAGTATCCAATCCGCACCTTAGAATGGGAAGTGGATTGCCTGTGGCCCCAAGGACAGAGGCCTGGGGTTGTGTGACGTCTACAGAGATGCCTGTGAAAAATCCACTCCACCCATCTGTTTTGAAAGACCACAATAGGTCAAGATTCTAAAAATTAATCAGATCCAAAGATCAGGTGGGCCACACCATAAAACAGTGGGGAGAGCAACGTCCACTGTTGAAAGCTTCCTGGAGATGACCATGATATTTATATGCCATCCAAATCGTTTACAGAATTATTACGATTTAAATAAACTGTAGGAACAAATATCATCCTGATATAAAACTTTTATCACCGCCAGGCATTTAATCCTAACTTTCCTACCACTTGAGATGTGCCCCAATTTCCTCTGGTGTGGTCCACTTGAGCTTCAAGTTTGCTGCATTTTCTATTGAAAATTGTAAGATGATTTGATAAAACGGATGGACGGCGTGGATATAAATAAAGTAGGCCCCACAGTGACGCTTGGGAGAGAGATGTACGTTTGGGAGATGTTTTTTCGATATGTTTGTTTGAAGTTGGCTTCATGGGTTAATGAGCCTTTTCAAAAATATAGTATGGAATACCTAACGGTATTACAGTATACGGTTTTTTGGCTAACAGAAGAAATCTTAAGCATATCTTAGGAAAGAGTTTAAAAGTAAGCTTGTTTTTTAAATTCAACCAAAACTTAAGCGTAAGGCATTGTCTCTTACTATTTTTATCATTTTAGAAAAGATTTGTAATTTTAGTCAAAGTATAATTCCATAGCTTCTTTGCTTATATAAGGTAAGTACATAGTAGAGAGCACTTTCATTCAATAATATTATTTATATTCTCAATTTTCTGATTCTGGTCTTTTACTATGAATTTAAAGGCTATTATTGTAAAGAAGATAATAATCTCTTTTTGTATCCATTCACCTACTCTGTTAGATTCTTTCATCTATTGTAAAGTCACCCCATGCACACACTAAGATAATCCACTAGCTTTCCTTAAATCTATTGTTGGTCCACTGTTTTCTATGGTATGGTCCACCTGATGAAAGAATCTGAATGTTTTCTTAGCAAACTATCTTCAACCTGTGGCTTACAGATCCATCATCTTGGATCTCATGTTGGCTGTACAAGCTGAATATACTGTAGCTTAGTGGTCCATAAAGATGTATGTGAACCCTCTTGGTACAACTGAATAAGGACATAAATGTCAATAAATTCTTGTATAGGCCTATTACCAGATATATTATATCCCAACCTTACAAAAGTTAAAAAATAAAAATCCTTCGGTTGGTATATATATTTCAGCCCTTCCATCAAGTCACTCTTTTCCTTTGAACACGGCCTTAACCTTTCACCATTTTTTGTGGGCCACCAACTGCATCTTCCCTTCTTGAATTTTTTTTTTTTTCTTTTCTTCCTTGAGTATATATTCCCTGTCACTATGAGGCGCATCCTATAAACGGTTTGGATAATTGAAATATGACCGCAGATCAAATGGCTATAATCCTGCGGAAAGAGAAAGAAAGTGCACGGGAATGTATTGTAGTAAACCACAGTGAAAGATTAAGGCGTGGATTAGGTGGAAGGTTTTTGAGAGAGAGAGAGAGAAAGAGAGAGAGAGTCGTCATAAGAACACTAATCCAAAATTCTAAAGTCAAAAGGGATGGATAGATATGAAAATCCTCGTAAAAGCATCACAACATTTCTTGGCACTTGTTATCATCACAAAGCAATAATCGCTTCTCAATGGGATTAATTTCACTCAAGAATACATTCATCTAATAATGGCTTCCACTTGTAATCGTAACATCTACTGCTTCAGGTATGAATTCTCAAGAACGTCTTCTATAAGAAAGCTTTTGGAATTTTGATATACGGGCACTCGGATGCGGCGTGTCCCCTCCAGTACCGGGGTCTGTACTTGTTAGTGATGTGGGCCCCACCACAATTATTTGTTTTATCCACGCGGTCCATCCATTTTTCGGGCTCATTTTAGGTGATGAACCAAAAATTGAGGAAGATCCAAGTCTCAGGTGGATCACACCATAGGAAACAGCGATGCTTGAATGTCTACCATTAAAAATTTCCTAGGGCCCACTGTAGTGTTTATTTGCCATCCAACACCTTGATAAGGTCATACAGACCCAGATGAAGGGAAAACACAAATATCAGCTTGATCCAAAACTTATGTACCCCTAAGAAGTTTTTAACGGTGGGCATTCAATCTCCCCTGTTTCCTGTGGTGTGGTCCACATGAGATTCGGATCTGCCTCATTTTTGGGTTCATGTCCTAAAATGAGCTGGCAAAACGGAAGGATGACGAGGATAAAACACATACATCATAGTGAGGCCTACAGAGCACCGACGTTGTTAATGGAGGGTCACTACCGAGTCCGATATGCGCTTCCCTTGCGAAAGTTGGGCGACACTGTGATTATCACCTGATAGCTGATTGAAAGGGCTACAAGCCTACAACCATGGTTTACAAATCAGGACAGTTGACTTGGGACTCGGGCGAGTCTACTCAGCCCAGTCACCAATTGGGTAACTGGGTGCAATTATACCTGGTTTGCTTGACTTGGAAATTGGAATTGGCCCACCCAGTTCCGAACTGAGTCTCTTGAACCGTTTGCCTCCACAGACACGTCCGAGTGGTGAAAAATCGAAGATACAACGTTGAAATCAATGGATAGCCAATGGTACAACTCAGTTTACACTGGTGTTGCCGAGACAGTGATTAGATCGGCCTGATTTTTGTACCATGGTGATCACGATGGTATGGACCACCTTTTGCACGGATTGTATATTCTACGCCTTATTTCTAGATTCAATTCTCATACGTGTGCGCGTCTGAACGAGATCCAAGCAGATCATCATGTAGTTACTACCTTGGATGTGCTGTATTCCAAGATCAACACTGATTGAATAATCTTAACCATTGGATTGGAGGTTTTTTCAGAAAAAGAACAAAAAAAAAAAAAAAAGTGGACAGTTAAACAAACTTCAGTTGAGTTTTTTAATAAACATGTATTTTTGTTTCCCGGAAAAGTTCTCCAACCAATGGTTAGGATTCTTGATCAGTGGACCACATCCAGGGAATAGCCTATCTGATGATCGAACCACATGTGTGCATGGGATGATCTTGATAAAACAATTAATGGGCCCTGATGTGGATGTCACAAGGTAAAAAAATCACATTGACTTAGTGATCCTGATCATCATTTGAGCCATGGCTTGGTTTTCAAACTGATCGAGACCCAAAGGAAAAGAAAAACAATTAAAAATAAAATCTCACAACAAACTTCCATTACAAGACACACCTTTTTTTTTTTTTTTTTTTTTTGAATTCTTTTACTTTTCCTATGTCATCTTGTAAATAGAGCTTTCTGTTTGGATGAATCTACCTTCATCCAATAAAGCAATTCTAAATTTTATTTTAAGGAAACATCATCTACTTTGTCTTCTTTGAAGAGCTTCATCTCTATATACATTTTTTAAGTAATTAAAATGGAGTTATTTGATACTCGGGCTGCATATGACGCTTGATACATAGGCACTTTGAAATAGTACATGGTGAATGTTAACCCAAGCTAAACCTGGTCAGAGTATAAAATCGGGTTGAAATCTTAACCTTTCATTCATGGACACTTGTATTTTCAACTAGGGCCATTGGATCTTTTTTATTTGAAACTTTCCAATAGATGTATCCAGCAATCTAATATTTAAATAACTAAAATAAGAGTAATTTTCAGTTCAGGATACATCTAAACTGACGCTCTAAATTTGGACGGTTTAGCTTGAATTATTCATATGCCATGCAAGCAATTTCTGAGTAACTTCTAAATGCCTGCGTAGCATTTATCACACTCTGCCAGAGTATCAAATTATTTCGGTAAAAAAAAAATACATTAAAGGGAAAGAATCTAATATGGGGCAGGTTTGTATCTTTTCACTCTCCAGTCTTGGGAGGCGGATCGCATACTGACAGGGCCAGGTCGCTATTGGACCGTGCTGTGTGGGCCCACCATGATGTATGTGTATTATCTACTCCGTCCATCCATTTTCTATCATTATTTTAGGCTTGAGTCCAAAAATGGTGCAGATCCAAATCCTTAGGTGGCCACACCACAGGAAAATAGGGGCGATTGAACGCCCACTATTAAAAATTACAGTGGGCCCAAGAAGTTTTTAATGGCGGGCATTCGATCGCCACTGTTTTTCTGTGGTGTGGTCCACCTGATGTTTAGATCTGTCACATTTTTGGGCTCATGCCCTAAAATGAGCTGGCAAGATGGATGGACGGAATGGATAAAAGACATACATCATCGTGGGGCCCACAGAGTACAATCCAGTAGCGAGTTCGCTAGTGGTAGGGTCAATATGCAATCCGCCTTCCTTAGCTTGCATCTAAATAACAGCTACCGTCACAACCAGCCACAATCCTAACCTTCTTCCGAATTCCATCTTTTGAACTCGCTGAAGATCTGTATCTTATCAAGTACAAATATCATAGACTCACTACACAACTATCTGCTTTGTACCTGTAGGACAACCTATTCGTTAATCTGAGCTGACAAATCATTTTAAAGGTCCGTTTGTATTGTAAGTTATTTAAAATAAGCTACTTATCATATAAGTAACTTATCTTGGTTTCTACTTGATTAGCAAATAAGTATGTTTGGTAAACATCATTCTTATCAACCAAAAAAGAGAAAAGCACGTTGGTTTCTAACATCATTCTTCAAGTATGTTTGGTCCCTCGCATCCACCATCCTTCATTTTGGGGACAACCTTTGGTGTGGATTGTTGATTGTGTGGGCCTTGCCTTTGATGTGAGCAATACATCATGTGAGGCCCACCTTGGATGTGGGCCATTTGCACCATTCTTTATGTAGGGCCTACCTTTAATGTTGGTCATACATCAAGTGAGCCCACCACCAATATCCACTGCCCATCATATAGAGCCACCTTTAATGTAGATTGTCCCAAATGTGGGGCCCACCTCTAATGTGGGCCGTCCATCATGCAGGGCCCTCCTTGGATATGGGCCACTCGTCATTAGGGCTAACCAATGGTGGGCATCAATGGTCACCGTTTCTTGAGGTGTAGTCTATTTGAGATTGGATTCTGTTTCATTTTTTCAATGGACCAACAAGGGTGGATGGTGTAGATTTCATGTGCATAGCATGTGGCCCCACTACCCAGTGGTTGGAAAAAAAGATGAATGACGTGAGTAAAACACATCACAAGGGGGCCAGGAAGGTTTCAATGGTGTCATCATTATTACTGTTGCTTCCTGATGTAGGGTCCACCTAAGGTTTAAATTTGCCTCACACGCTAGCCTCACTCACATTCAAACCAGATGGACAACGGGGATCAAATATATCACAGTGGCCCCAGCATGCTAGATGGTCAACATGGGCTGGATGATTTCCACGAAAATCAGCACTTTTACAGTTATGGACCAGCACATCTTGTTTTAATAGATGGTGAAAAAATAAGAAAGCAAAATAAAAATGATGAAATACTTAATTGATTTTCAGCAAATAAATAGTGATCATTATTCATTAACCAAACTAGCTTATCTTAAGTAAGTTACTTAACTGCTGTCATCAGCAAAACAAAGCAACTTATTTGGTGGTATCCAAATGGGCCCTAAATGACTCTTTGCAAGCAACAGTGAAAGAATCACACTATAACTGCACTTAACCATCTAAGCAATAGGATGCAAGAAATGGATGGTTAAGATTAGGTGTAGTGATCAACTTGAAACATCCATTCAGTGGGCCCCACCTTAGATTGCTTCTCATTCTAAACTTACACACCTCGTTTGATAAGGTAAAACATCCAGTCTATGGTTTGTAATGGACGGCTATAACAGAACTGAACAAGAATCAAAGAATTGGGATCATTCAACCATTGAAATTATTGCATTGTGGACCGCCGATGATTGTATGTAGCAAACAGAAATGTAGATTGGTAGGGTGACTGCATTTTCCCATTTGTCGAAAGCAACTGTTTGTATCTTAAGCCTACCATACAACTAGTTGAAGTAGAAACTAACTTCTGCCCACTACTGGTGAGTAGAGCTCTCCACATCCATCAAAGCATCCACAAAATCTTTAAGAAACACTTTCTATAAACACTTGACCGAATGGTTCAATCCTTAGTCTAGTCTGAGCCCAAGTTTATTGACTTATAGTACAAAATTGGATCCGACTCGACTCAAGCCTGAGTCGACTCAAACTAGTGGCATACAACTTAGAAAGTCCTCAAACAACTTAGAAAGTCCTCAATCCATGCTTGAAGTAGATTGACCATGGTGTGTGGCAAGCCCAAATTCAAAGTACTTGATGTGACAATGAATAAAGTAGCGATTGAATTAGCTGTAGAGGGGAATGCTTTTAACCCTATTTGAAATAAAATTACTGAATCCTTTTGAAACAGCTAAAAATGTCAAAGAGTGACAATTGTTTCGGACAACAGGATCATTAGCTAATGGCGTGGCTTGTTCCATGCAAGTTACACATGGAAAAAGGGATAGGAAAATGGGTGAAAAAGATAAAAAGTTAGGACAAGTCTACTGTAATTGTTTCCCATAATTATTCATGCCGGTTGACTCATTCACGACAGGTGAGCCATACATGTATGTCTATCTAGACCATTCAAATTTTGGGTCCTATCATTGTTGGAACTTTACCTAGAGTTGCATTGACGATCCGAACCATCCAACTGAAAATGTAAAAGATGAGATCGAGGATCAAAGTCAGAAGGCTAAGATCATGGGCTATGCTCAATCTACAATGGGGCCCATTATTCATAGCATCATGATTCATGTACATTTATGCCATGTGTTTGAGGAATGGGTCACAAATGGTGGGGAGCCATCAGAATAATCTAGCCCTGTAAAGGAAAGGCATATATGGTAGGTAGGAAAAATGATTATTGAAGGTATTATTAAAGAGAGTGGGGGGTGAAAATGATGTTTTAGATGGAAACCCATTTTACCCATTCTCTCAAAAAGATATAGACCAAGAGAGTCAACTTCAATATAAAAGCTACCTAGAAAGAGTAGGACAAGGGCACTTTTGTAATTTTATTGTAGTTTTGTTTTTCCTAGACTACAAGTCCCAAACCATGAATGTTTCAGTGCCTTTGTGGGTTGCGTCCATGAAGAAACAAGACGTGGTGGGGGACTTTTTATTCAACATGCCTCTCATTGCTTGGGAGAAAGTTATTAGGATGCATAGAACAATCTCAACCCACCTTTGCTTTAGGTCGAGGGTGGGCCACCACCCAGCTGCTTTTTTGCATGCCATGCTTTCCATTCACACAACCAAGAGAAAAAGGTTCATACTCTGGCAGTGTGATTGATGATATGAAGGCGTTTGGAAACTACTTGGGAATTGCATACGTGGCATTCAAGTAATTCACAGTAAACTGTCCAAATTATGGGTCCCAATTTGGTTGTATCATGGACGAAAATTAAGCTTAATGTTATTTGATGATCTGAATATGGGTTTGGTGGACATTTATTGGACGGCTGACAATGAAAAATCCCATGGCCCTATTCCAATAAACTAGTGACCAGTGAATAGGGCACTGTAATGTTTATTTTCCATCCAACCTGTTGATTAGATCATAAAGACATGGATGAAGGGAAAGCAAAAATATCAACTTAGATCCAAAACTTTCGTGTGCCCAAGAAGTTTTTAATGGTGAGCGTCCAACACCATTGTTTCCTGTTGTGTGTTCCACCTCAGATTTGGATCTGCCTCGTTGTTAGGTTCATTCCCTAAAATGAGTTGGAAAAATGGATGGCGGCGTGGATAAAACACTTACATCATGGTGGGGCCCACACAGGCAATCCGCTTCGGGAGAACCCGGTTCTGGATTCCGGCGAGTGGGGCCATAGGTCTGTAATCTATACCACTAAATATCTCCCACGAAATCCTAACCACCCATATTAAGACCATTTTTAGTTAGATGTGTACCATCATTGTATTTCTTTTCTTGACCATCTATTTGGAGGCCAAAGATTGCGATTGTCTTATGATGGAGATTGTTGGGGGCATAATCGATCCAAGTGAAACAGATCAGTGGTGTAGAATACGGTAGAATGGGCCCCATTATTCAGAACTAAAAACTAGTTTCATACTGTTCAAAGTCACGGGTAGAGTGTAACCACCTGACTAGCTAGGTATAGGTGGCGTCCACTTAAGCAGGTGCTAACTGCTAACCGTACTGTGCCATCCATTACAAACATCGATTTTGATCAGACGGTAGTGATCAGTGCATCTACTGAGTAAAGCAGCTAAGTGGAAAATCTACAATTTCTGACATTACGTTGATAGAATCGAAAGCATCTCATGGAAGCTTGCTCCCACCCGCGTGACTCGGACTATTCATCCATCCAATGGGTCCCACATGGATTTAACATGGTCCATGCACAGACGATCCTAACCATCCGATCGTCGGCCAAAAAAATTGGACAATCATCATCGTAATGTGTAATGGAGGAAATATGGGCCATGGCCGATCAACGGTGGGAACATTTCTAGATTTTAGTTATTGGAAGGATGTGGGGTGGATCTGATGCGGAGAAAAGGGAGTGGGAAACATAGAAATCTGCTGGTCTCATTTCTCATTATAAATGTTATAATTATAACAGCTAGTGGCAATCTTTTGTGCTTTTCCGTACTCACAGACGCTCATCTTGCTCTCATTGAGACAGCCATGTGTGGGGGTGGGCCATTGGCACTTTTTGTAAAAGGGTCCTGGGCCGAAATTCCCATTTGATCAACGGATAGGATGGTCCACTTGTTGGATGTCCAGGCCATTCATCAGGTAGGGTACACTGGGTTAAAAATGTTCGTCCACTTGGATTAAACAAGTAACATAAAATGAGGATTGCGTAAAAAAAAAATCCAACGGTTCAGATTCAACCTACGTATGTGGAGTCATTTGGTGAGTGTACTACCCTGATGTTTGGCATATGGCGTATGGACCGTGTGCACTACATAATGGGTGGTCGGGATCTCTTATATGGTGCCATCGGACCATATGTTGCCCACTAGATGAGTTTTACCCTAATTTTTTACGCAAAGGCATGCTCACAGTGTGCACTGCATAATGAATGGCCTGGATCTCTTACACGTGTGCCATCTGATCTGATTGTGGCCCTGCATTCTCTCACAACTATGGGTAAAAGATATTTTAATATTACCCATTAAAAAATACAAAGATAGAGAAATGCTCCAGTGCTTTCGGAACACTTGAGTTACAGTGCTGCCCCTAGTTGCATTGGGAAACTGGGAACACTTAGACAATCCAATCCATTGATCTAGACTGTTTATTAGGTCCATAGAATACCTCATGGGCTCTTTTAGAAACAGTACACTGATCCTACAGATATTAACCGTTTGATCAGTGACGTTTAATATGTACGGGTAAGGATCATTTAAATAAAAATAGGTCAAATCAACAATTTGATCCATCCATTAGTCAGGAACTGACATGGATTGCTTATGATCCTGAAGAACCATTTTTTGTAGGCAATTTTGAACCACCCATCCGTGGCTTGGAAAAAGGACGGCTATAGAAAATAAGATCAAATCAAGGATAAATTGGATCACCTGATCACTATAATTTTTTGCATTGTAGCACATGAAATGTGTTCCCGACTTAATGGACAGTTTAGATCGATCTATTGGATTGTCCAAATGAGCCGATGAAAATAGGAGGACTATAGAGAAGTCATCTGCTACAGTTGGTTGTGGGCTAACTTAACCTCCAAGCCATTTTAAAAAGACACGGTGTGCTGCCGTTCCCCTTGCTGTTTATTTTCATGTGTAATGACGATTTTGCACCCTAAGGGCCGAATCCCATCGCCTGTTTTACCCGGCGGGTAACATACCCCAAGCTTGTGGGGCCCACCATGCTTATATGTAAAATCTATTCCGTTCATCAGGTTCTAACCTCGATGATAGGTCTTGTAAAATAATCAAGTGACGTCTGCAATTGAGGTGGGACACACTAACAATGGGGATGGGATGCCGTCCATAGTTTTTTTTTTTTTTTTGGCCATCCATAGGTTTGATTGTGAGGCCTCATGATGTTTATCTTTCATCAGATCCATTAATCAGATTTGGGCCTGTTTGTTAAATCTGAAGTCCCAAACTTTGAACCTGAAATCTAAATCTAAAGCCCTTGATAATTGAATCCCTATATTAAAAACTTGGTGAATTCCACCGGGATGTTTATTTGCCATCAAACCTATTAATAAGGTAAAAAGACCTAGACAAATATTATCTTAATCCAAAGCTTTTGAAGCCCGTAGAAATTTTTAATGATCATTTATCCATTATTTCTTGTACTATTGTCCATTTGAGATCGATCTGCTTCATTCTTTGGATCATGCTAAGATTGAGCTTTCAATATAGATGTATAGCATAGGATGTAGTCATATAAATTATGGTTGGGCCCTACAGATGGGGTCCCACCCACCTCGTTGGATCCAAATTGCCTACTGAAGATGTCAATAGCCTAAGCTTGGACGGTGTTGTGCGACCCACCCTCGATCCAGGTCTCACCTAATCCACTCCCCCTAGCCAATTAGCTGTTAGTGGGTGTTACCCTGACCGTGTGGGGCCTCTCTTGATGTATTTTTTGTATGTCCAGGCTGTCCATCTGTTTTACCATTTCATTTCAGTGCGTGATCCCAAATCGTAAGAAGATCAAATCTCAGGTAAACCACACCAATAGAAATAGGGATGAGTAACCATTAATAACATTTTGTGGGCCACAAAAGTTTTGAATCAATCTAATCTTTCTAATTTCCCTTCAACCAAATCTTTTTAACATTATAAACAGGTTGGATTGCAAATAACAATAAGAAAACGTTATGATGGGCCTTTGGAATTTTTAATGGTGAGGTACTCAATCACCAGTTTTCTGTGGTGTGGTACACTTGAAATTTGAATCTGCACAAATTTTGGTACTCCATCTTAAAATGGTCATGAGAAACGGATGAATGGTAGAGATATACAAAAAAATCATCAAGGTGGGCTCCACACTAGGGTAACACCTAATTCGCTCTCCCAAAATCACCCAGGGATGCAGATTAACTGCTGACGTAGTGAGTAGTCATATTCGCTATTAAAGTGATGTCACCAGTTCTGTGGGCCCTATCATGATTTGTGTTATATCCACACCATCCATCCATTTATTGAGATCATTTTAGGGCATGAGCTAAAGAATGAGGGAGATCCAAAGCTCAAGTGGACCCCGTCATAGAAAACCGTCGAAATTGAACGCCTACCATTAAATACTTCTTAGGGTCCACAGAAATTTTCGATCAAGCTGATATTTATGTTTCTCCTTCCATATATGTGTTAGCTGGTGAATAAGTTAGATCTCAAAAAAACATCACATGTGGGCCCTAGGAAGGTTTCAACAGTGGGTGTTACTATCCCCATTGTTTTCTGTGGTTGGGTGCACTTGAGCTTTGGATCTAGCTCATTCTTTGGCTCATGCCCAAAATGATCTCTCCAGATGGATGGACTGTGTGGATACAACACATATATCATAGTGGGGCCCATAGAATTTGATGACATCACTTCATCAACAAATCTCGCTACTTATGCTGCAATCATCGGACATCCCAAATTGGGTGGGGATTGCGTGCTACCTCCACCAGGATCTAGCTAGAGACCGATGGTCGAGTTAAAGAGCTTTGTGGGGCCTACCATGGTGTATATGTTTTATCGGGCCTACCGTGGTATATATGTTTTATGCACACCATGCATTCATTTTTTCATATTATTTTAGGAAACAAGACAAAAATAAGGTAAATTTAATGCTCAAATAAGCTACAATACAAGAAACTGCAGGAATTAAGTGCCTACCATTGAAAATTTCTTTAAGCTACCGAAGGCTTTGATCAAGCTGATTTTTATATCTTCCCTTCATGCAGGTCACACTGACCTAATGAAAAAGTTAGATGGCAAATGAACTTTACAATGGACTAGGAAGGTTTTAATGGTAGTCATTCCATTCTCACCGCTCAATGTGGTGTGGTTGACTTGAGCTTTCTATGTACCTCATTTTCTGATATCATGGCCCAAAGAAGTGTCATATGTTAAAAGTTGGGCTTATTTACCACGCAAATAAAAAAATCTTTGTTGCCTCACGAGCAATTTTAGACTTTTTTAAAGTAGTTGTGGCGGACTTTCTGAAGTCATTGTTAAACTTGACCTCTCTTGTCCAAAAAATTCGACAAAAAATTACAGGTGAAAAATAAATAGAAGCCGTACCATGCGACCAGTTGCAGGAATCAGTTTTCTTTTGAAAATCCAAAAAAAAAATAAAATAATAATTATTATTATTATTATAATAACAATATTGACTAATATAGCTGCACAGACACAGGAATTCTATGATCCTCCAGCCAAAGATATGCATAGTATACTACTCAGTTTTTCAGTTTGTTTGTACAATTGTTGCCCGTGGTGCAGTGATCCAGACCATTGGTCTGTCCCATCTCAGTAAGAATGGACCATTATTCCCGGATCCGCATTGGAAGAGGCTAGCCATCATCTTGGGTCCTTTTTCCAGTTGATCTTAACCATTCATTTATAGGTCACAAATCAACACTTCATCGTTGTCCTATAGAGAGGACTTCAGGGTTTGGTTGATCCGTGGGGGTCCCAACAGGCCAATGGCCTCGACCGCTGAACCTTGGGCCCCACTGTTGCGGCTCCGGCCTCACCCTAGTCCCTAGACGCTGCGGCCCTTACTGTGGAGCCTACCTTGATAAATTTATTCTATATTCACGCCGTCCATCCATTTTGCCGAATCATTTTAGGGGATGATCCCATAAATGAAGCAGATACCAATCTCAGGCTGACCATATCATACGAAACAGTGGGGATTGACTATTAAAAACTTATTTATGGGCCACAAAAGTTTTGGATCAAGCTGATATTTGTTTTTTACCTTCATCCAAGGTTTATGTAACCTTATCAACAGGTTAGATGGCAAATAAACATTATCCAAAAATTACAGTGGGCCCTAGTAAGTTTTTAATGGTGGAGTGTTCAATCGCCACCGTTTCCTATAGTATGGTCCACCTGAGATTTGGATCTACTTCATTTTTGGGCCCATGCCTAAAATGATCTCGGATGGACGGCATGGATATAGAATACATACATCAAGGTGGGCTCCACAGTAAGGGCTGCACCGTCTTCGATGTGGCCTGGGCCACACCTAATCCACTCCCTAGGATCATATCATATGTCTGTTAACTCATCCATATGCCATTATAAAATGGGTGCGGTACAGTGCACTAGTTGCAGAGGGACGCAAGGACAGTCCAATCGACTAATCTAGACCACTAACTAGGTCCAGCAATATTTCATGGGCTACAATGAAAAAATGAAATAGATGGGATAATCTGGTCCACCCATAATCAGACCTTCTTATCATAGTCATCCAGTCTTTCAAGCCATGATGCTATTGTTATTAGGACCGTCCCATAAAAATGATGCCTCCGATAAAATAAAATGCCTCAAGTTAATAAACAGAACTATTTATGTATCAACAATCTTTATCATTCATTTGTAGGCCATTGATCATATGTTTGTGTTGTATCGCATGAAATGGGTGCTGGACCTAATGGACAGCCTAGATCAATTGATTAGACTGTCCAAAATGTCCCTCTGTAGCTAGGAGAACCATGAGCACTGTATCATCCATTCTACTCATGTGTTCCTGTCCCAATTTTGATCATTCATATAGTCATGGGGCGAGGTCTTAAGAACTGAGTTGTGGTTAAAATTGTTTTTTTCAACTAAGGGCGTTTTTATCTTTTGACTCAATCATTGACCGCTCCTTCTTCTCTTCTTGTTTATGTGTAACCTTACTACAGTTCAAAAACTTGATGTCTAGCCGAGTCAGGTCGACGCAAAACTTAAGCGAGTCTTAATTTGACTTGACAAGATAGTATAACATATTTAATTGATGTATATGAGCAGTGAATAAATATTTAAAATTAATGCATGTACAAAAAAATTTATAGCTTGTGCTTGTGTAACCTGTTGCACTAGCTCATGTTAGGACATTATAGTATAAAGCTCAAGAGGGCCATGCCGGCAGAAAATGAAGATAGGTCACCCACCGTTGGAGGACTTCTTAGACCCGTCTATTTCTTTCTTCACATGTAGCCTGCATGTCGGTGTGACGGGGGCAGGGCGCACCCTTTTTCTCCCTCTTTTATTTCTCCCCCACTCTCTCCAAGTTCTTAGGGTGCTTTAGTCATTTCACATTGATCAGAAATTGACATCTACGCACAATCTCTTCTCGCTACTGATGGCCAGGATCATCTGTTAATGGATTTTTGCAACATGGCCCACTTGCAGATGTATTACCTGCCAATATTGAAAGATGGAATTTTTGCTATCATCACATGACAATTTGTCTGCTATCACGTTCACGTGCATCTCAGGCACCACCAATGATCTCTAGAAGTAAGCGAAAAATAGATAAAATTATTATTAAAAAAAAAAAAAAAAAAAAAAGACTCCAGGTGATGTATACAAGACTACCAACCTAATTTCTAGGCTTCCGAAAGGGCCCAACCTAAAATCCTGCGTGCACATCACAGCCGTCAACCCGCCTCACCAAAAATCTAGCGGATCACAGCATGAAGGAGCTGCAGCCGAAACATTGCCATGATCCAATGACCCCAAAAACTTGACAATCTTAATTTAAGCCCCCTGATGGAAGTAGCAGCACCTATGTCTACTACTAAGCAGCTGGGATAATACCACAACGCAAAGTGAAGTGATGCAATTGAGCGTGGGGTGCTTGAAGATGAGGGCAGTGCATGTTACACGTGATACATTAATGACATGACGTGTTGATGCACTTGACAATAGGTGGTTGTATGTGTCACACATTTGTAAGTTTATGGTGTTTAGATGGATCGTAACACATGTAACACATTGGCAAACGTCACTGAATATGAAGCACGTAAAGATGGATTGGGACCAAGTGGCACAGCTCTTTAGCACAGGTGGGAAATATAGGCCGTTTCAAGATGAGGGTAACATATGTTACACATGAAATATTGGGATGTTTTTTTTTTTTTTTGAGAGGTAATACGTTATTGCGTTAGTCATGCAACTCACACACCCTGTTAGTACCACAACACACCCACCCAGTTAATCACACAAAGCATCCACTGATGCTGTCACACGCCCTGTTAGTACCGCAACTCACACACCCTGTTAGTACCACAACACACCCACCCAGTTAATCACACAAAGCATCCACTGATGCTGTCACACACCCTGTTAGTACCGCAACACACCCACCCAGTTAATCACACAAAGCATCCACTGATACTGTTAGCATGTCTAGAACCTGAGACCTGGCTGGAGAGGCCGTGGCATGTTGATACTGTTAGCATGTCTCGAACCTGAGACCTGGCTGGAGAGGCAGTGGCATGTCAACCAGCCTGGATAACAGGCAGGAGACATGAATGATGGCGCATGCTCTCCATGTGGGCAATGGCATATATGTGGTGCTTTAACATGTATAATACAATATTTAGCACATTATTGGCATATATGTGGTGCTTTTACTGTTTACATATATAGTAGCATACTGTGGCACATTAACGCATCTAACATACTTTGAAGTTGGTCCGTTCCACGTGTAACTACTATGTGAGTGAGGCACTTTATAAAAGGTAGAGACATTTTTTTCTCGTTTCTCTCATTTTTTTCGGAAATAAAATTTCTCGAAAATGCACAGCGAAACAAAAAATGGACGCTTACTAAATATCTATTTCAACAAATCCAAAGCCCTTCCAAAATTTCTCAATATTGTCAATACATGCAATTCGTACAAAAATAAATAAATAAAAACCTGTTTTTCTAAAACATCTTTTTGAGAGGATCTCTTGGTGACACAGTGGGGCTAGGATGTATTTTTGTTTTTAAATGTTTGTGTATATTCCAATGCTTTTATTGCATGCTTTTTAAATCATATGAACTCATTTTCAATATAATTGCATTACTTATGTCCAACAATGCATAGTTTAGAACCCTGTAAAAAGGAAACTTATTATCCACACTCGTTTGTTTGTTTTTTTTTTTTTTTTTTTTTTTAAGTTGTGTAACCACGTTTCTTTTAACATCTCATGGAATTTTAATGGAAACTCCCATCATTTTCCCAATGTTTCCCTTCAACAGCTCTATATTCCCCAGCAAATGCTATATTTCCCATGCAATACCAATATGTTTCTCAGCAAATCCTATATTTCACCAACATGTTTCTGTATTCCAAGGGTGTGATCCATGCATCGACAATATTTAAATCATTGGCTAAAAGTACACCCCCAGCTAACCTTCAGGGATAAAATGAGACTGTTGGGTCATCTCTGCAAATACTCTTTACCGGGATGGGTTAAAGTGCATATACGCATTTTTTAGCCCATCTTCTCCATTAATGAGCTCCTCTGTGCTTGAGAGTCAGTACAACCCTATTCACAAATTGCTTTGCTTTCCAACTGATATAGGCAAATACTCAATGCAGAGAAAATAATATAAACCAAACATGATTCAAACCACCTCCCTCTCAATTCTAAAAGAAGCCTTTCTTTCTTTCTTTCTTTTTTTTTTTCTTTAATGGGTAAGCTGGGCTAGAATCCAAGACCTCCATGTTGCAAGCCGTGCCATCTCCCAATGAACTAGGGGCTCGAACCCAATTCCAAAAGAAGCTATTCATCCATACCCTGCATCTAGAGACGCCTCCTTCTGGAGAGCAACCCAACCTCTCAATGCTCACCCACCTTGGCATCAGGCTACCCTTTCTAGGATATTCAAAACATCAAATCGAGCCGACTAAGTGGGACCTGCATTCATGCCTTGCTTTGGCTCGGTCCGAATGTAGGTGAGGTTCCGTCCAGTTGGGGAAGGGACGCTGTTGGCTGTGTTTGTAGCTCCATTCTGCAGGTTTCCTGCACCATCACCACTCAGAGGAACAGTTGGGTTGGTTGGGGCATCTCGTTTCCACTGTAAACTCCGAGCACCCAGTTTGATTGGGAGGCGGGCCCTGAATGCATTTGGGTTGCCCCTCACGAATGATGCTCTGGCAAGCCTGGCTGCAAAGGGAGAGGCCCGAGCCACACGGGGCCAAGCCATCGCAGGAGAAGCTTCATGGTGAGCAGAGGCTCTCCGGACAACCTGCAAACACAAAGAAGATGAAAGGTCAGAATGACATTGCATTATTAGCTAGGCATATACATGCCCATGCATGCAGGCATGCAGGTGGATCAGCATTACATGCACATGCACATCAAAACTGCTTTTGCATATGCGCATATTTACATTCTTCTCAAACATACATGCACATAAAAGCATGTCAAGTAGTGCTTCCATGCATAAACAAGCAGTGTGTAAATGCTTACAGGAAGTAACATCACATCCGGGCATTTATGTATGCTACAGGTAGGAAGCAGTTACAGATTGTACAAGATGAAGCAAGTTGGAAAACAATTACAACAAATCAAATGCACAAGTTAATCGGACATGGGCTAATCAAACATAGGATCTATAAAAGGATGTTTTATTAGCAGCCGCATCTCAGATCCATACCAATGTTTGAAAGGGAGTCTGAGTTGGGAACTTGGAATCTGATCAAAAAATTTCAGATTTCAAATTATCTGAATCGAATGAAGTCAATAGGGGTGCTAATTTACCTTAAGAATGCGTGACATGAATGATGTTCCATTCAGTGATAATGCATGCTCTGCTGCTTCCTTGCGCATGAACTCAATATAAGCCGACCTGTTTCATAGAATACCGTGTTAGTCTTCAAGAATATATGTCATCTTTATGATAATTTTCTCAGTCAAATTTCAGCAAACATGCCAACCTGGGCACATGTACAAGATCCAGGCCATTCCACCAGGCGGGGCCCACCATGAACATGCCCTGGGCCCAAAAAGAAGGCTGTTCCACTACTCATCAGTAAGCCACGAGTGAGCTTTATAAAGACGGTCTATTTTCCCCCAACTACCATTCACTCTCAAACATTTGTAGTGCCCTTGATAAGGGGGGACCAGGGCATGTCTGTGAGAACACCACCTGAAGAATTGTCCAGATCTTGCGGACACAAGCCAGTTATGCAACGGATGGCATCTTCAAACGATCCTCGCTCCAATTGCCCAAGTGTTCCTCCATCTTTATAAAAGAAAGGCTTATGAAAATATAACATAAGCTAAGTCCATGAGTGAGACTTCACCCTTTTGGTTGCCCAGTTGCGGCATCAGTCACAATAATCACTTTTAGCACATCTCCGAATTTATTGAAATGCCGAGAAAGACTGTCTTTGGTGGCGGCAAAGTGAACCTGTAATTCCAACATTCTACTTTAGTACATCTTTCTTCTAGACTTAGTCCTCTTGAACATAACAAGTTTAGAACGAGGTGGTTACATTGCTAACAAAGACAGTCCGGGAATCAGCATCCTCAGAAGGGCGAACAGTAGAATATGAACCTGCAAAAAAAAAAAAAGTCTGATTTCCAGATCAACAAAAAATAACAGGTGCTGAAATGGAAAGCTCTAAACTCCAAACAAAAATGGGTAGCATAGGATAAAATCTGTGACTAAAGAATGATTGCAGCAACCTCTATAGTTGTAGCCATGCAGAATTTCATCATTGATCTTTATTACTTTCGATCTCCTATTATGACATGGTTTTGGAATTGTGGTAAATCAAATGGTGCTATCATATTCCTTGCATTACAATCCGATAATATATTAACATGGTCCGGGTCATGTTAAAATACCACTCGCAAATTCTGTTAGCAACAGATGCTTAAGCTTTCATGAGGTTTGAAAAAGACTGAAAAGAATGGGCAATCACCAATAGTTATTTACTTGCAATTTTGCAATTGCAACAGCAGAGGTTTCCTTCTTTTTCTCTCTCCCCTCAAAATCTGCAAATTTTTAAATTATAGCCTGTCACTCTTACCAGGTGTCAACTGCACAGCCTTCTGAGCCTCTTTTTGAGTATCTGCACGTGCCAATTCCTGTTTAAAAACAGGAAGACTTACAATTTTAAAACTCAGAAGAGAATAATTTTATTGGAACAGTTAAATGATATTAAAACTAAGGGAAATGGAAGGGACCAAAATCATCACCAATGCTCTTACAATTAGAAAGGATTTAGAGTAAAAAAGCATAAGAAATATTAAATTTACAGAAGATTTCCTTTCTCATTTTAGAGTTAAATCAAAATTTTATTAGAAGGAAAGAAGAAGTAAAAAATGAGGGATCTATGCCCCGTAAAAACAACTTACAAGACCAAAATGAAATAAAAGGATAGAAGATTACAGACCTTAACCATCCATACATCAACCTTACTGTGAGTTCTATATTTTCCATTTCTCTAAAAGTTCAAAGTCTGCCTAAGTATTATTGCTATCCCCGTCATTCCATACAATTACCAACCATAATTATTGACAGAATAATGCATCGATTATCAATAAAAGAAGAAGAATGAGACAGAGAACTGACTACAAGGACGCTTTGAATTCACTAATCATCAGCAGAGTTTTCATAATTCTTTGAGACTTATTCTACTTCAAAAACTAATAACAAAAATAAAAAATAAAAAGTAGAGATGCCTGTCACCAATCCATGGGAACAAAATTAAAACTAACAGATATTTTATTTTGAAACACCATCGACATTTCTGTTCTGTCAACAACGTGAATAACAATTGGTTATTTACATATCAATAGAAGGGATGAGTTCACAAATTTTCCCATCATCTATGAAAGGAAACAACTGCTATAAGGGCATCCAAGGTGTCCTTTTCCGATGGAAGAACCACGCCTGGAATCCCCGTATTATGGATAGATGGCAGTGTTTCATCTGGACTCTACTGGTTGACACTAGACACATGCCATAGCGGCAGAAGAGTTCAATTTGAGAAAGTGCTGCATACTTTTTTCTTTTCTGCAGTATCTTTTTTTCTTTTTCTTTTTTTCTTCGATCTTCTTCTTTTCTTTTCTCTTTTTTTCTTTTTTTTTTCTTTCTCTTTCTTTTTCTTTTTCTTTTGTTTTTCTTTTTTGTTCTTTTTTTTTTTTTGAGAATTGAAAAAAAAAAAAAAAAATTTAAGGTTATATGCATCTCTTCTTTTCTATTTGCAAAAATTCTCATCTGATTTCAGAGGGATAATAGAAAAGAAAAAACCCCAATATTAACACACTTACGTTATCATTACCAGGCATGACCACCATATTGCTCTCCTTCAAGAGCCGAACACCAGGCTTGCTTGCAACAGCCTCACTCTCCTGCACGGCTGTCCGACTATCCACTTCAGTAACCTCCCTTGGTGCCTGGTAATGTGATGGTTTCCATGTATTGACATTCACAGAAATATTCACAATTTTCCGAGATGCGTTTGCTGCTGTTGCTGCAGCTGTCTCCTGATGATCCTTCATCCTTGCTTTTCTTGCAACTTCATCGACATTCTTCGCTACACTATATTGTACCATCAGCGAATTCCCATCCTTGTGTCCAGATGAAGCACTCTGAGAAGCATCTATAACCCTGCCCCTTACAATGCCAGGGTCATCATATCCGTCGTTATCTGATGCAGAATCAGAAGCCAATACAGTGCTCCTGTCGAGCATTGTTGTATCCCCTTCAAATCCACCATTGTACTCGCTGCTTTGCAAATATTCGGCATGTGTGACGCCAGGCATCTGGTCGAAATCCTCATACTCAGCATCTTCATGTGTGGGCTCTCTGAGCTCTAATGGTTGGTTGGTAGCTTCAGATACGGCCATGCCACGACCCAATCTGTCGAACACATTTCCGGTGCATCTAAACTTAACAACATCTTCTGCAGCTTCTGCTGCAGCTTTGATTGCTGTTGCCACAGGATGGTGCATTCTTGTGACTGACCTTGTCCTCTGAGATCGATCTTCCAACGATGAATCTCCTGTGGAGGTAGAAACCACTGAGCGGAGACGCTTCAGTGCTGGTTCTGGTCTCGAACTTATAGTCCGTGGAGTCCCTACAGCATCTCGCACAGCAAATTGAAGTAGCCGGCGAGGGGCATCTATGGTTGGGTGCGAAGTTACCTCTCTCTGACAACATTAGAGAGATCAATCATCAGTAGGAAAAACAACGGGGAGATGGATAGTTTCTTCACATACAGAACAAGAGAAGAAAATGAAAAATGACATGATTCTGCAACTAAATCATTTTGAATGACTACATGAAGATTCTCAAACATGGAAGAAAATCTGATCTTCAGATAATAGAATGACTGAACATTCAAAATATATAAGAAAAACTACGCATGCACCTTCATTTTTCAAGCAACATTTCCAATTGCAAAGAAGCATGGAAATGTTGGCTGTGAGACACACAGATTCTCTTGTTTAATTCCTGAAATGAGAATTCCTACACATCTACTTATATTTTCTCCTTTGAGAGAGAGAGAGAGAGAGGAGAGAGAGAGAGAGAGAGAGAGAGAGAGAGTGTGTGTGTGTGTACCAGGACTCTCCTTTCCAATGCCCACTGGATGTCACCCTGGGGAGGGGGAGGTGTTTGTTAGAAAACAAGCAGGAAGAGTGAGCAGGGGAAATCAAAGTACATGAGGTAAATGGTCTCCAAACCAGAAGGCAGCCTATCACAAAACTATGAAACAAAGGAGAGTAATAGCTTAAAAAAAACAGCCTAGAAAGCCTTTTAATTCCAAAAATTCAGAAAGCAGTGGTTTTCTCCAACTTCTACAATTCAGGAATCTCTGCATGTTGCAAGTTTTACAGGTACAGCAATAAATGTATTTTCAGTTCTGAATTATAACAGGGAAAAATCAGTGCAGTCACCATCTCCCCTTCATAAGATATCAAGAACGTGTAGGTCACAAGCACTGACCTTCATTGGCTGTCTCTCATCTTGTCGGTTCCGTTTCTTGTGCACAGGTCTGGGAGAACGAGATCGTTGAACCCGACCAGGCAATCGACGGATTTTCTCCTCTGATTGAAATTTATCGATCTCAGTGCTTTGCACAAGAGGTGGTTCAGCAACATCTCTAACCAATCCTTTCCATTCCCTATTCCGTCGGCTTCTAGATTCCTTGAGAGATTTTTCCTTGTCGTAGCTTCAGAATCCGAGTGAAAGGGGCCGCTCAGATGCTCTGACTGTGTGCTGTTTCTTCCACTCTGTTTGTCCAGCTGGGGTTTTGTCTCAACCACTTCATCTGGAAAGGATTCCTGAGTTTGCACGTATAGATGCAAACTTGAAGAGAGATGATCCCACAGCCTGCATTGAAACAGCATCAAATGTGAGAATCACTTATGGATAGCAAACTGATGCTCCATAAAATCAACTGTTATTACAACTTTGCTTGATCCAACCAGTATAAACAAATAAAGAGAAGGTCTCAACTCCAACTGTTTGGACTCCCAAGTTATGGTCCACCCAATGGATAATTTCCAACCTATCATGTACATGCAACATCCAACCCTTTCAATAGGTCATTCCCCCCATGAGGATAAACTAGTGCAAAAATCAGCCCCATCTACTCATCAGGTAGGCTATACTATAGAAAACAAAGTCTAGCCATTGATAAATAGCACACTACAAATGTGGTTAACTCAATAAGGGAATGTGGGTGAATTTTGCACAAGGTGATCCTCATGATCAGGCCAACTAACCGGACAGGTGAGATGTCAAATGCACATGAAAAATTAGAAGTCATCTGTTGGTGGACCATAACTTGTGGTCCAGCTGGTTGGACTTGAGACCGTCTCATAAATAAATAGACAAGTACCAAGAGACAAAAGAACCACTGTCATCCCCCAAAAACACATTCAGCTCTTTCTCTGCCTCTTCTTTGTGCCTGCCATTTCTAAGTAAGACGATCACATATTCCTGCATTAAAAGTGGAAAGTTGAATAAATATCTGTTTTTACTATGTGATACTGTTTTTGTATAACCTCTCAATCCGTCTAGATCTCCAGATATAAAGACCACTTCGGAATATGAAGATACATGGTCAAAGCTGACTTCAATCCTAGCTACATTGATGTCATCACCATATATATTAAGTTCTACATGAATATACAAATGTGCACTATCGTGAGATTATTAGAACTATCAATGTCTGGGGACAAGGGACACGGCATCAGAATGATGTGTTTGCTCCCCGCTTGCAGGACCAAAAGCAATCAAAAGCAGCAGGAGAAACTCCATCGAACTGCTTGAGAGACAAGCCCCACCCTACTACATACATTTTTTTACTTCCTACAGACCTCGCCCGGGGACCCCTGATGGGAGATGTATGCCTAGTTCCTCAAAGATACAGATGCTTGGGAGTTTGGAGAGCAATTGTGCCGACTGGAAAGACTGTTTGCCAAGAGATTGCATTTGATGTCAGCTGTGTGGCGCGGTTCAAGTTTTAGGAGGATATGTGGTGTGGCAACATCCTTTTGCAAAGAAGATGCAGGAGACTATATAACTTGGCAGCACTTAATGAAGCAAGAGTAATCAATCATCATGAATGATGGGATTCCAAGTTGCTTGGTCCCCTGCCTTGAGAGGGGATCTTTGCAGCACTGAGGAGAAGTCTTGCCGCTTATGGGAGAGGCAGAATGTGGTATTCATTGTTCAACATGTCAAAGGAGGAAAAGCTTCTATAAAGGTGGTATCAATCTAGGAGGTTCTATGTTAAATCCCTCTATACAATGATGGTCTACAATGTTGAGGAGGCTGTCACACTACTTGCGAGTGGAAAGTGAAAGTGCTTCCCAGGATTGTTGCTTCCACTCAACTGGTGGGTCACGACAAAATGTTGAAAATTAACCATCAAAAGTAGAGAGATGGTCAGTCGTTAACGACAATTGCATGTGCTGGAAAGTGCTGAAAGCGTTGATCACTTCTTCAACATGTTTGCTTCTGTGATTTGGGTGTGGTGCTTTGGTCAGTTCACAGTGCTTTGGCTGTTCCAGGATCTATGGTGACGATGAATATGGCATGGGCTTCTGGGCCAAGAGGTTGCAAAGTGAAGTGTCGATATGTTTGAGTGGTCAAGGAGATGCACTTGAAATATGTTGGGATTCCCTGCACAGGTTTTGCAAACCCCGCTGTCGATGTGTCATTATAATTTATCTTTCCAAAAAAAAAAAATGGAGGCCCATGTTTGGATACCATGGGTTCCATGCCAAACACTGGAAAGGGAAAAGGCATTTCCTTTAGCGTGATGATTTTTGTTGTTTGGCTGGCAAAGAAAAGGGTAGAATTCTACCCAAAAATCATTACACTTTTCATAATTGGGATTCTTGGCACAAGAAACTAGGATAGTATTGTGAGAGGAATATGAGATTTCCACTTGCTATACAAAAAAAGAACCCAAAACTGGAATCCATGTTTTGATAGTTCTCATGGAAATCATCATTGAATAATTCTTGCTTTTTCATTTCTTTTCCCTTGGATTCCATACAAACATGCCCTAGATGGATATGTTTCATGGCAATCATCTGGATTACCTGAAAGAACAAAATAATAAAACATTCAACAATAAATGTGAATGGATAATGCAGGTGCTTGATAGAGTTTGATGCTTCTTCAGCTCTTGGACTTGGATTTTAAAGAAACTTTCAGGGTTTCAATAGGTTTCCTTTGGGGATTGGCCAGCGTTTTCTTTGTAATCTGCTTGTTGGTTTGTTACTATTAGCATTCGAGCTTTGCTTTTAATAAAATTCATTTGCCAATAAATAAATGGTAAGAATAACGGAAAGTGAATTTGCAAAAGCATTGTGTGTTTGCTAATGCAGGCATAACACAATTATCCAACCAACCAGCGAGAGGCATCCCACTGTTGGCAACCTAACATCATGTCCTGAAAGTCGTATTGGATCATAAAATCATAACAAGGCTGATATTGTAAGTCATAGACTCATAAATCAATCATAAGATTTTAATGTCTTTCCTTAAAAATAAAAAAAAAGTAAAAATTCTAAAATAATATTAGAAATTTATTCATTAAAAGTAAGTTAGGATATGATCAAATCTTTCATGTTCTACTTCTACCACAAGCCATTGCTTGCTGCTGTTTAGAAGTAAAAAATAAACATGCTTTTCAAGTTTCAAGTTCCAAGTTTCAAAAACAAAAGCCTCAAACATATCAAATGGATAGATTTAAGTCTCAATGTCAACTTGTCAATCATTGTCAATTGTGTCAACATCTTCAACCTCACCATAAGCATCATCAGCAGAGCCATCCATGTAAGAGATATTTTGAAAAGATGCAAAACTCAAAAATCCCTTTCATAAGTGTTTAATGCAAGTGCAAGAGATGTTAGTTAGCTTAAAAGGCAGCAAATAACTTCGAAGGAGAAGAACAATTTTATTGGCTACAATTCAATCAACAACAATTATCCTAATATTTTTGGATCAGTTAAATTTGAGTAAATCATAAGATCTACATCATGAATCGTAAGATATACCCATAAATTTTAAGATTCAATTAGATATTTTGGAGGATGAGATTCAAATAGTTTCCAATGAGATTTTATTTTAACCATGATACCTGAATCATAAGTAAGATTTTTTAATACCATGCTCAACACTTTCCTCACATGCTCCAAAAGTGAGGAAAAAAATGTTTGAGTATCCTTTACAGGGTGGAATTTTTGCTTTAATGCATCTGCATGAACTTGTAATAACACCTATAAAATGTAACCTTTGGAGTGCACTTCATGAACCCTTTTTTTTAAATGGCAACACAACTTTTGTTCAAAAAGGAGGATCTGTAAGGCCCTAAAAACCACACAAAAAGGCTGCGATGATGAGAGATCATCCAGCTGGAAGAGGGGAGAAACTGGCACCCAAGATGACTAAAAGCCACCCTATTACAACATGCAAAGATAAGCTCTAGTGATTCATTTTTTATTTTATTTTTTTCCATTTGCAACCTCATTGCTAGGCCTGAAGAAAGAATCAATTCTATTAGGCATCACCCAATCAATCTTAGGCGATGTTAGGAAACCATGGATTCCATGACAAACAATGAAAAGGGCTTTCCTTTGATCTGACGATTTGTGTTGTTTGGATAGCAAAGAAAATGATGGATTCCACAAACAATCATTGTACTATTACACCTTTTGGATCCTTGATATAAGAAACTAGGTAAGTATGATGCGGGGAATATAAGATATCCACTTGCTATCTAAATCTGATTCCATGTTTCAATAGTTCTCATGGAAATCATCGTTGCATAATCATTATTTTTTCCTTTGTTTTCCCTTGGATTCCATATATTCAAACATGCCCTTAAAGAGCCCCAAAAAACCCTCCAAATCTTGGAAGCGTAGCCAAAATGCATAAAGAGATGGCCTGATTTTTAGGCATGTGGCCCACCATGGAAGGTTGCATCTGATTGATGGGGTCGATGCCAGTCACACATCACGGTGGGGCCCACACAGCTCGACCTCATGGGGACCTCATGGGAGCTTCCCATGAGGTCGAGCTGTGTGAGCCCCACCATGATGTGTATCGGACATCCAAACCGTGCATTTTGTGGGTCTCCTCTAGGTTATGGGATATCCCAAAAATCAGCCGTATCTAGAACTCAAGTGGGCCATAACATTTGAAACAGTGTGAAATCATGCCTACAAAGTCTAAATGCACTTATTGGGGCCCACCTGAGTTTTGGATACAGCCGAAACTTGGTGGCTCCATGGTCTCCTTCCCCCAAAGGATGTAATTATCATATTTCTACCATGTGGGTGGTTAATTGTAAGGACTTTATCCCAACCCATTAACAAGGTCTAGTTGCATGTTACCACCCTTGTGAGCGAAAAATCCTCCAAATGAACGTTGTTGGAGCCGGTGTTTGAATTATCTCCGATATTATCGAAATATCCCCGATATTATCTCTATTTCAAGCTCAGCGATACCGATAACACTAATAATATCATAAATTCTAGGTATCAGCGATGTATCACTAAATATCGCCAATGTATCGATATCGTTAACATTTCAACTGTGTAAATTCCAGGAGTCGCTTGTATTGCTAATGCATTGATACCGCCGGTGTATCGCCAATATTTCCGATTGTGTAAATTTCAGGTGTTGCTGTATCGCCAATGTATCTGCAATACTAACATCAATGTATCGATATCGCCAAAAATCTATATATTAAAAAATTCCCATTTCATATTTTTTATTGGCGCATGGTTGTATACAGTGTTCAATTTGTCAACAATAATATTGTGATATTATCATTATCGCAACATGGCGATATCGAGACCATAATCTTTCGTTTCTTTTTTAGTTGTCAATGATTTGTTGGGAAATAGCGTTGCCGATATTCTAAAATATCAATGGATGTTTGGATGGAAGGTTAGAGGTTGGATGGATGAGATGGTTGGACTGATTACTTACGACAGCACATGCTTTTAGGCCCCCATTAAATAGAAACCTATTATGTATGCATTCTTTTTGCAACTTTTTTATTCTTAGATATGCAAATATGTGTATTTTAGCATCTCCTGAGGTTTCACTAAAAAATTCCATAGTTTTTCCCATTTTCCCCGCATTTCCTGTTATCAGCGATATTATCGACGATATCGATATTGTTTCCGTATCCCCGGCTAGCGAAACTTGTAGCGATACCGAAACTTCGAACACTGGTTGGAGCCAGCAGTTGCATCCTCACCTCTTCCACAAGAACGGAGTGGGGATTTACTAAGGTCCAATTTTATTTTTTCCAAGGCCACTTCCACAAGCCCTTCTCCCATTCCCTTCGACAAGGTGGTTAAGGTTCCTCAAGAGACTAGCAAAGTCCACAATTTCTACTTCTGTCAAAGCGCTTCTTAAACGTCCAGACATCATGATTCAGTCCTGTTGAAGACCTAGGAAATCATAACTCTGTCAATGAATGGTTGGAATAGGCAAGGACAGACATGACATAGAGCCAATGAGCCACAACAAAGATTGTAAGAATTGGGTGCAGAGAGCCTCAACTAATTACACCCACCTCTGCTTTAGAGAACTCGTATATGATGTCGGAGAGCGCTTTCCATATCCAAGAGGCCTTATAGAAAGTATCCTACTCCTTAGATGAGCTGGTAGAGACTAGAGACTATGTAGTGTGCGTGAGTGATCCAGGGTTCAAGCCCTGGTAGTGTTGCCTTTCAAAAAAAAAAAAAGAGGCCCTATAGAAAGAAGAGACCTTTGTGCACCACCCACCTTCACTTGTGCCAGATTTACAAGTTATCACTTGCTTCCACAAAGAGACATCCTGTCACCAAACCTCCAAGCCCACTTCCCCAAAAGCACCAAATTCACAAATTTCAGCAATCTAATCTGTACAATTGACCTAGAAAATCACAACTCTGTCAAAGAATGGTTGGAATAGGCAAGGAAAAACATGGCATAGAGTCGATGAGCCACAACAAGAATCGTAAGAATTGGGTCAAGATCGTAAGAATTGGGTGCAAAGCGCCTTCACCAATTACACACACCACTATTGTAGAGAACTCTACAAGTTGATGTAGGATGCATGTATGGATGTCATGATTCACAGGAGATTATTCAAAGGACAATTCAAAGCATATAGACTACAAATTTCAGCAAAACAATCCACTAAACAATAATTTCAGCAAACATAAAATCATGTAATTCCATTAGAAATCATCCCCACATGCACACAATCATATAAAGATTAAAATCGCAAGATGCCTAGATTGTTAGAACAACCCCCTAGCATAGAATATCAACAAATACTCATGGGCAGATTCATGCACACATGGAATTCACAATACTCATTCACCATATAAACTATGTTTAGAAGAGATGAAAATCACGCGGGATATGGGGTGAGGTAAATCTGTAGTTTGGGAATTGAGGGTTGTGGGGTGAAATTGGGAGAAGTTTAGGGTAGGTTTTATGTAGGAGATGGGGGGCATAGGGTATCAAGGTTTTGGGCGCAATGGGGCCACACAAAAGTGGGTCGTACAGTCTGAACAGGCTGACCGTACATGTGGGGTGGTGTCGGGACCCGGTGGGGCGCATAGATTGAAGGGTTTAGGCTAGAGATGGAGGACTCTTCAAGTTTTAAGAAGAAAATAGGATCAAAGAGGTCTTTTGGATGGAGTAAAAGAAGAAGGAAAGAAGTGGAGAGGCAAAGATCACACCTTGTAGGAAAATAAACACGTGGGTGAGTCGCACGCCCACAAAAAAGATGAAATCTCACCACCTTGCTCCAAGTCTCATGGAGGATTCTTCCAAGTCGCATGGGAGAAAGAAAGTCTTCTCTATAGAAAAAAAAACGTGTAATGTTTCCTTCCCCCTAAGGTTGGACGTTCCCTCCCTTAAATAGAGTTCTTTTACACCAAAAGTAAAATGACCAACATGCCCCTTTTAAAATCTAGCAAAGTAGGGACCCATTAAGAAATCCAAACCGACCAAAATGTGCAGAAAAATAGCAAAATATAAATGGACACTAAAAACTGAAAAAGGATATGATCACATGGTGGCCTTCATGATGCAGCCAAAACTCCCAAAAGCTATCCTGGCGCTCCAAATAATGCAGCCCATGTGCATCCTCCCAGTGCAGGGCATTCATGATGCATATCCTATGCACATGGGGTCTTCAAAGTGGCCCACGGGCCAAGCCCGAGTAGTGATCACCCAAATAAAGTGTGGGTTGGGTTGGGCCAGGGCCTGGGGCTCTCCTACGACGACGCTGGTACACTCTGATGTCCACATCACAAGTGTTGAAGACCACCTTCCATATCCAAGTGGCCCTACAGAGAAAAGAGAACCTTTGTGCACCACCCACCTTCACTTGTGCCATATTTACAAGTTATGACTTGCTTCCACAAAGAGACACCCTGTCACAAAACCTCCAAGCCCACTTCCCCAAAAGCACCAAATTCACAAACTTCAATCTAACCCATGCGACTGTGAACTTTTTTGACTTGCATAATTTGCCCATTCTTAGAGGTGGTGGATATTCTTGTTAAATATTCCCTTCCATAGGAAATCCCTTTGGATCTTTTCCAACCCTTTAGCAACTTTGACCAGTCACTTAAATATTGTTATGAAATATATCATCCTGGAAAGGCTTGAGTTAATGAGAGTGATGCACCCCCTAATAGAAAGACATCTTCTCTTCCAATGCGATAATTTCCTTTCCACCTTATTGGTCCAAAGTCTTTAATGCTCCTTGTTCCATTCACCGAGGAACAAGAGCATTATAAGCAGCACCTACATCATTAGAGACACCAACAACAAAATGATAATTTCCTTTCCACCTTATCGGCCTGAAGTCCTTAATGCTCTTTTCCTCCTTTTTATGATGGAACAAAAGCATTAGAAGCAGTACCCCCTCCCAAAAAAAAAAAAAAAAAATCATAAAAAAGAGTAAATCCTCTTCAACTTATTGCCAAACACACAAAAGAAAAAGAAAAAAAAAAAAGAAAAAAGGCTAAAGGCCTGTTTGGATGCATGAAATTAGTCAATTTGTAGATTTGGAAGTTCATTAATTGGTATCTTTATGAAATTGGAAATTCATTAATTAGTAAATTTGTTGTTCAGCGATCTGGTTGTCAAATTCATGATTTTCTAGATTTGTCATTTGGATGACCTAGTCAAACTCACATTTTAAGAGAGAGATTCAAGCCCTTCGAGATCACTTCGACTGGATGATTCATCCAAGCAATAGTTATCAAAAATTAATGGTCAAAATCAAATATGATATAGCAATGATCTAATCATTAATCTAAGTCGTCAACCCTCCTTTATCCGACCAAGTTTCAATCTTTTTTTATATTATCGGTGATTTTGAACTCCTAAAATTTGCATGGTACCTATTTCACTTTCACTTGTCAATAACATTTGTGCCTTTGTCCCTAACCTTGGTAATAGATGAGGGTTGGTGTTAGGTGAGCAGCCAGTCATCAAATCTTTGCTGAGCTACCAGGAGAACGGGGGAAAAAAACAGATCGATGGACAAGCTATGACAATGATGCGGATGACTTAACTCCTAAATCTAAATGTATACATATTTAGTAGTAGTAGTTATACACAACAGTTCTCTCTATTGTCATATACAGATATCAAAACATATCTGATAAATATAACATTTTTTCAATATTTTTTTATCGTTGGGTGACTAAGACGACCATGGTAGCCTGCATGGACTGCTAACTACAGACCTTAGTGTGGATTTGATTTAGTGTTGTCAATGGGCAGGGCGAAGGCCAAGCAAAACAAGATCTTAAAAGAGGCATCGCCCAACCAGTTCAAGATCCAAAGACAAACCAAACCAGAGTACCAGACCCAATTGACGCCCTTTGTTTCATTGAGACAACTCCAAGGATATGCTCTGAGTTCCTGTTGTTGCAATGGGCTTTCTTGAAAGCATCATTAGGAGTTAACAGACAAACATACTTTCCTACTTAGTTAAGGTGTCATCCGTAATAGGACATGCATGGCGATTGTGCATTGCTGTTGCCCACTTTAAATAGGATGGAATTTAGTTCAGAAAGTGCAGAAATCCCATTCAGCATTGAGCACAACAGTGTGTCTGTTCAACAAAAATGTAGTAACTACCAATCATGCCTAAAAAGTCTTCTGCTTAGGGTGCCACTCTCTTTAGAATCTTGGTTCTTAGATGCTTTGGGCCATAACTACTTCCTGTTGCTCACTCCCACTCTTATCCGCTGCCTAACTTACTAGTCCTCGACTTAATTCACTGAAACACAATTGAGTTTCCATTGCATTGTTACTAAAATTAATCAATAAAAAAATTACCTAAACCCCTAATAGGCCTGTTTCTTGGATCTAGATAGGTTTCAGCATGCCACCTCCCAGTAGGAATTAAAGTTTAGGTTCCATGAGTCACTGTGTTCAAAGCAAATGCAATCAAATGTATTGGGCTACCATTTTTTCATGAAATGAAGAAACACCAAAACATAGAACGAGCACCATGTTCGTGCTTAAGGGTCCGTTTGGATCATTGGACGCACTCCAAATCCACATATAGGCAGGTACATTTGGGGAACTGCCCCCCATTCTGTTGCCACCCTAATTGGGAGTGGAAAACAGAACCCAGAGTAGCTGGACTTCCCCTTTTCCACCTTTTACACCCAAAACCGATAGCCCCTTGTGTTTACATCACCAGAAATGCATGCGATATCAGGTTTTGTCTGAAAAACAAGCATGTTCTCATGCAGTCTCCGAGGCATCCACAGCCTAACAGCAACTCCAATCAAATCAGCGTAAACAAGCAGGATTTCCAAACAAGCCATTATCCGTAATGCACTGGTACAGAATTGTTACATGGTATTTCTAAAAGTAGAAAAACGGATGCCGCTGTCAATCGAAAAGGGTGCAGATATGAATCCCCTTTCTGAAAACCTATTCAAGGTTCCATCAGTGCTCAAAACGATGGAATTTTCCAATTAGGGGATCGAAGCATCGATTTTCATAATTATGAAATTGCCACCAAAGAGAGAGATAAAAGGAAGCAGCGAAACCATACCACGAGAGTGTCGTCCGTGTAATCACCCATGTACTCCTTCAGCTTTTCTTTCACTCTCTCCCGCAGCCTTGAGGCCCCATCGCCACTGAAATTTACCCTAAAAGTCCGATTGACATTTGGATCCGAACCGTCCATCTCTGATCGTTCCGGTAACGAATGTCCCCTGAAAACCCTAATTCCCTGTTCTGGAAATATTCGCAGAGAACTGGGATTCCTAGAAACCCTAGCCTTGGCCCTTTAATACGGGATGGGAGCACTGAATGAGGTGCTCCCACTTTGTATGGGAAGGGGTAGGATCGCCGTTTTCTGACGCACAGCCCTGAGATACACTTTTCCGGGGAGATGGAAGTCGTGTGGAGCAGAAAACCGGCCAACGCTTTTCTCTAGATGAGGAAATGCTCCCCGTCGCAGTAGCCCAAACCCGAAGAACCCTTACGTCGGTTGTATATATAAAAGAACTAGCTTGCCGGTACGTTGGTTTTACGAGAATGCCCCTGGTGGTTTTAGGAAATTACTGGCGAGAACGGTTGAATGGACTTGTTGTTTGTGGTTGTTCCTGAGGGCATTAACGTCTTTCAGTGATACCTCGCCCCCTCGACTCGTACGGATCAACAGCACGCATGGTGGATATGGAGCCGTGCATCATGTGGGCCCACCGGGCAAGTGGCGTGGCCCACAATTAACGATTATTCCACCCGCTTACCGTCCACTTGGATGTGTAGCTCGCCCGATGTGTTGGCCAGGCGCGACGTTGCTGTCGCAGTCACAAATTTAACACGGCTATTCCTCGGTTCCGAAATTCTTCGGAAGAACCGTTTAACAAAACCTTGCAGAAAATACATAATTAGAAAGTATTTATATAAATTAATATAATTAGAAACTATTTATATAAATAAATATTTTTATATGTTTTAATCATATGCATATATAATGGTTTATTTAAAACTATTAATTATTTTTGCATTTCCAATTTTATTGTGGAAAATTAAAATTCTAAAAGATTTTAAGGGGTGTTTGTTTTTCATTTCCATTGGGTAAATGCATGCAGCTAAATAGATGTCATTAGGTAAATATTATCGTTTCCTTCTATTTGACTAAAAGAGTAATTTCAAAAAAAGATAATCACACATTCATAGGGCTCATTTGTGATCTCTGTGATATATTCATGTCATCTAGCTATTTTACCATACCATTTTAATGGATGAGCCCAAAAATAATGTATATCTGAAGCTCAAGTAGCCATATCATAAGAAATTGTGGTCATAAATGATTTTCTATGGTATATATTCAAACCACTATTTCATATGACGTGATCCACTTAGGTTTTGGATTTGCCTCAATTTTGGGTCCATGCCCTAAAATCACCTTACAAAATGAATGAGCGGTGTGGATAAGTCACATGTATCTCAGTAGCCCCCCCATAAAAATCTACACCTTCCTCTATTTTAATGCACAAAAAAATCTTTCATTATCAAAAAGTACAAAAATTACATGATAACTAATAATTATCCATTTGCTTGTATTTCGGGTGTGTAAATGGAAATGTGGAGAGAGGTCCCTAATCTTGGGCCTAGGGCTCAGTTCAATGCTGAATGGCGTGGCCAACCCATCAGCTAGTTCAATCATCAGGTGGACTGGTATTTCATTGATTTATGTTAATGTACATGCATAGTTAGAAATGCTTATTAGATGGAGTCTTGTTCCAATAATTCAAACTAAGCTTAGTTATGAATTGAAGTGTTACAAAAAAAATTTGAACTGGACTATTTCAGACCTCTGAATATTTAACTCCTTTACTTAAGAGGTTGTATTGTAAGCAAAGAGACTGACCCGAGCACGGTGGAGAAAACAATCCAAGCTCAAAGCAAAATTATTGATTAACAGGAGGTCATGATTGTCTAATCAAATTGATTTTGAGGCCCAGACTAGCGTACAATGGGTCCCACCACTTGGGTGGTTTGGAGGAGGTATATGCCATGACAGATATAGTTTGTGTGTCAAACCTTTTACACGCATGTCGGGCTGCAACTTGGGTTCGGGTCAACCTGAACCCAATTGACAGTTTGAGTTGGGTCAAGTGTCAAGGTGCTCATGTGGGATTTGGGTTAAAAAAACGCCCACCTGCTTTGAATTCAAGTTGGGTTCCAATTGAACAGACTTGGGATGGGTTAGAACAGACTAGGTTGTGTCGTACCTGCTAGCTCAGCTGGAAGATGCCTAGGTATTTCAACAGCAGGTCTTAGGTTCGAGTGCTAAGGAGACACACTAATCCCATCTGTGGGTGGGTGCATCGCGTGACTAACCATGTGTGTTGCGCAACTAGCAGTGTAGGTGTGTTACGTGTATCCAGATAGGATCTGGCCGGCACTTCATTTTGGAATTCTAGTTAGGTCAAGTTGCTCAGGTTGATCCTCAACCCAAACTAGCCCGCCCAAGTTGCACATCTACACACACGGGCAGCAGTGGGCTGGGTGGGCCAGCATTGTGGAACCCAAACTAGCCTGTAACACAAGAGCATGGATAATTTTTAAATACCTGTTGAGTAGTTCCCATTAGACATGCACATGTCAGTCAAAAGTACCTGTGGATCCCAGAGTCATTTAAAAGTGACCAGAACCATCATATTGATGGGACCCATAGTGAATGGAAGGGATGCCCTCAAAATTTTATTAGACTTGGATAGTTTCAAAGTTGTATGGCCAGATCTAGGGCCTTTTATAGCCCCATACGGGCCAAGGTTTGGCAAGGCTCGACCATGGCACGACCCTAGCCGAGTCCATTGGATAGTTCCCAACTGATGCGCCAGCACCACACATACGTCCAAATGGGAAATGCGAGCGTGCCGATTGTGTACTCTCTCTCTCTCTCTCTCATGCAAACCCAATTGCCCAACTTCCCATCCTTATCTATTGCGTGCAAAGCAGAGATCAATGAAGTGCTAGGGTGATCTGTGCTTGCGAGAGATTGAAGAACTTCACATGTGCGGATATGAAACCCTTTTGCAGGATCACGACCATTGGTCAGGTGGCCCCACCTTGAACATGCTTCTGCACTTGTGTATGGGAAAATTTGACAGTCAGGAAAAAGATGTCAAACGGTATATGCGCATCCTATGGGATTGGACCAATTGATGATTGAGGAGCCTAATTTTCAAGCCGTGGTTATTCAGTGATCATGCATGATGAGTGGACTGAATCCCACACATGTGAGAGAATCAGGGGCACCAGCTTAATTTTTGAGGCTCTTGGAGGTCCACACCCATGAGTGGCCAATACCCCGCACGTGTAAAAAGTCATCCCTTTGGACACAAATCTCACCTTCTATCCCACCCGTGAGATACTCCCACCGTTTCTCCACCGCAATAATACAACGATGCACACACGTGCTGAACACAAGGAGGTCTAGGCGGCTTATCTACTTTACCCCATTCCAAATTATTTTCTTACGGCATGTTTGGATTCATGAATAGGACATTATTTGCCATGAAACTTGCTTTTGTATTGTTTCTTTGTAAAAATTTACGAGAAATATCATTTTTTTTTTGTCTTTACCTTTGTTATAAAATGTAAGAAAATACCATTTTTTTTTGTCTTTACCTTTATTAACCCGGCGTGCATGGTGGGGGGGGGGGTTTTCAACTTGACCCAAATATCAACTTGATCCAAAACTTCTGTGACGCTTGGGAAGTTTTCAATGGTTGGCATTCATTTTCAACTTGAACAGCCTTTGGCCCCGCCAAATGAAAGTTTTTTTCCTTGATTTTTGGGCCATTGCACAGGTCAAGTGGACTCAACATGATGAATGCTTCGATTCATCATCCAACTGGGCCAAATCTGATCATTTAAGAGAGAGAACTTGGTGGAGGGAGAGGGAGAGGGAGGGGACCCAGAGATGGTGGCCATAGTGGAGGGAAAGATGGGCAGATTATAAGGTGTGGCCCAAGCCACACCTAACACAGTGTAACCCTTGAGGTGTGCTCACTTTGATGTATGTATGGTATATCCACCCACTCTATCCAATTTTCTAGATTATTTTAAGGCACGAGCTCATTAATGAAATAGATTCAAAACACCACACCATAGGAAAAAGCGGTGATTGGCCATTAACACCTTGTGGGCAACAAAAGTTTCAGATCAAGTTGATAAAAAAATTTCCCTTCATCCAAGTTTGTGTGACCTTATCCACAGTTTGGATGGGAAATAAACATTACGAAGACGTCATGATGGGCCTTTGGAAATTTCTAATGGTGGATCATTCAATGACCATTATTTCTTATAGTATAGTCCACTTAAGATTTTGATCTGCTACAGTTTTAGGGTGATGTCCTAAAACAATGTAATAAAACGGATGCATGGCGTTGATACATATCACATACATCAAGGTGGGCCCACAGTTAGGGCCGTGCTGTATTGGGTGAGGCCACGGTCGTACCTAATCTGCTCGTAATGCAGACGCAGATTGCCTTGGATAGCCTGTCGCACAGGAAGTTAGGTGGGGCCCACCATGATGTTTGTGAGGAATCCACCCTGTCCGTTGATTTTTTTTCAGATCATATTAGGACACGGGCACAAAAAGAGGCAGATCCAAACTAAGTGGGTCACACCACAGATAAAAGTGGAGAGCGAAATGCCTACCATTGAAACCTCATCAAGTCCTATCCTGATGTTTATATGCCATTCATATGGTTCATAAGGTCATTCCTACTTGAATGAACTGAAAACACAAAAAGTATTAGCTTGATCCAAAACTTCGGTGACCCTGTGAATGTTTTTCCTATCATGCGGCCCACTCGAGTTCTAGATCTACCTCATTTTTTGCCATATCTTAATTTGATACGGTAGAATGCAGGGACGGGATGGATTTCTCACAAACATCACAATAGGCCCCACCAAGTTCCTTATTGTGGGGGAAGCTCCTATACCATGGTGTGTAGGCAATCGGCGTCATGATTTACGGTGCTAGTGGGACGCGGATTAGCTACTAATAGGTTGAGCAACGAGACCGGCTGCTGAAGTGATGTCACCATATTTTGTTGGCCCATGATGATGTATGTGGTATATCTACACCGTCCATGCATTTGGAGAGATCATTTTAGGCCATAAGCCAAAGAATGAGGCAGATCCAAAGCTCGAGTGGACCCCACCACAGAAAACAGTGGGGAGAGCGAAGCCCCACCATTGAAACCTTCCTAGGGTCCACCATGATGTTTATTTGAGATCCGACTTGTTGATAACCTAACGCAGACATGAACGAAGGTAAAACACAAATATCAGCTTGACCGAAAACTTTTATAGCCCCTAGAAGTTTTAATGGTAGGCATTCAATCTCCATTGTTTTCTGTGGTGGGGTCCACTCTAACTTTGGATTTAACCCGGCTCATGCCCTAAAATGATCCATCCAAATGGTTGGATAATGTGGATACAACACATACATGATGGTGGGGCCCATAAAACATGGTGATGTCACTTCAGTAATGAGTCTTGCTACTCAACCCGACAGTGGCTAATCCGCATCCGTGCTAGTGGGGGCTACGGGTTCAGTGCTCTATGGAACCCACCATGATGTATGTGTTTTATCTACACCATTCATCCATTTTTCATATCATTTATGAGTATAAAAGCCTCCATCCTGATGTTTATATGCCATTCATATGGTTCATAAGGTCATTCCTTAATGGGATGAACTGAAAACACAAAAAATATTAGCTTGATACAAAACTTTGGTAGCCCTGTGAATATTTTTCCTATCATGTGGCCCACTCGAGTTCTAGATATGCCTCAGTTTTTGTAATGTCCTAATTTGATATGGCAGAATGCATGGATGGGATGGATTTCTCGCAAACATCACGGTGGGCCCCACCAAGTTCCTTATTGCGGGGAAGCTCCTGCAGATAGTGTGTAGGCAATCGGGCGTCATGATTGACCGTGCTAGTGGCACGCGGATTAGCTACTAATAGGTTGAGCAACAAGACTCGCAGCTGAAGTGATGTCACCATGTTTCGTCGGTCCCACCATGATGTATGTGGTATATCCACACCGTCCATGCATTTGGAGAGATCATTTTAGGCCATGAGCCAAAGAATGAGGCAAATCTAAAGCTCAAGTGGACCCCACCACAGAAAACAGTGGAGAGAGCGAAGCCCAACATTGAAACCTTCCCAGGGTCCACCATGATGTTTGTTTGAGATTCAACCTGTTGATAACCTAACACAGACATGAACGACGGTAAAACACAAATATCAGCTTGATCGAAAATTTCTATGGCCCTAGAAGTTCTTAATGGTAGGTGTTCAATCTCCATTGTTTTCTGTGGTGGGGTCCACTCTAACTTTGAATTTGACTCATTTTTTGGCTCATGCCCTAAAATGATTCATCCAAATGGATGGACAGTGTGGATATAACACATACATAATGGTGGGCCCCATAAAACATGGTGATGTCACTTCAGTAGTGAGTCTTGCTACTCAACCCGTCAGTAGCTAATCCGTGCTAGTGGAGGCTACCGGTCAGTGCTATATGGGACCCACCATGATGTATGTGTTCTATCTACACCATTCATCCATTTTTCATATCATTTATGGGTATAACAGTCGGATCCAAATCTCAAGTGGACCATGCCGTAGGAAACAGTAGTGATGGAAAGTCCACCATTAAAAACTTTCTAGGGCCATTATAATGTTTATTTGCCACCCAACCTGTAGTTGAAGTCACACGGACCTGGATGAATGGAAAACAAAAATATCAGCTCGATCCAAAACTTTTATTGCCTGCAAAAAGTTTTTAATGGTGGGTGCTCAATGACCACTGTTTCCAGTGGTGTACTCCACTTGAGATTTGGATTTGATTCAATTTTTGTCTCACACCAAATAATTTGGCAAAATGGATTGGCAGTTTGGATAAAATACATACATTATGGTGGGCCCACAGAGCAGCCAACCAGTGCCTCAGCTTCATATAGCAACCCTATGAAAAGATGACTCTTCAGCTTTATTTAGAAATTTTAAACATTAAATATCTCATAAACTTAATATTTACATTTTAGTAATTAAGCTACACTATTAATTATGAGTATTTTTGTCATTTTATAAAACAACATGCCGGAAAATGAGAGAAAACTAACAAAAGGTACCCCATTGTCAATTATCTTTATTAATGAGGTAGCTTAATGAAAAGATAATTTAAAAAGGTATCATAATGTAAATATAGTATTAATAATGTATTATTTTATAAAATTTCTTAAATATATAAATTTATTTTCTCCCCTCCGGCTTTTAAAACAACATCTTTTCATGATGGGAGGAAAATGAATTTCTCAAAAGTTATGCCCAAATGTACCATCATTTATCTTTATTCGCTCTACATGCTAGATGTTCTAATGGGTCAAATGAGTCATTGTCTATCTTTGATTATGCGCCACACATGATACTATGCCATGCATGCCAATATGCCATCATTCATCTTTTCTTGCACCTCACATGCGTAAAACTTCCACATGTGCTAATTTGCCATTTGTGTTATCATCCATCTTATTTATACCTACCATATGTGAGGCATTTTACTTGCACCAATATGCCTTATTTCACATGTGCCATAGCTTCAATCACCTCGCATGTACTAATTGTCTCACAATTCAACTTCATAAGCCCATACATGACAAGTATGCCACAATCTATCCTAAAGCATCTTACATGATTCACGTGTACTAATTTAGCATATACTATTAACTACTTAAAAAAATTTATTTTGCAAAATAACGAATTCAAAAATGTATCCTAAATTTTAAAAAAAAAATCTTACTAAAAATAAATAAGGAAAATGATGCTTCCTTTCTCACAATTTCGTAGATTGAGAACTACTATTTCCAATCCTATGCTTTCCATGAATCTAAACAGGCAAAGGGTTTTCCTTTCCACATGCAAAGGGTTTTTCTTTTACCTCCAAATTAGCCAGTTACCAAGTGGGCCATGCTAATAAAAAGGAAAATGGATAGATAGGAAAATAATACCTCTCCCAATCCAATGCACTTGAGACGCACGCCTGACAAGTGGACCACCTGAGCTGCACGGATGGTCTCAATGAATGAAAGTCCCGTATATGTCACACGCATGTGACAACTGCAGCTGTGTGGCTTTGCCATTTCGATAGCATTACTCTTCTACTTTTGACCAAACTATCCAACTTACTGTCTTATTTGATACTCCAAAAAATTAGAGAGGATGTACCAGCGACCGCATTCCAAGATAGTTGTTGGCACCTATTTTGCTGCCACACTGTTGCAATCCGAGCCATTGAAAGAGTGACCATCGGTAGATTGCCTGCAGCAAAAATCAGACAGGTCCAATCACCAGTCAGAGCAAAACTATCAAAATCAATGTACGGTTGATGATCTTATGCAATTCAAGTTTTTAGCCCACCTGTGCAGCATGATTTTCCTGCTACATGATCTTCATAGCTGGGCCAACCCTTTTAACGGTTAGGATGTCCTGAACGTTTTGTGGGATGATGTGGGAAAATGAGCCAATCCTTGAGGTATGCGGCTGAGGAATTACATTATAAACGGCTCCTCGGATTTGGGTTCTGACAATTTGGGGCCGTAATTCGGTAGTCCAAACCATTGCTGGAGATGGACCGCAACCCGTTTGATGATTACAGCCACCAGTCTTTGGGGCCATTTTTCATTTGAATGTAGATTTTTCTAAGGGGATGTTCGGATGAGCATGAAATGATCTAAAAATTACATATAAGTAATTAAAATCAAACCGTCCACATTATGTAACAGGTATACATGTGCCATGAACCAAAAACTATACTTATTTTTATCATCTGGGGTATCAGATTGGGAGACATTTATTGGACGGTTGAGATGAAAAATATTGAATTATCTTCTTTCAACAACCAAGTGTCCACAAATCAGAAATTATATCTCTTCAACTAATCTTAGTTTTGGATTGTAACTCTCTGAGGTTGAGTTCCATGATTTATTTAATTTAATTTGAGTTAATATATGCTCTGCATACAACTCCTAAGTGCATGAGAATCAAGCATTGCACATAACCCGAGTATCAAATAACTCTCCCTTATATAATTCCTCTCTTGGAATTCGTCTCTTCTACGACTGTACCTAATGTACGACAAACCTCTTTATAAGGCCAGCCAATAATTCAATGGCCAAACAGAAATGAATGTTGTACCCAATATAGTGAGGGGTAGATTGCGTATTTGGCAGTTTGATGATTCATGCAGCCAGGATCATCTGATCAATGTATCAGTGCTTTGATTGTGGTGTGGTCAGCCAATACTTAGTTGGGCCTTTTATTTATTTATTGTCCTTTAGTATCCATCGTGGTGAAAAAAGACCATGAGACCAGGGCTGACACATCTGGTCCCTAGTCCAGTTGAAATGAACAGGACTAACTAGGTTGAATCACCTGTCCAAATGATTTATGGTGTGGAATCGAATTAGGTCAAACTGAGCCTGAGTTAACTCAGATAAATCAATACTCAGATCCATAGCTCAAGTGGGAGAGTGAGTGAAGATAACCTCGTTTCAAATAGGGCTGTTAACGGATCGGATTTGGACCAGATCAATGTTGATCCAAATTCAATTTCGATCACAAGTGTCTGATCCAAATTCGATCCATTTTAATTCTGGGAAATCCAAATCCTATTCAAACTCAATCCGATCAAAACTAATACTCCTTTAGATAAATATGATCAAAACTAGTACTCCTTTAGATAAATATGATCAAAACTAGTACTCCTTTATATAAATCCGATAAAAAACTAGCCCCCCCCCCAATCAGATCGGGGTCGATTTGAATCTGATCCGGCTATTAAACGGATCAAAGATTTCAATCAGAATTCGATCTGTTGATCCAATTAAATCGGATCGGATTCAGACCATAATCCGATCCGTTGACAGCCCTAGTTTCAACACTTATGTCTTGGTATCAATTCCCAAGGGGGTGGCTAAAATTGTAGTGTGACAAACAGGGGGGGGGGGGGGGGGGGGGGTGGTGTACTAACCAAAAAAGAAGAAACCCTCGGATTAATCAAACTGAACTTGTCATAAACCATGGTATCCATCTCCAGGCAAATGTTCATATAGTTAGGATCATCCATCCCATGCACTATTGGGTTGGGAGCTTTTGGCACCAGTGTCTGGCTAATGCATGGTATGGAGTTCATCTAAACGTGGAGCACTTGTGTTTTTCTTATTTCATTCCTGACAAATGATCCAATGGTCAAGTGCAGGTTATGTTGGGATAAAAGCCTGTAGCGGAAGCGGAAAACGCCGAACACGTGAAGCAACACGAAATCAAACGAGTAACAAGATGCAATCAATCACATGCAAGCACACCACAAGAGACTCCGAATTTTACTTAGAAAAACCCCAAAACGGGTAAAAAACCACGGCACAAACGATCCACTATGAATATCAGAAGATTACAGAGATTGACAGCCCACAAAGCAAGGAAACACATAAAAAATCCAAGTTTTCTCTCACACACACCTCTCCCCTCTTCTTAGTACGAATAGGAAACCTTGGACACCTTAGGATACATCTCTAGGTCGGATTACAACACCTTAAATAGGAAGAAATCCGAAAATAGAAACACCTTGCGCAGTACTGCGGATTGCGCAAGAAATCCGAGCGCACAGCCGGCCGGTCGGCCGACCGGTCGTCCTTCACAAAAACAGTCTAGGGAGAACAGACCCGACCCCGCCTCACATCCGACCGGTCGCCCGACCGGTAGGAGCCCACTAACGACCGGTCGGCCGACCGGTCTGGGCACCAGGAAAACGTACAGGGGGTCTTCACAGCATCTAGGTTGCGCTGTCCGGCCGGTCGGAGCACCCATTCGAGCCAAGTTTGAAGACTCAACCAAACAAACTCCACCGAGGCTTCAAACGTCGAATCAACACATCTTTACAACGTCATCTCATCTTCAATCATAGTTTCACCGCTTCTCGTGCCACCATCGACCCTATCCTTGCAAATTCACGCCCTTTACCGCTCTTCTCATGTGGCCCTTGGGCACTTGCCACATATGAGCAACCGTTGATCTCGCTGCCGTTCCCTCAGCTCCACCGTGAATTGTGCTCCCGATCAACATGTAAAGATGGCCACACCTTCGTGCCTTTATACACACGAGTGCCCCCTTCATCACTTCACAACAATGATCGCGGCCGATAAACACGCACTCTTTCGCCTCGAGTGCACCAAGAGAAATCACATTCATCTTTATCTTGAGAACGTGCTTCACATCTTCCAGGACTCGTTCGACCCCATCGAACATCCTGATGCGTACAGTACCAACACCTACAACCTTATGAGCGACTCTATCGCTCACAAACACCTGATTCTCCACCATACTCCCTGTATGTCGTGAATGAACTACGGTCAGGACAAACGTGACATGAAACCCCTGAATCAAGGATCCACTCACTATCGTGAGATCTCTTGCCAGATATAGTCAAAACTTCACAAAAATCGCCACCGTCCTCTACGGTATTGGCTCCATCTCCAGAAGAATTTCCATACTTCTCTTGCCTCAACCTGGGATTCTGACAATCCCCTCTCATGTGGCCCTCTTGGCCACAATTCCAACACTTCACTTTAGACTTACCTTTGCCCTTGGCCCTCGATCCCGATTTCGAATATCCTCCATGCTCAGAACTTCTCCCTACCATAACCAGTGCCTCTGAGGAATAACGGGAAGCCACGTCACCGCTTTTCTTTCTCATCGCCTTCGACTGGAGGGCTGAGATAACGATCTCAACGCTTATGGTTTCCCTTCCTGCACACACAGTCCCTAAATGACTCATATGAATATGGAAGAGAATTCAACAGGATGCATGCTTGATATTCATCCTTCATCCGGTTCATCGATCTCCACCAACTTGCAAACCAGCCTATTAAACGTGCTCAGGTGGTCCTCCACCTCAGTTCCTTCAGCCATCCTCAAGGTGAACAACTGCATCAACACGTACATGCGATTCTCTAGAGATTTCTTGGCATAAACCTTCTCTAGCTTCGCCATCGTTTCAGCCTGCAGTCTTCTCCTTCATGACATGATAGAGAACATCATCCGTAAGGTTTAACAGGATTGAGGTTCTTACCTTCTTGTCGAAGCCTCGTCCACTCATCGTCCTTCATAGCCTCGGGTCGCTTTCCAAGAGCTACATCAAGCCCTTGCTGAACCAGGAAGGATTCAATCTTCACCTTCCATAGCTCAAAGTTATTTTTCCCAGAGAACTTCTCTATATCGAACCTTGCGCTCGATACCATCTTCTCGTCTCAGATTCGAATCTACTTCACCCCAACTTTATATCTAATACCACTTGTTGGGATAAAAGCCGACAGCGGAAACGCCGAACACGTGAAGCAACACGAAATCAAACGAGTAACAAGATGTAATCAATCACACACAAGCACACCACAAGAGACTCCGAATTTTACGTGGAAAAACCCCAAAACGGGTAAAAAACCACGGCACAAACAATCCACTATGAATATTAGAAGATTACAGAGATTGACAACCCATAAAGCAAGGAAACACAGAAAAAATTCAAGTTTTCTCTCACACACACCTCTCCCCTCTTCCTAGTACGAATAGGAAACCTTGGACACCTTAGGATACATCTCTAGGTCGGATTACAACACCTTAAATAGGAATAAATCCGAAAATAGAAATACCTTGCACAGTACTACGGACTGCGCAAGAAATCCGCGCGCACGGCCAGGCTGGTGGACCGACCGGTCGGCCTTCACAAAAACAGTCCAGGGAGAACAGACCCGACCCCGCCTCACATCCGACCGGTCGGAGCCCACTGACAACCGGTCGGCCGACCAGTCTGGGCACCAGGAAAACGTCCAAGGGGGTCTTCACAGCATCTAGGTTGCGCTGTCCGGCCAGCCGGCCGGTCGGTCGAAGCACCCATTCGAGCCAAGTTTGAAGACTCAACTCAACAGGTTAATCTTTCCACACAACTAGTTGCCTTTAGACTTCGGTATCCATACCATCTCCCAAGCCATTTATCATGCCCAAACCACTCTTCATAAGCATCCTTGAGAAAATTCACACTGGTCGATGTACCAATCCAAAATGTGGCTATGAGAATGTTTAAAAAATATCAGGCCAAATGCACTAAATAGGTTGAGCTGAGCTAGCCATAGGCACTTAAGACTTAGAACTCAAGACCAGCACAGTCACTGTGCTTGAATACAGCCAAACTAAGTCCAGATAGGCTAAATGCCTGTCCCTAGCTTAGCACCTGACCTAATCCGGCTAAAAGGATCTAAGCATGGCCCTAGCCATAGTAGAAAGCTCTAAATCATGACTTGATTTGATGATTATCTATATTTGGTTGACTGAGAGACTTAACATGGCTCAACTCTTGATGAGAGGAGTGAAATAACAATGAAGAAGATTACCATCTTTCTCTATTGATCAGGACCTATTGAGTTCACAAAAGTAAGAGAGAAGATTCAAGTATTATTATTGAATAATAATCTAAGATTATTCAATTACTTACTTATATGAATGACCTTTAAAATCTTAATTCAATTAGAAATTAACTTGAAATAACAAAATCTACTGTAAGGTTAATTTTGCCAAAAATATAGACATTTAAAAGATTTTATTAGAACACTATGTCATTATTACCACAACTTCTAAAAGGATGAAAATTCTAAAATTTTAAGGGGCAATGCCATACAGCCGCCTATATTTTGAGCCAATCCCGAAAAAGGTTTGCTTTTAAACTCTTTCCTAAAATCTGCTTAACCTTTCAAATATTGTCAAAAATCTGCCTTTGTTAACTTTAGCTATCATCATCAGCTGTTATCTCCATAGAAAGACCATTATACCCTTACTCTTAAAAGAATTCAAGTATCATAGACCAACATTTACCAAGCGGAATTCATTGGGACAGAGGGTTATGTTGTGGGCCCCACAATGATGTGTTTGTTCGATCCACACCTTCCCTCATTCGTGGACCACTATTTTAGACCATGAACTAAAAAATGAGGAAGATCCAAATCTCAGGTGGACCCCACAACACAAAAATAGTACAAATGAATGCCTGACTATCTTTGATTTTTATGTAGCCCACCACGATGATAATACATCTAATCTAACCATGAGGTGGCTTGATAAAATTTATTCCTAGGATCAAAACATCAAATCCATTTACGATGCAGATGGGCCACATAATTGGAAATAGTTTTTTAGGGGGAGCATTGCCTTGTACTCCTGTCAATTGTATGGTCCACTTGAATCACAGGATGGACAGGAAACTTGGGCCATCCGCGTAACATGGGTGATGCACATGTTGGTATAGGTGGATTTCAAATAAATGCCAGATTAATGATTGTCCAGTTTGGTAGGACGCAATCCTAGCTTCGGTAGGACGTAATGTGCTTTCTCATTTAGGAGGGGAGCGGATTAGGTGTGGTTAAGGTCTTACCTAAGATGGTGCAGCCCACTAATGTGGGCCTAACTTAATTTATATATTTATAAATCCACGCAGTCCATCCGGTTTTTTATAAAATTTTAGGGCATATTTCCAAAAATTAAGCAGATCCAAACCTCAGGTTGATCATACTATAGGAAACAATGGTAATTGAAAGTTTCACCATTAAAATATATATAGGGCCCACCGTAATGTTTTCTTAATATTTATTTTCCATCCAACCTATTTAAAAGGTCACATAAACCTGGATTAAGGGAAAAAATAAATATCAGATTGATCCAAAACTTTGGTGGCCCAGAAGAAGCTTTTTATGGTCACTCATCCACTGTTTCATCTAATATGGTGCATATGAGTCTTGGATTTGCTTCATCTTTTAGTTCATACATTATAATGTTCTTTAAATGAGAATGGACGGCATGGATATAGAATACACACATGAAGGTGCACTCCATGGTAAAGGTGGCACCATGTTATGTGAGGCCTGGGCTGCACCTAATCCGTTGTCATTTGGGATTTTTATTGCATTAGCCCGAGTTGTGGTTATTTTTACTAAAAGTTCAATTTCTGGTACTGGCACATCTTTTTTGGCCTTTTGACGAGAAATTGGACTTTCTTGGGTCCAAAATGCCCCACTGACGCTTTGACGTTTTGTCGTCTAGTGTACGTCCAGAAGAGGCGTAAGCTTGGGCGTTTCAAAGGGGCTCTACTCGTGGGCCCCACCATGATACGTATGTTACATCCATGCCGTCCATCTTTTTTGTCACGTTATTTTAGGCCATGGGTCCAAATTTGAAAAAGATTCAAATCTTGGGTGGACCATATTGCATGAAGCAATGATTTCAACTATTAAAAACTTTCTAGGGCCATCATAAGGTTTATTTTCCATCTAAATCAATCGCTCACGTAGCTCTTTAGAATCGCCATGAGTTGAACAACCTAATGGACGGACTAGATTATCCAAGGCAGGACCCACTTAGCTAGTAAATAAAAAATAGAAAAGAAAAAAAATGGACATTGGACAGGGAGTAAATTAGTGGTACCGAGGTAACATCTTAGTGGGTGTTACCATAACCGTGTGGAGCCCAACTTGATGTATATTTTGTATATCTATGCCGTTTATCTTCTGTCCTTTATCATTTTAGGACATGATTCCAAACTTGAAGAAGATCCAACTCTTAGGTAAACCATACCACTGGAAACAGTGATGAATAACCATTAAAAACATTTTACGGGTCACAAAATTTTTGGATCAATCTGATATTTGTCTTTTTCCCTCATTCAGATTTTTTTTTTTTTTTTTTTTTTTTACATTATCAACGAGTTAGATGGAAAATAAACATTACGAAACCTTGCTATGGCCGTTTGGAATTTTTAATGGTGAGGCACTCAATCACCACTGTTTAGTGTGTTAAGGTCCACCTGATATTTGGATATGCTTAATTTTTGGAACCCCTTCCTAAAATGGTTTGTAGAAACATATGGACGGCGTGGATATACAATATATCATCAAGGTGGGCCCCAAGTAGGGCTAACAACCATTTATAGTGCCAGGGGAAATCCACCATGCTTAGGGGGATTTCAGGGGAATTTCATAGTGTTAAGGGGAATCCATATTGCTCAGGGGGATTCCACAATACCAAGGGGAATCTATAGTGCTTGGGAGGATTTCACAGTGCTTAGGGGGATTCTACAGTGCCAGAGGGATTCCACAGTGCTCAGGGGGATTCCACAATGCCAAGGGAATTCACATGCTCAGGGGGGTTTCACAATGCCAGGGGGAATCCACAGTGCTCAAGGGGGTTCTATAGTGCCCAAGGGAACCTACAATGCTCGGGGGGATACCACAATGCTCAGAGGGAATCCACAATGCTTAGGGGGAATACATAGTGGCCAGGATGACATATAAACATCATTGTGGACCCAGGGAGGTTTCAACGATATGAATTTTCCTACCCACCTTTTCCTTTAGTGCGGCTCACTTGAGTCTTGGATTCGGTTAATCTTTTGTTGCATGCCCTAAAATAAGCTCAAAAAATGGATGGACAGCGTAGATTTCTCACAAACATCACAATGGGTCCCACCTAAAATCCCAGCAAGGAACTTCATGTGAAAGGCTTTCACAGGAAATCCACATCTATGAGAGGGCTTCTGCCCTAATGAAGTGACATCACCAACTTTTGTGGGTCCACTGTGATGTATGTGTTGTATCTGTTGGGGTTAGGAGCCCCGCAGCGGAAGCAATCAAAGCAGGCGAGGAACACACCACAATGGCAATCAATAAGCAAATCATCACACACAAGAAGGCAAACCGATTTTTACGTGGAAAAACCCCTCACGGGTAAAAAACCACGGCACAAAGCGACACCAATCCACTATGAATCAGAAGTTACAAGAGATTACAGAAGAAAACCATAGATCACAGCCCACAAGAGAAATCCCAAGCCACCCGAAGCTAATTCTCACATGAGGAGGACAAACCCATCCCTTTCCCTCAACCCAGAGAACTCCAAGCTTCCTCCATAGCTCTTTCTCTCCCCTAGAACCCTCTCAATCCCTCGGCTCATTGGCGGCCCTTAGTGGCAACCCTAATCTCGGATTACATCTCCTTAAATAGGAGAAAACTATCCACACCGTCCATCCATTTGGAGATACCATTTTAGGGCATGATCTAAAGAATGAGACATATCTAATTCTCAAGTGAACCCCACTAAAGAAAACAATCGAAATAGTTACCCGACCGTTGAAACCTTCCTATCATGATGTTTATTTGAGATCCAACCTATTTATAAGTTCACACAAACATGGAAGAAGGGAAAACACAAATATTAGCTTGATTGAAAGCTACTATGACCCCAAGAAGTTTTTAATGGTAGGACATCAATCCCCACTTTTTTCTTTGTTGAGGTCCACTTGAGCTCTGGATCTGCTTCATTCTTTGGCTCATACCCTAGAATGGTCTCTCCAAATGGATGGATGGCAGTGGATGTAACATACGTATTATGGTGGGGCCCATGGTGGAGCCCCTTTGTAATGCCCAAGAAGGCTACCGCCTTTTCGTGAACATACGGTGGTAGCCTTCATTTACAAGGCTTTCGTACGCAAAGCAGTGGTTAGAGGGGGCATTTTCGATTGTTGAATTTTCAATTTCTCATCAAAAGGCTAAAAAATGAGCTAGACGAGAAATTGGAATTTTAGTAAAAATATCCACAACTCGAGGCTAATGCAGTAAAAATCCTTTGCAATTTACAAGTGGTTCCGTGTTTTCTGTACAAATGTGCCCAACTTAATTTTGTAATTCAAAACCTTGATGTATTCATCCCATCCATCTTCTTAGGAAGAAAATTTTAGGAAATGAGCAAAAAAATGAGTCCGATCCAAAGATCTAATGGGCCACAAAACAGAAAATTATGAATATTGTATATTCAATGTTAAAACATTCTTAGGACCACAAAATCTTTAGATGAGGCTAGCAGTTTTCTTTTTTCAAGTTATCTCATTGAGAATAATATAATGAACAGGTTTCTACTTCTAATAAAAGGTTTGGATGACTTATAAATGTCACAGTGGACCCAATAATTTTTCAATAGTAGACGCATCCCTTTCCCATTATTTCCCATCGTGTGGCCCACTTTAATTTATGATCCGTCTAAAGTTTTTGTATTATATCCTAAGCATGAGTAGAAAAAAAAAAATGGATGAACTTGTAAGTCAATATCATTATCTATCATAATGCCCATATATTCCAACATATATCATTCAAAACTTAATTTACTTTCATGTCTAACGTAATTCAAAGATTTCGTAACATTCACTTCAAAAGTAAAATCAACACACATGTGAAGAATTTAACATATTCCATTGTCAAAATATTAAATTTTATTCAAATAAGCTTTTTGAAACAAACATGTGAACACCACTTCATTTTCTTCAAGTTATTTATACTTTCCAAATGTGGTACTATCAATCTAATAATATGTATTGCAATAAAACAATCAAGAATTAATATTCAATCACCAATAAAAATGGGGGAAGCTTGAAGGGTGAGAGACCTCACCTCAAGGGATACTCTCTTTCTCTTTATTCTACTAAGAAAAGGGGCAAGGGCAAGCAATTCTCAAGATCCTACAATAATTCACACATTATATTAATGTACTTATTATTGACTTAATAGACACTAATATCAAGAACCTAAGAGGTGGACTCACCTCAATTCGAAGCCTACAAGGATCTAAGCCCAACAAACTAGCTCTACTCCAATGGTGAAGGGCGATCATAGAATCCCACATCATAAATTCACATTTGTCCAAAAAAGGAAGTAACTTCTAAATTTGGGAGAATGGATTCAATCATTGAAATAGTTTAAACAGAAATTAACAAAAGGTTTCAACTGTTATCCTACCTAATTAGTAAGCTCAAATTTATTCAAATTACTAGAATTTGAAAAGAAGTGAAATTGCTAATTAGAGATCTCAAGCAATCTTTTGTTCGAGTAAGGGCCCAATCCATCCTTCGACTCCAATTCTCATTATCGTCATAGTTTAATGAATTTAAGATGTAAAGTAATGGGTAAGGCCCTACTCCAATTCTATTTAATACTTTAAGATTAGCACAAAGTAGCCCCACTAACTTAACCTGGCCTCGAGTCTAATACAAGAGGTAGTCAAGTTCTATCGTAATTTATCACTTAAATCAGAATTCTTCATACTAGTCATTTTTTATTACTGACATAAATAAGGGATAAGCACCATCCTACAATTTATACATTTCTCTCAGCTTGTACTCCTCACATTACCCATATGTAATCATAATATTAGCTAACCTTCAATCCCATCCAGACACATTGAATTTGTTGTATATGTCAAAATTTGAAAGTTCCCTTAAATGGAGTTAAACCCATTGAAGGGTCCAAATGAATCCAACAATACGCACAACTCAAACTGCTGAATGGTTCTACAATTAAGTCAAGTTTGGTTCAACACTTGCAGCCTAATTCGAGGAAAATACAATTAAAGGAGGATGAAGTTCTACCTGAAATCAGAAATTCAACTGTCTGGAGTGTTCTGCAATATTCTGAATAATGCCCAACATGAGGTTCTCAGATTGTGTTATATAACAAGACTCAATCTCCATATCTGAGACAGCAATGTTAGGATCTGCTACAATGACAGATTTTTACTGCTTCAGATGCCTCAATCACTGCAACTACCGACGTTCGAATCTATATAGCTTTAACGCACAGCTCTTTACCATCATAGACGTCCAGATCTCTGTTGTTACAAACACTTGGGTCAATGCAGCTGCAACACCCAACGCGCCAGTCGCCTCAACCTCCAAGAAGATGAAAAACGCACTCTCTAGACATCATTCTTCAGTTTGAAGAAATGAAACTTAAAGAGACGATTTGATCTTCCAACCGGATGGAGTAACAACAGGTGACCATAGAATGAAGAAGAAGGTGAAGACAGTTTGGAATTTGCTTAGGGTTTTGACTGGCAGCAAGATGAAAGAATGATTTTCTCTCCTCTTTTGTATATGCTTCACGATCCAAGTGAAATGAATGGGGGGTCGAGATGCACTCAAAACCTCGATTTCATTCAACTAAGAATGGCTGAGAAGTCTTAAAAAAAAACTTACTCGAATTGCTCACCTGGCAATGCCACTTCTGGAAGCAAGGACAAACAACCATTCTTTGGCTAGGAATCTATGAAACATGGTAACCTTTCGCACTCAAAAGGATAGACGGCTTGGATTTTCCAAGTGTGGGCCACAATGGCCACAGTTGGATGATTTTGTAGTTGTATAAAACACAAAACTCAAATTGGACAGTCCCGCTTCTGCCACTAACTATGCCCCATTCGATGAACAACGATGATCATCGTCACCAAGGTTTTCTCAAAACGCTAACCAAGAATCGTTTGAACAGTTTGGATCGTCCCACCATACCTCCAAAAGTGGACCACTTGTACACCCCAAACGGACAGTGGTCCGTCCGCACGCTATAGCTCATTCATGAAAGAGGAATTTCCTCTTTTGTTTTTGAGAAAGTCGGTTTGACCAACTCAACTGGAACTAGTGCACAGCATGTGCACAGGTGCTGATGCACGTGCACATCCAAGTGGACCCCTACAATTATGTTTTATAAAAATCCACTCCATCCATTCACTTTGTCATAAAGCTTTAGAGCTAGTGGGCAACACTTGGCCCATTCTACAAATCTGATGAACAACACTCATTTTTTTTATAACTTTTATAATATAATCTATTTATATCCATAATCAATATAAATATATATAAATGTAATATATAAATATTATTTAATTAATTAAATTTCTGACTGAAATTTATTGATTTAAAATCATCAAAATGCCGGTAAGATACGGAGTATTACACGGCCCAGTAGGCTTGACGGGATCGTATCGCACATTCGATTATTGGTGGACTTAATACATTTGAGGGCCCCGGGTACTCTGACTTCAAAGGACTATGATACAACAACCATCAGTCATCTATGTTGCCGTATTTAGGCGGAACCGATTGATACATGGGCTTCCGTTTAGCTTAACGTGGGTAGTTAAGACCCGCGTAGTGAACTACCGTCAACCTTCCAGTTTTTCTATCCAATCGGGTACGCCTCGAGTAACCAACAAGCATGGGTTACCCGTCTCAGAAGGTATGGTCAAATATTTCATATCACATCTCATCTGACACTTGATTGAAATCTCACAATGATGTAACTTAGGAAAAATTCTAATAATTTAAATATGCAGAATTAATTTATTTCTAATCATGTGTGAGCATAATTCCACCACAAGAATTCATGAAAAGCAATTAGGAGGCAGTTTAATTCACTCAAGCATTTTGTCAAACACATGAGCTGCAGAAATTTGTAAACAGTACAATTGCAATAAATCATATCTCAAATCGATCAACAATGATTCATCCTAAACCTAGCAACCACATTAATCCTAAACTGACAACATTTGATAAACGCAAACTTAGAAACATAATTCCACACCTTAGTGTTTAGGGTTTTCATATGATTTCGTAACATTAGGTTATGGCCGACGGAACATGATCCCGTGAGCACGAATATGGCAAGGTTAGGGTTGATAGCCACCATTTACAATTATTGGGACATGAGGGACGAGAATTCTTACTTATCGACACTCGACAGCGGTTTGAAGTAATCGTTGGTGGCTCAACACAACAACGAAGATGAGTAGTAGGTAGGATCTCGAGTCCCAAACCCTAGCTCAACCCAAGCACTCCGAATTTCGAATCCTCAAGATGCCCTAATTCTTGAGTTCTTCTTTCTAAGCAAAAATGAGGAATGTGTGTTGAAGGCAAATGCTCCAACCCATTCTATTTATGGGTCCAGCATGACCTGAATGGCCTTAGCGTTTAGCATGTTTTAAAATATAGCCATCAAGGTGGCTGATTCGTTTATTAGGGCCCATTGGGTCCCACACCAACCAAACCCAATCGGTCGTAAGATTGGTCAAGTTGAGATCTAACATTGGTCGACTCATTTCGCCGATCAGGTGTGGCGATCTACCGGCACAGTATGATATACGATCCAACGGTCATTGTGTCACGATCGAAGGTGCGATTTTGGGGATTAGCCTATGGATTTAATTACATTAGGGGGCCAAAATCTCATGGCGTTTCAACGGTCAGATTTGACCACGTGGACGATGTTCAAAATGATATACATAAGTTACCTAATTTAGGTAACTTACACACCTCATGTGCCCCCCATTCGGAACCCAAGTCAAGGGATCCAACCCCTCGGTTTGGCTTAATGTCCTGCGTGGGTTGGCAAGCCCACTAAGACGAAGGGCCACATCGATTCTTAAATCATTCAGTGACTCATCAAGGGTCCTATAGATGATTGAAATATTCAGGGTCCCACCATGGGACCGTGGAGTCTGGTAACGGAGGGGTTCGAAACGAAGTACAACTATACGTACAACGTTTATGATGTTACCACCCGTAGGTGAATTTTTAGGACGTTACAGCAGGACCTACTTAACTTGTAAATAAAAAATGGAAAAGAAAAAAATGGACATTGGAACAAGGAGCGAATTAGCTGTACCAAGGTAACATCTTAGTGGGTGTTACCATAACCGTGTGGGGCCCAACTTGATGTATATTTGTACATCTATGCCGTTTATCTTCTGTCCTCTATCATTTTAGGACATGATTCCAAACTTGAAGAAGATCCAACTCTTAGGTAAACCATACCACTTGGAAACAGTGATGAATAACCATTAAAAACATTTTATGGGTCACAAATATTTTGGATTAATTTGATATTTGTCTTTTTCCCTCATTCTGTTTTTTTTTTTTTTTAATTTTTTATTTTACATTATCAACGAGTTAGATGGAAAATAAACATTATGAAACCTTACTATGGCCGTTTGGAATTTTTAATGGCGAGGCACTTAATCACCACTGTTTAGTGTGTTAAGGTCTACCTGATATTTAAATATGCTTAATTTTTAGAACCCCTTCCTGAAATGGTCTGTAGAAACAAATGGATGGTGTGGATATACAATATATTATCAAGGTGGACCCCAAGTAGGGCTGACACCCATTTATAGTGCCAGGGGAAATCCACCATGCTTAGGGGGATTTTACATTGCCAGGGAAATTTCATAGTGTCAGGGGGAATCCATAGTGCTCAGGGGGATTCCACAGTGCCACGGGGAATCCATAGTGCTCAGGGGATTCTACAGTGCCAGGGGGAATCCACATTGTTCAGGGGGATTCCACAGTACTCAGGGGGATTCTACAATGCTAAGGGGATTCCACAATGCTCAGGGGGATTCCACAATGCCAGGGGGAATCCACAGTGCTCAAGGGGATTCTATAGTGCCCAAGGGAACCTACAATGCTCAGGGGGATACCACAATGCTTAGGGGGATACCACAATGCTCAGGGGGAATCCATAGTGGCCAGGATGGCATATAAACATCATTGTGGACCAAGGGAGGTTTCAATGATATGAATTTTGCTACCCACGTTTTCCTTTGGTGCGGCTCACTTGAGTCTTGGATTCGGTTCATCTTTTGTTGCACGCCCTAAAATGAGCTCAAAAAATGGATAGACAACGTAGATTTCTCACAAACATCACAATGGGTCCCGCCTAGATTCCCAACGAGGAACTTCATGCGAAAGGCTTTCACAGGAAATCTACATCTGTGAGAGGGCTTCTGCCCTAATGAAGTGACATCACCAACTTTTGTGGGCTCCACTATGATGTATGTGTTGCATCCACACCGTCCATCCATTTGGAGATATCATTTTAGGGCATGATATAAAGAATGAGACATATCTAATTCTCAAGTGAACCCCACTAAAGAAAACAGTCGGGATAGTGACCTGACCGTTGAAACCTTCCCATCATGATGTTTATTTGAGATCCAACCTATTTATAAGTTCACACAAACATGGAAAAAGGGAAAACACAAATATTAGCTTGATTGAAAACTTCTGTGACCCCAAGAAGTTTTTAATGGTAGGACATCAATCCCCACTATTTTCTTTGTTGAGGTCCACTTGGGCTTTGGATTTGCTTCATTCTTTGGCTCATACCCTAGAATGGTCTCTCCAAATGGATGGATGGCCTGGATGTAACATACGCATCATAGTGGGGCCCATGGTGGAGCCCCTTTGTAATGCCCAAGAACGCTACCGCCTTTTCGTGGATGTACGGTGGTAGCCTTCCTTTGCAAGGCTTCCGTATGCAAAGCAATGGTCAGAGGGGCATTTGGACGGTTGAATTTTCAATTTCTCATCAAAAGGCTAAAAAAATGAGCTAGATGAGAAATTGGACTTTTAGTAAAAACATCCACAAGTAAGGGCTAATGCAGTAAAAATCCCTTGTCATTTACATGCTATTTACACACGGTGGTTCTGTGTTTTCTGTACAAATGTGCCCAAGTTAATTCTGTAATTCAAAACCTTGATATATCCATCCCATCCATCTTCTTAGGAAGAAAATTTTAGGAAATGAGCCCAAAAATGAGTCCGATCCAAAGGTCTAATGGGCCACAAAACAGAAAAATGTGAATATTGTATATTCAATGTCAAAACATTCTTGGGACCACAAAATCTTTGGATGAGGCCAACGGTTTTCTTCTTTCAAGTTATCTCATTGAGAATGATATAATGGACGGTTTCAACGCCTAATAAAAGGTTTGGATGACTTATAAATGTCACAGTGGACCCAATAATTTTTTAATAGTAGACACATCCCTTTCCCATTATTTCCCTTCGTGTGGCCCACTTTAATTTCTGATCTGTGTAAAGTTTTTGTATTATATCCTAAGCATGAGCAGAAATAAAATGGATGAACGGATTTGATTCTAACCAAAATCATAGTGAGCCTCACCTGTGGCCGATCATGCAGAAAAAGCCGAGGGGTTGTCATATCCATCAACTGTCCCATCATGCAGAAAAAGCCGAGGGGTGCGAATTAGGTGTTACACGGCAACAGCTTAGTGGGTGTTACCTACCATATGGCCCACATTGATGATATTTTGTATATCCATTCCGTCCATCCGTTTCTACAGCCCGTTTTAGGATGATTTTAAAAAAGTTATACAGATCCAAATCTCAAGTGGACCACACCACTGGAAACAGTTTGATTGAGTGCCCCACCATTAAAATTTCCAAGAGGCCATCGCAAGATTTTGGCAGTGTTTATTGCAATCCAAGCTCTTTATAATGCCAATAAGTTCTTGATGAAGGGAAAATATAAATATTACTTTGATCCAAAACCTTTTTTAGCCCACGAAACGTTTTTAATGTTATTCATCACTGTTGCTAGTGGCATGATCCACCTGAGAGTTTTTGTAGCCCACGAAACGTTTTTAATGTTATTCATCACTGTTGCTAGTGGCATGATCCACCTGAGATTTGGATCTTCTTAGGGTCCTTGAATTACAGGCTAAAATGATATGAAAAAACAGGCAGACGGCTACGATATATAAACAATACTTCATGATGACCCTACACGGTTAGGGTAACACCCGGGTAACCTGCGAAAGCCTTTCGCAGGCATCTCCTTGCTCGGAATTTAGGTGGGGCGCACCGTGATGTTTTTGAGAAATCTATGCTGTCCAATCATTTTTTGAGATCATTTTAGGCGTTGTGGAAAAAAAATTAACAGGATCCAAGACTCAGGTGGGCCACACTAAAGCAAAAGGTGGGTAGGGAAATTCCTACCGTTGAAACCTCTATGGGTCCACAGTGATGTTTATATGCCATCTATACCGTTCATAATGTCATTACTACTGAGATGAACTGAAAACACAAATATTATCCTGATTCGAAACTTCTGTAGCCCCACAAATATTTCAACTGTAGAAGTCCAATAGCCACGTTTTGGGCCAACTTTAGTCTTGGATACTGTTCATTTTTGCCTCAACGCCTGAAATGATCTTAAAAAACGGTTGGACGGTGTAGATTTCTAACAAACATCACGGTGGCCTCACATAGATTCCGAGTGCAGTGGCCCCACTTAGATTTCTCACAAACATCACGGTGGCAATCGACGTACAGGACTCTTTCACCAAAAGGCAACAGAGAGAGATGACTCTCCAGGAGCAATCGGAAGCTAGGTGAAGCCTCTACCTGGATGCTTATGAGAAAGCCACCCGGTCCATTTGCTTTCTCGTTTCATTTTTTTAGCATGAGCCTAATAATGACCCAGATTTAAAGATTGAGTGAGCCACACAGCAGAAAACAATGGAAATTATTAGATCCTCCAGGTTGAAGTTCGAACATCGGATGAAAAGAATTATTTGATAGGTAAAAAAATTCGTATAATTGTTCATTCACAAGTGGCCCGTACAGATGGAGGGCTTGAATCATGAACTCATTCAGCCATGCCGTGAGAGGGGGGAGAGTGAGACGGAAGATAAAAAAAAAAAAAAAAAAAACAGAAGCTATGAAAAGGAGGGTACGTCGGTCTTTTTAAAAATATAGCATGAATGAAGTAACGGCAGCGCTAACGGTGTATAAGGTAGGCAGGTTTTAAGAAAGAATTTAAAAATGAGCTCTTTTTTGAAATTGGCTCAAATTATAGGCGGCTGTATGGCATTGCCCCAAATTTTAAAAGTAAAAAAGTATAACAATAATTGAAATTACTAAAAATATTATTTTTTTTTTCAAAATTTTGATTTTAACCATTTAAGCTGATGGTTTTCTACTTTTCGCTAATAAATAAATTGTTTACCAAATAAACTTTTTCTAGATAAGTACGAAAGTTTTGGATCAATCCAATATTTGTATTTTCCCTTCATCTATATTTTTTTTATATTATAAATAGGTAGGATTGCAAATAAACATTAAGAAAGCCTTATAAAGGGCCTGTTGGAATTTTTAAGGGTGAAGCACTCAATTACCACTGTTTCCCGTGGTGTGGTAAACATGATATTTGGATCTACATAATTTTTGGGAATCTATCCTAAAATGTGCTGGAGAAGCGGATGGATGGCCTGGATATACAAAATATCATCAAGGTGGGTCCCACGGTAAGGGTAACACCTTGATTGGTGTTACTCCGGTAAGAAATCGGATTGTGAACGGATTTACTCGGGACGCTGTCATCGTCCTGAGTAAACTCAATTGGGCTCACTGTGAATGTACGTGGCTTATCTACACCGTACACCCGTTTTTCCAGCTCATACCATAGGAAACAGTGGGAATAATATTTCCACCCTTGGAACCTTCATAGGGCTTACAGTGATGCTTATTTGTCATCCAACTTGTTCATGAGATCACAAAGATATGGATGAAAGGAAAACACAAATATCAATTTGAACTAAAATTTTTGTGACCTCCAAGAATTTTTTAATGGTATAGATTCAATTCACACTGTTTCCTGCGGTGTGGGCCACTTGAGCTTTGGATATGCTTAATTTTTTTGTATTAAGTCCTAAAATTATATGTTAAAATGGATGGACGGAGTGGATAAAATACATAAATCATTGTAGACCACAGAGTTTACTCAGTACGCTAAGCGTCCTGAGTAACTCCGTTCGCAGTCCGCTTCCCTCCGGTCACCCCTAATCCGCTCGTAATTTTAGGTCCAATAGAGAAATAGGGCACACTAAGGTAGCATTATGTTATAAAGAAAGATAAAAACTTTAATGCTCTGGCAGAGAGCGATGGATGATACACGTGCGCTTAAAAGTTACCTAAAAATTGCACATATGGCTGCTAAGCACCTCGGTTTAAATGCATCAGGAGCCAAAACTTACTTTTTTAATTTGTGATGGTGCCCATGGACATTTTAGGGTTAAAAATGAAAATATGTGATTATCCTATTTTAACGAACACGTGTCCATAAATCAGAGGTTAGGATTGTTCAACCAAACTGATTTTTGGGACTGTGGTTTAGAGATAGTGGGCCAATCTTTATCGTCGGTCTAATATGAGCTGATGTATTCCACGTGTGCAATTTCCGAACGGCCCGCGTACCAAGCGTCATGCGCTTCCTGAGTATCATATAACTCCACGAAAAAGGAAAAAAAAATCCGGTTTTAAATGCATGCAAATTCACCAGCTATCAATCACGACAAAGCAACACGCACAAGACACGTAGAAGATCCAGACCATTCATCTTTTGATTATCAGGGTGGTGGATTGCAGAAATTCTGCCAACTGAGAAGGTTGAACCGTTCATTGAACGGTTTTTTTTTTCATCCGTCCATCATAATAAACAGACTTTCTGGTTACTTTCACACAACGCCCCATCCAAGGAAGGTCCCAGAAGATGGACAGTCGTGATCATGTACACGTGTACCGCGTATATCGATAAGGAGCTTGGATAACTATACGAACTTACGTACCGGTGACAGCACTGGATATCCTCCCGGAAAGGAATTCAAAGGAGCAGGGTAGGGAAGGTTACCCAAAACGGCAAAAAAGGGCATACCAAGCTGGGGTCGGGGTAACTTTGGGCAGCACGGGCAGTCCGGGCAGGTTGGCATCAGCGACTCAGTGGAATCTTTCGTTGGCAGAGGAAAAGAAAGTTTAAATAGGGAGGAGGAGAGAGAAAGAGCGAAGACCATACGCAACGCAACACACCTCCCTCTCTCTCTCTCTCTTCTTTTCGCCTTTATATCCCCCTCTCCTTTCCTCTCTTGCTTCCGGTCCTGGGGCGATTTTCTCCTCCTCTCTCTAGGGTTAGGGTTTTTTTTTTTCTTTTTTCTTTTTTTTTTTTCCCTTCGCCTTTTTTTTCTTCTCTCCTTTCGATTTGGTTTCGATCAGCATGGTCAATTGAAATTCTTCTTTTCTTCTTCTTCTTCTGGTGGAGACAGGGAAATCGCCTGGTTCGATCGCGGCTCATCGATCCGGGAGTGGCAATCGCGACGAAGATCTCGTCTTTCTTTTACAGGGCAATCAGGTACGTTTTCTCTATCGGTTTCGATCGTGTAGCGGCATCTTTAGGGTTTGGAATGCTGGTTTTTAGGTGGAGCTGGTAGGGGGTTAGGGTTTCTGATTTTTGCGGATGATGTATTTATCCGATTGAAATTTAGGGTTTTTGTTTCTGGTTTTCATTTTTTTTTTTTTTTTATAGAAATTGATCGTATGATGGGTTGGGTCTTCCAGTTTCAGATCATTAGGGTTAGGGTTCCGGCTGTTTGTACGCTGTGTTCGTTATTTTGTAGAATTAGGGCGTAGTTTGGGTTAGGGTTTCTAGTTTCAGTCGATTAGGGTTAGGGTTTTCTGATATGCGTTGATGATTTTGGATGAATTGTGTCCTGATTGGGAAGGTAGTAGTAGGCTACCTGGTTTCATTAAGGGTTAGTGTCAGGATTAGGTATGTTTCTTTCTTTTTGACCCGTGGGGATTCTGAGGAGGTGTCATGGCGCAGGAACGTTGAAGATAATGGAGCACGACGAGACTGGATGCCAGGCCCCTGAAGGCCCGATCCTCTGCATCAATAACTGTGGCTTCTTTGGAAGCGCGGCCACAATGAACATGTGCTCCAAGTGCCACAAAGAGATGGTTCGGAAGCAGGAGGAAGCCAAGCTTGCAGCGTCATCCATTGGCAGCATTGTCAATGGCAATGGTAGCAGCAGCAGCAATGGGAAGGAGCCTATCATTGTTGGCAACATAGATGTAGCGGTTGGGCCTGTCAACAAAAAGATTATATCATCTCAGCCGGCGGATGCTTTGGCCCCGAGCGAGGGCGGCGAAGCAAAGGCAAAGGAGGGTCCAAACAGATGCAATGCTTGCAGGAAGCGTGTTGGGCTGACAGGGTTCAGCTGCCGATGTGGGAATCTTTTTTGCGCAGTTCACCGCTATTCCGACAAGCACGACTGCCCATTTGATTACCGGACGGCTGGTCGGGATGCGATTGCAAAAGCCAACCCTGTTGTCAAGGCTGAAAAGCTGGACAAGATATAGAAGCTCCGGAGGGAAGGTTCTTTGATTTGAAGCTTCTTGTCTCTCTGTGCCTCTTTATTTTCATTTTGGCTGCTCTTCATGGTAGGTATCCTTTATCTCCAAAACGGTGGTTGGAGGCATGGCTCTTTGGTCATCTTTGCAGTATCAAGAACTCTATATTCAGTCGTTGGTTGGTGAGGATTTGTTTGCTGGATCCAGTGTGTAAGCTTCTATTCGTGCTGGTTTGATGGACTTTGTCGTGGCTTATGATTTGGTTAGCTTTGTAATTTGCTGTTCTGGTGCACATGACATGCTCTATTTGGCAGTAGTTTCGTCCAGTGATGTGGAAGGATTCTCTCTGCACTGAATGTGTCCAACTTGGATATATTAGCTCTGTAATTTTATGCTCGTTCACGTGGCTTTTATTTCTTTTGTGGCACTTGTTAAATATTGTGTGTGGAATGATGTGAATTGCATGTCTCTGTTCCAAAGGGGGAAAAAAACTGTGTACACAACAACAAACTTCCTTACCAGCACGTTTGACCTCTTCAATTTTTAATACATCTGTATGTGTGTGACAGAATCAGCCTCTACAAGTAAACTACCTACAACGTCTCATATCAGTGATACATGTGTGGGTGGTTCTAGTTATCTGATGTTTATGTGAAGTGTCTTGGCTTCTTGAAGCTCCTGAAACTTTTTTTTTTTTGAAGGGTAAGCTTGAAAAAATAAGTTGCTTGGCTTTTTAAAAATTCACTTGCATTCAATCTTCAGGAGATTCCACAGTATTCGGTTGTTGTTCTGTCGAAGTGGTGTGATTAAGGCTTGCTTTCTTTTTCAAAAGAAAAAGAAAGAAAGAAAAAATAAACCTCTTAGTCTCGAGACAGGGATATTCCTTTATCCCTAACTTCCAATGATGTTATTGGAATATTCTAGGCGCCTTAGTTTGGGCATTGGAACTGGGGCCGCCTTAGTTTTTTGTATTTGGAACTATGTTCTACGTTGCCTAGATTGTCAACCTCCCTCCCACATTTTCTGTTCTGAATCATGCAATCCTAATTTTGGGTCATTTGCATCCAGGTACTGATCCAAAGTTATGAGTCTCTTTCTTATTGTTAATTAAGTAGTAATGCAAATTTATTTGAGTATGTAGAGATTTATGCTTTGTTCTGTTCAATAGTAGGCATACAACATACTACTATACATGTGGGATATACAGTAATACTATTTAACATTTCATTTGTTAGAATATCAATTACAATATCAATTGTACGCTTAGTTGCATGTATTGGAGCAACCCATATGATCCTATCCATAGCGTACCACATATTGGAGGAAGTAGCGAACCACGTACACATGCCGATTTGTGGTACTGGAGTGGCCCATGATTTAGGTACCCTTGGGTCAGGCACAAGGTTATGTTCTAGAACCTTTCTTTGCTAGAGAATCCACCACTATGGAACTGGCCTTTCTGGATACAAGCTGAAACGGAAGCTGGAAACTGGTAACCCTACTTTAATTTAATTGGATGCATGGTTGCATGCGTAGTTTTTGGATTTGAAGTGGGAAACTTTTATATGAACTTACTCTTGGGTTGTTGAACTTGAAGAGCTAATGTTGGTGCTTGGCTGAACATTCCCCAATATCTTAGAACATGTGGAGCAGTAGGCATGTATGGGAACTTCTAGGGATATACTTGGTCAAAAAGTTTCTTGAAGTCTTTGCAGAATTTAACCAGCTTGCTTTGGATGAAAAGATCCCTTATGGAAATTTTCTTCATTGATGGGATGCCTAAAGAGGATGTTGTCTGTGCGAAGGTATTCTGTAATGGTAATGGTGGCTGTAATGGCAACCACTGTTACCTTTACGACACGGGCTGTAATGGCTGTTATGACCTCCGTAATGGCCATTGTGGTCTCTCTCTCTCTCTCTCTCTCTCTCTCTCTCTATAATTGAAAAAACTACCCGAAAAATCTGTATCGACCGCTTAGTAGACCATTACAACTCGAAAAATCTGTATCAACCCCTTAGTGGACCATTACAACCCGAAAAATCTGTATCGACCCCTTATCGGATCATTACTGGGCTGTTACAACTTTTACAGGGGGCGTAATGGGCCGTTACAAGGGCTGTAATGGCCATTGTGGGTCGTTTTTCTGTAATAGCTATTATGGCTATTACGATCCCAAAATGTGTAACAACTGCCACTGTTACCTTTACATAATGGCCTTTACAGCCCCATAACAGTTGTTACGGCACACCATGTTGTATATATTGTGGATGAAATTAAGAATATGCTTTTCAACTTTGGTTTTAGCCATTTCTGGTCTCCGGATATACTTAGTCGAGAAGTTTCTTGGAGTAGAAGTCTTTGCAGAATTTTCCCAGCTTGCTTTGAATGGAAAGATCCCATATGGAACTTTTCTTCATTGATATTGTTTATATATATGTATATTATATATATTATATTGTATGTATGTATGTATGTACTGTGGATGAAATTAACCCCCCCTGCCCCCAAAAGATTCTGTGTTATAGCATTACAGAATTCGGAACCCGCTCTATGCTGTTACCTTTATTTGAAGATTTTGAATAAAACTAATCTCTTAGAGAGGTGAGATGTGCATTCTATAGAAGATATAGGGAAACTACTTCTCATGATCTAGTTTTGCTGTTGATATGATTATTTTGTGCCAATGTTTACACCTTAGTTGCAGCCTGCAGGATCCTTCTAACTAGGTGCTGCTCCCTCGTTGAATCGTTCTCTGGACTGTTGCTCCCACTCCCACCCCCTGCCCATCTAAGATTCTAAGCATATGTTTACACCTTGAAACAGGTGCTTCCCTGCTCCCAGATTTGAAGTTGTCTTCGATATGGTAAGAATAGGGCTTCCTCTTGGAGGCAAGCCTAATATTGCGTCTTTCTGGAATTCAGTTGTAGACAGGATGGACAAAAAGCTAGCCAGATGGAAAGGATCCTTACCTGCCTCTTGGAGGGAGAGTCACTCTTCCTAAGGCTGCCTTCTGAAATCTTCTTGTATATTATATCTCTCTTAAAAATGCTGGCAGTGGTGGATTCCAAGATAGAGAATTTGCAAAGGTTTTTCCTATGGGAAGGAGTGGAATCCCGTCTTGTGAAATTGAAAGTTCTAAACCCTATGAGGGAAAAGGGGCCGAGAATTGGCTAGGTGAGAGTCCGAAATTGGGCCTTGTTGAGTAAGCCGTAGTGGAGGTTTGGGAAAGAACCAGAGGTCATAGCTTGGAAATTTAGGGTGACAGATGGGGAATGGTCTCCAAGAGTGGGGAATAGCTCAAGAGACTAAAGTATGGAGTGAAATACACAAAATAGGCAAATTTTATGAGGGACAAGTTGGGGGCATATTGAGAATCGTGGGTTAAGAGTTTGGGAAGAGAATTCGCTTCTTGGTTGGCAAGGGATCTCGAGTGCCTTTTTGGAAAGATGCTTGATTAGATGATGAATCTTGGGATCATTGTATTGAGATCTATTTCAATTAGCCATGTTCAATGAAAAAAAGATCAAAGACAACTATGAGATAACAGGGGGATCTTTGGTGTGGAATGTTAGATTGGGAAGAAATCTATTCTAGGAATCAAACCTTTAAACTAGTCTTCTTAGGAGACCAGGGGAGAGGTGCACATTAATCAATCTGATGAATGACAGGAAAGCGTGGAGTGCGCAGCATGGTCTGTTCTCCGCTGAATGTTTTTTCACGGTTTTAAGAGCAAGAGAGGCAGTATCTTCGCCATGCTTAAAAGTAGCCAACAAAATCCTAAACCTATGAAATAATGGGTGTGTGGAATGTTAGATCGAGAAGAAATCTGAGGAATCAAATCTTTAAAATAGTCTTTTTAGGAGACCAAGGGAGGTGCATATAATCAAATCCGATGATGATAGGAAAGTGTGGAGTGCACAGCTAATGGTCTGTTCTTGGCCAGATCGTTTTTCACAGTTTTAAGAGTGAGAGAGGCAGCATCTCCCTGCTCAAAATCCTAAACTAAACCTAGATAACTTGGGGAAGTGGAATGCCTTTACCAAACATGTGTATCATGTGTAGAAGGGAGGAAGAGTTGGATGATCACCTATTCTTTCATTGCTTTAAGGTTACCTATATTGTTTTGGGGTGCCATGGGCATTCAACTTAATAGGAAACGTAGAAATGAAATGGCTGCATTGGCCCATTCAAGGATCACAAAGAAATGTTGTGGAAGATGTGCTTTGTTGGGATTCTAGGAGGGTGTACGGAAGGAAAAGAAAATGAGAAATAATGCTAGGATGTTTGAAGATACAATGTAGTTGGTCAAAGCTTTGCAAAGGAGCATTCTTCACATGGTTATAGGTTGGGTATTAGCAGGGGAGGGGAGATGTACTTATTCATCAGTCTTGGGGAATGTGAGTGGCTTATTTGAGAGGAGTCCGTTTCCAAAATTTTTATATCCCTTGGTGAAAGGTCTGTATTTGTGTTTTCTTTCATACTCTTTTTTTCTTTCTTTCTGAATCGATGCACTGAATTAAAAGCCTCGTTTGAAGATTCTGCTGAGATGGTCAAAATCTACTCCTTTGAAGTCTGGGTTTGATATATTTGTTAGAGGTATGGTAATGTAAATATTTCTGAAGTTCATACAGATTTTGGTTGCCAGAAGAGAGTAAAGTAAGGCTTTGCAAAATTAATGATCTTTGGGATACTGGAAATATCTTTACTGTGCCTGAATGGGTTTTGCATGTGGTGTGGTTGTGATGTCATCTCGTTCAACGAGTCAAATCCTGACATCTAAAGCTGCTCCATATGTGGTAGTTTCTTTGGACAATAAACTGAAAGATGGAGGGCAACAGTGGGTAGTTTCTTTGAACAATAGACTGAAAGATAGAGGGCAACGGGGATAGGACCACAGAGTCGGCTTTCATTTGTTTGCTCATGTTGATAGAGAGGCTAACAAGAGTGCAATAGCTGACATCCTTGCTAAAGGTGTTGATAGGGTATCCTTTCATGTTAGAAATTACTTTGTCTCATGCTTGATGCCTCTTCTTGTGTTTTTAACAAATTCATGGTTCCTAGAAGGGCAAAATGTTCTTTGGCGTTGTCATCCCAGCACTTCAATCAAATTGACCTTACCAACACCGTTGAGTAAAAGAGCGGAGTTGTGGTGTTTCATTGTTGGGAAGGCATGAGAAAACATGTTAATGTGGGTATTTTTATGTTTTTTAACAATTATGATTCCACGATCATTCTGTTAGATTTTACTTTTCAACAGATGCCTGGGAGGTAAGATCTGGTGTTTGATCCATTACAAATGGTTATAAGAAGGGAATAGTCTATTTGGAAGGAAATGAAATTACAAGAAATCCTGAAAGAAATTAATTGTGCTGTAACAGCACATCATTCAAACTGATGAAATTGTGAATGGACTCTACTAACGGTCAAATGATCTTGATGCCAGCAAGTTTGTAGGCAGACAATTATTTTAGTTTGGGCGATTTGGTGGATCGCTGTAAATGGCTTTTATGGCCTTACCTTGGGGAAGATGGGGGAAAGGACCCCTCTCACATTTATATGGAAGTGTAGAGCTGGATCTTCAAATGAATGGTGTTGCACCTTCCTACCCCTTGTTTTCTCAGGGGCAGTGTCCCGTTTTGTTCTCTAAGGGGTGTAATGTCTTGTTTGCTTGTGGTTTCCCATCTAAACTACCGTCTCTGCTAAAATTTGGAAGCATTAGTTAACTGTTCTGTTTAAAATATTTTACTAAATGATGATCTGATTGACTTTAAAAATTAGATTTGTAGGATGTTCATTAGATGGCCGCGTCTTCTGTGTTGAATGGAGGATTGGGTTGTGGTAAAAACAAAAAATAAGGCCTTTTTAGTTACTAGGGGTGTAATCCATTCGAGGCAAGGGTAGATTGTTTGATTATCTGATTTGCTTTTTTGATTGAATTTGAGAGAGTTCCAGACTGAAGTTGTTGTCAGGTCATTCTGATGTAGCAGGAGTATGGTTCCCATGGGGATCATTCGATCCAATGCCCGAATTCATCCTGCCATTAATGGCTAATTGTGGGATCAGGCCTATCTAAGGCTTCAGATTGCGGATTGCCCTCAGACCATGCATCACTATTTCTTGTGTCTGAACCATGATTGATTAGTTGTATGTTCGAGTAAACTTAATTAATTATTTATTTTTTAGTTTCCTGCAATGGGATTCTAGCTGGGCGAGACCAAATCTTCCACAATGCAATGGTGCAATGCCTCTAGATCCCTTTGGTGCAACACTTAGTATCCTTTTTCTCCCTTCTATTTTTATTTGGTTTTCTACTTTGGATGTGGTATTTATTGAGTCTGGAATGCTAGGGCTCTTGTTACGTTCTTTGGAGGTAATCTTTGTGGTGCAATAGAATGATAGTGCATTTGCTAAAAAATGCATCAAGATTTGAGTTGTGACTTTGTGGAGTGTAGCTCTATTCCCTTTAAAAAGTTAGGCCGGTAGATCTCTCATTAGATGGGCGTATCTTCTTTCCCTTGTTCAGTTTTATTTTTGAGGCACCTGCTAAATGTGTAATTGAGTTTACCTCATGCTCTGACATGTGGTGTTGTCTTGCGTCTATCTATGATGGATTGGCCTTTTTGTTGTATGCTGGGGTGATAAGGGATAACGATATGACGTGTATTTGAGTTTACCTCATGCTTTCTTGAGGTAAAATAATGTAATATAATGCTTGTGGAGTAGGCATGTAGCAGGAAGGTGTTTGATTATAATATGAATTATAGGTTGCGGGGTGTAAGGCAACCATGTGGTTAAGATGATGGGACCAGCTTCTCCCTTCATGGAGGAGGCCCTTTTCCAGTGGAAGGGCATTGTCTGGCCAAGGTCTGAAACCCTGTCTAATTTTGAAATCTCACCAGTGTTCGGATTCCCTGCCCCATGTGGAGGTGTTTTTCTTCTTTCTAAATGGATTACATCCTCCATGGATCTTGCATCTCTTTCCTGTGTGCTGGCTTTTGAGGTTTGCATATAGCTGCAACGCAACTGCATTGTCTTTTGCTCAATGCGGGCTAGCTCTTGGCAAGCTTGCTTTTGTCTCTTTGCTTTGCACTCTTTAGAAAATGCTTAAATTCCCATCCGTCTCTGCGTTGTCTTTCTTGTACTGCCATCTGTCTTTGCCTTTGTCTCTGCAGCTGATTTCCCTGTCCGATGATTCATTATCATCATTGACTGATTGGGGTTGCTTCATGCATTCCTTGTCAGGGTAGTAGTGGGAATTTGATACTGGCCTTCAACCTGGCGCAACCCACTATCCGGGCTCAGTACTTGCAATGAGAGTACAAAACTCCCACTATTGAGTTTTTTTATTTATTTTTCTTTGCTTTTATGGAGAAATTTCTCCCTTCTTTCCTCCCGCTGTTGCTTTCTCTGTGTTTATTGAAATTGTGCTTTTCTCCAAGGTCTTTTAGGGGTCGTTGGTAGCATGGATTTCATGTGAATTGGAATCCAATTCATAATTACCATAGAATCCATGGTAATTCGAATCTTAGGTTGTGTTAGGCACCATGCATATGGATTCTATGTGCATTCAAAATTTGTGTTTGGCACTTTTTTTCATGCATGATATGCACTTCACTAAATTTTTTAACGGCGGCCTGCCATTAGGATTATGTGAAATCCACCCCGATCATCAAGTATATCACTCCATATTAGCCGTAGGTCCCAAACCTCAGCTTGGTATGTGATTTAGGTGAACCATATGATTAGAAATAACATACAAGTGATATCTTGTACAATTGTTTCACTTCGTGTGTGGCCCACCTACATCACAAATCGGGCCAACTTTTGGGCCCTACCACTAAAATGGAGTGGCCTGCCATTAGGTTTATGTGAAATCCACCCCGATCATCAAGTATATCACTCCATATTAACCGTAGGTCTCGAACCTCAGCTCGGTATGTGATTTAGGTGAACCATATGTTTAGAAATAACATATAAGTGATATCTTTCACAATTGTTTCACTTTGTGTGACCCACCGAGATCACAAATCGGCCAGCTTTTGGGCCTTACCACCAAAATGGAGTGGCACACCTAGTGATCAGAGTCGATGTACATAAATATTAAGGCCTGGCATGCCAATTCTTAAAACTAATTAAAGTCATTCTCATGATAACATCATCCATGATAATTGATAGTAAAGAGATTTGGAAGCATAACTTTTAGCAAAGAATCCAAAACGGTTGAAAGGGTGGTAAATGGAATTCATTTACCTCCAATACCATAGTGTCAAACAAACCTACTTTATGCATTTACCACCCATTACCACCAATTCCATGGTGCCAAACGACCCTTACTTGGTTCCTTCATGAGTAGCAATGGAGAATGGATTTTATTATCTTTAATAAGACTAGGGGTGGGGAGAGAGAGAGAGAGGGGGTGTATTGATGTAGAAAGGGAAGGGTTGTGTGGTGGATGAACCAGCCAAATTGTTTTCAATTTTTTAGCATACTTGAATGTCTGAATTCTCTAGTTTTAGTTGATGTCTTGACTTGAGCCAATACAATAAATGTATAGAGTGAATGTCACATAGTTACTACTATGTGTCCCATGGAGCATCTGCTGCCCTGTAATGATGGATTTCATAAAAAAGAGAGCGTCTTATCCAGCTAATTGCAGGCGTAGACCGGGGGGGGGGTTTAGAATCTCAGCTGGTGTAGGCATTTTTTGGGGTGAAATCGAACAGTAGGTATATTTTCTAGTAGTTTTCCAAACACCTCGGCATTCACTTGCAATTGTCCTTTCATATTGGTATGCTCTTATTGACCTTGAATAATTTGAGATAGACCTCATCAATGCAGAGCCAATGTCCCCATCATACATTATTATATATGCCAATGTGCATGACTGTCGGGCCTTGACCAAGGTGTCCATACTACAATATAGCATTTTTAGGAAACCCAATACAGTATGATAGAATGTACTCTACCAAACCTGGGTCGCCGAGAGAGCTTCCTTCCACTGAAAGAAGTAATTGGTTACCACATTCCTCTACAAGGCCCAAGGGGCTGAAAAAGACTCGACCTGTCTGCCCACCGCATGGTCTTTGTTTCATACGTGCGCACCTCAGTGCTAGTCTTGGGGCCAAGAAGGCACCATGCTTATGCCCCTCAAACCCCTTTATTTAGATGTGAATCACTAGGATGAAGGGAAGATGGGAAACTTGGGCGACAGGCTGCAAGGTCTGACACTTTTGAGGTTTTAAATTTTAAATGGTTCCCGATGTAGGCCATTTGAGTTATTTATTTTAATTGGGGATGATTATTTTTTTTAACGTGTGGCTAAGATAAGGGTTCTCACCTGATGGATGGAGCAGATTCGATACATACAAGATGGTGGCCCCCAAAGATGGGTTTGATGTGCTGCCTAAGTATAAGACAGGTGTAGACGATTCGGGACCTCTTCCTGCCGATAAGAATGTCTTTGCTTGATGCAAAATAAGCTTTGCTTTATTTTTTCTCTCTTTCGCTTGCTCCTCATTGCGTCGTCCGTATGGGTGACGGTTTACATGCATGCGTAAAAAATTTTTATATGTGAAATCAATTTAAGCAGTCCAAGTGGTGGATTCACTGGTCACGATCCTGAAATTAGATCTGATTTTAAATGTGAAATCAATTTAAGCCGTCCAAGTGGTGGCTTCAACTAATTTTCATTTCAGGCATCCATCAGATGCCCACCAGTAGGCTAGTTAGGATATTTGGTTCGCCTAGTTTGAGTTCCACACAACGTTGTGTGTGCTTATCTTTGTGGAGTTGAGCGGTACTCCTATTCCATGAAAAATAGGCTATCAGGTCCAGTTTAAACCCTTTTCGATCAATAGTTTGGTTTACATGAAAAATAGGCTATCTTATGTGCCTACCTACGAATATTTGGTTTGACCTAATGAATGGTCCAGATCAATAATCGTATGGTCCAGTTTCTCGTAGATTCAGTGCAACCGAGGGATCATTTATTTTTTCGAAAATAAGATGTGCAAGAATCCCTTTGGAGGGAAAAAAAGGGGACTTTATTCAATACTCCAGCCCGACTCTTGATACACAGGCACTTCAAAATGGTACACGTGGCAAAAATGAACTCAAATTGAACCGGCCAAGTCGCGGAGTTCATTGTCACCACCAAGTTACGGTCCAAAAATTATAATTGTTTGCAGAATCCTAACATCTGATTGGGGAACAGACTTGTTTGTTGAAATAAGACCACTGGGATATGTTTTATTTTTTAACTGTCCAATAATTGTGCACATATCGTAAGCTAATCAAATAAGTATTAATTGATTATCTGGACGGTTTAATTTGAATTACGTGTATGCCATATATGCAATTTCTAAGTAATTCATAAGTGTGTGTGGACCATCCACATAATCTGTCAGCAGAAGCCATCCTCAGGAAAAGCGTCATTGCGCACAGTGAGATAGGCTACTTTGGATATGGCCGTTCGACCGATCAGGTGGGTAACATGCGTGGGGCAAAAGATTACTTGGGCTATATGTCTAGTAACCGCGTCCCCATCAGCTGATAAGCAGCCCATATCCCAGTCTCCAACATCCTGCTTCGATTCTTTGATATTTCCTCACCTGAATAGGTCGTATTACCCAGCTGCAGCCACCTTTTGGAATTTTGTTATAAGAGATTCAGTGGGCCCGGATGATGCGCATGGAGTAGCACGTGTCCAGCCCACATATTTGTTGGCCCGCGCCAGGCGGGTCGCACAAGTTCTTTGGTCATCAAGACCGTTGATATGTTGTCTCATTCTGCATGGACTTGGCTTAAAAAAATAAAATAAAAAATCTCATTGCCTATAGACATGACGGTCGAGGAAAGAGCTTTGAAACCACTCTTCTACATATCCGCGCCCACTCAAGAGTCCAAGACGAATCGAGTTGCGTACTTAGTAACTCCAATGTGCTTGGCGTACTGAGTAAACTCTATAGGGGCACACAGTGATTTATTCGTTTTATGCACTCCGTTCACCCACTTTAAAAGATAATTTCATGGCTTGAGCCTAAAGTTGAAGCATATACAAAGCTCAAGTGGCATACACCACAGGAAATATTGTGAATTGAACCTCTACAATTGAAAAATTATTGTAGGCCACAGAAGTTTTGAATCAAGTTGATATTTGTGTTTTTCATTCATACATGTCTACCTGATCTTACGAACAAGTTGGATGATAAATAAACGTCATTGCATGTGGGTCCTAGGAAGGTTTCAACTGTAGGAAATCATTATTCCCATTGTTTTATGTGGCATGGTCCACCCAAGTTTCGGATATGCTTCAATTTTGGGCTCAATGGCTAAAATGAGTAGGCAAAATGAATGGACTGGTGTGGTAAACCAAATGCATTCAAAGTTGGCCCAACTAAGTTTACTCAATACTACAAAAGCGTACTAACTTAGTATGCAATCTGAAGTTCGTCCAAGAGTGAATTAAGTGTGACGTTGGTAACAACTTAGTGGATGTTACCCCTATCGTGTGGGGCCGACCTTGATGAATTTTTTTGTATATCCATTACGTCCATCTAATTTTACATTTCATTTTAGGACATGATTCAAAATTATAAGAAGATCAAATCTCAAGTAGACCATACCAAGAGAAAGAGTGATGAATAACCATTAAAAATATTTTTCGAGCCTCAAAACCTTTGGATCAATACGATCCTTCTAATTTCCATGTATGGACTAGTTATTATGCATATGTTTTCAAAAGTATTTCTACTAATAATACCATTGGAGGTACTATAAATCCAAACGTACAAAACCTATAAGTTTTTAATTTGCAATGCGTGAAAAATCGAATCAAATTGAATAGAAAAATTCATCAATTCAATCTCAATTCAATTCCAAAAAAATTGGGTCAATTCAATTTCAATTTGAAATTTCAAAATTAAGATCAATTCAATTTCAATTTCAATTTCGAAAATTTAAGATCAATTTCAATTTCAATTTCATCCAAAATCGAATTGATCGAATCGATGTGTAGCCCTAAGTACTAGGAAATAGGCTTGGCTCACTTGCATTTTTTAAATAGAGGGAGAAGACTATAATTTATGGTCCACTTCTAATCTTTCATGCGCGTGAAACATCCAACACATCTAGTAAGTAGGTTGGCCCAACAGGAGATTGTTGAGGTCATTGATAGTGTGATTAGTAGCATCGGAATTGAGATATTAACTAAAATCGGAAGGCTGAGGAGCACTCATCACCCTAAATGATTTGGAAAGTTGCTCTATTGGGTAGGAATAATCATAGTGTATAACTAGTATTGTTGTAGATTTGATAGAAACACAATTGGAGCGAACGGACTAGATTAAGATAGATGAGGGCCTACCGCTCTCGAGGAGGTGGGCCATCGCATCGACCATTATGTTGGAAACCCCCACCTCCACCATTTCCATTAAAGCTGCCACGTCCACCAAAACCACGACCAGCATTGTTGGTGGCAAGCAGTTGTCGGGTGAGCATCAGTAGTTGTGGATTTATGATATTACTACAACCAGAGTTCTCGATTATTAAGAAGAGAGTTTAGGGCAACAATTAAAGGGATGTATGGATGTGTGGTAAGCGAGGTGCCAAGAGACTCATACTTGGGGTCCAAGGTCACTGATCGCATGAAGAAACAAGATCAGAATCAGTAATAGGGAGTTAATAATTGCTAGTGAATCAACAACATCCTTGATTTGATTGAGATACTCCATGGTAGAAAGTAGAGCTATACACGAGCCGAGCTTGGCCTTGTTCGAGCTAAGCTCGTTCAGTGACCACCCTGGCTCGTGTTCGGCTTGGCTTGGCCTTCGAGTTGGACTGAAATGTTCGAGCTGGCTCGACTGAGCTTTTGAGCCCAATTTGAGCTGAGTTCGAGCCTGGAAAAAAGAAAATTTTAATTAAGCCTAGCCTAAAAGTCCGACCTGAAACTTTTTAAAATCGGGCCGAAAGACCATTAACACCCCCCACTTTCTTTTATAGAGAGTTCCACCTCTCATTTCTTTGCTCACTTCCGATGTGGGACTAAAAACTATACCTTTCCAACTGAGTCAGTCGAGTTGAGCCGAGTCGAGCTTCCATCAAGCTGAACTTCAAGCCGAGCCGAGCTGAATCGAGTTTGGGTTAGCTCGAGCTCGGCTTGAAAATCATTTCAAGCTTGGAAAAATGGCTCGGCTTGGTTCGAACCCAGCCTTCGAATCGAGCCGAATCGAGCTGGTTTGAGCGAGCTAACCAAGCTAGCTTGGCTCGTGTACAACTCTAGTAGAGAGAGTTACCTTCTTTATCATTTAAAGCTAAAATCAAAGGGATATATCATGAGCTTGACACTATTGAAGTCAGTTTCAGCAGTAACCATGTATCACTAGTAGAGTTGTACATGAGCCAAGCGTTAGCTCGCTTGACTCGACTTGAACCAGCTCGATTTGGCTCGATTTAAAGGTTGGGTTCGAACCAAGCCGAGCCATTTTTCCAAGCTCGAAATGATTTTCAAGCTGAGCTCCAGCTAACCCAAGCTCGATTCGGCTTGGCTTGAAGTTCGGCTCGATCGAAGCTCGACTCGACTGACATAGTTGGAAAAGTATGTTTTTTAGTCCCACATCAGAAGTGAGCAAGGATATGAGAGGTGAAACTCTCTATAAAAGTAAGTGGAGGGTGTAAAATGGGCTTTGGGCATGATTTTTAATAGTTTTAGGCCGGGCTTTGGGCTGGCCCTATTTAAAATTTTGTTTTTTTCAGGCTCGAACTCGGCTCGAAAGCTCAGTCGAGCCAGCTCAAACATGTCAGTCTAGCTCGAAGGCCGAGCCAAGCATAAGCCAGGGTGGTCATTGAATGAGCCTAGCTCGAACAGGGCAAAGCTCGGCTCGTGTATAGCTCTAATCACCAGTAATCGAGAGAACAACCACTTATGCCATGTGTCCTTCGACGAGAGGCGTGAATTCAAGTCAAGGCAAAGCAGATCAAGTTTGTGCCATTTGAGAAACTTGGGATTGCGAACCTGACTGTCAGCATGATTAGCACCAATCCATTTGGGTGGGGGGAGCATAGGAACCACCAATGAGAGCAAATCATAGATGTTGAGAATGGGGACCATTTAGTCATGCTAGAGGAGATAGTTGTCCAATACCAGCGATTTTCAATAGAGTAGGTAGGGAGGATGGCAATGAACGTAGGGAAGGAAGATAAGAGGCATTGCGGCAAGAATTAGCCATGAGTAGACAAAGGAAGATGATGAGAATGGTGGATAGGAGGGCAAAAAAAGAGGAGAGAACCTTGGGGGTCAACCTAGTTTCTAATACTAGTGATTTTTATGAGAATGAAATACCTTATGCTAGGGTATAATGTTTATACGTAGGAGATGTAAAGTATACAATTTCCCTTAAAGTATTACAAAAATACATATATACCATAGTAGTTTATTCTCCTTGAAATTTCCTTTTCTTTTTCAAAATTTTAGCACCTTGCCTCTTGTTCGTTCTTAGCCCATAGTGGAGGACACAGGTTTTGATATGATTTTTGTAGTTTTAGGGGTGGGTGGGTGTGCTTTTTTTCCCTTTTGAATTGCATGTAGTTTCAGGCCTATGTGCATGTGTTTTCAATATTATTTGGATTACTAATTTATTATGCATAGGATAAGATGTAGGAAAGTAGACATAGATGGTTTGGCCATGTAATCAGAGCCCAAAGAATTGCTCCATTAGGAATGAGTTGATTCAAGTTGGAAGGCTATAAGGGGCAAGGGGAAGGCTAAAAAGACGTGGGGGGAAGTAGGAAGAAAAGATTATATGGCCTATGGTTTAACCAAACATATGGTCCTTGATAGAGTAAAATGGCAGAATAGGACTTGTGTAGTAGACCCCAATTTGGTATAAGGCTTAGATGATGATGACAGTGATGCATATGATGAGACGTGTTGAATTCTTCTGTAATGTTATCTCATCTCCTTATAAGTAGAATGCATGACCTTTTAGTGCTTGGAAGTGTTTTTTTTATTTTTTTATTTTTATCTTTAGGAATAAAATACCTTGATCGAGACACATCGCATGGATTTAGTATGGCATCCATCTTCCTCTTCTCTTAGATTCTTATATTTTCAAAGACAGTGATATGAACACTGGGAAAATAGAATTGTATTCTCTAGTTCCAAATTGGGTGTGTAAATCCATAGGAATTTTGCTCGATGTTCTTTTTCGGATCACACTGGTAAATTTGATTAGTAGTTGACACATTTTTTAGGAATGTCGTTTAAAAATTCAAGGTCTTGCAGACAAATATCTTGACGATTCATTTTGCAACTAGGGAGCGGATTAGGTGCACCCCTAGCCTTACCCAAGATGGTGTGCCCCACTTTTATGTATGTATCTCTCTCTCTCTCTCTCTCTCTCTCTCCAAATTATTTTAGGGCGTGACCCCAAAAATGAAGCAGATCTAGTTCTCAGGTGGACCATACCATAGGAAAGAGTGGTGAGTGTCCATTAATGGCCCACAAAAGTTTTAGATCAAGCTGATATTTATTTATTTTTATCTTCATCCAGGTTTATGTGACCTTATTGGACGACAAATAAACATTGCGAAAACATTATGGTGGGCCCTATGAAGTTTTAAATGGTAGGGCATTCAATCACCACTATTTCCTATGATATGGTCCACCTGAGCTTTGGATTTGCTTTATTTTTCGGCTCATGCCCTAAAATGATCTGGCAAAATGGATGGACAACATGGATGTAGAATATATACATCAAAGTAGGCCCCACGGAAAGGGCCTCACTGTCTTGGGTGAGGCTAGGGGCACACCTGATCAGCTCCCTTGCAACACATCGAGATATTTAACGACAGCACAACTCCACTTTAAAGCTATTAATTCCCATATGCATAGGGATAGTACTAAATGATAAAATAACACATTTGTAAGTATTCCACGCTGTAAGGGATGTTCAATGCCCTCTTAGAAAATTGTAAAAAGTTACCAGATGGGTCTTTCATCCTTGCTCCAATGTTGCAATTCTTTATGTTGGGCATCCACACGGTGCATTTGATGGGTCCCACCATGAGGATCACCTTGTGCAAAAATCAGCTCCATCTGCTCATCAGGTGGGTGATAATTTCTAGCCATTCATAATTTGTAAAATACAAGTGTGGTCCACTTGATGAACTGATGTGTCTGATTTTTAAATTGGTGATATTTTTTAAATACAAAACTGATGTGTCTGAGATAGATAAGTCTTCTAATGAGTCGACGGTAGGAGGATGCATCCTTGAGAGGAGAATGCATCCCTTGAGAGGAGGACTGTCAGTATTGGATAGTTTTAAGTGTTGCTCCATAGAAAATTCTATAGGCTTGGAGCCAAGGAAACTGACATCTTGTAATAGCTTCAGTATATATTTACGTTGATTTAAAACAAAATCTCTCTTTGAGAGCGAGCGACCTTTATGCCGAGAAAGTACTTTAGCTTGCCCAGGTCCTTAATATTAAATTGAGCTTGTAGACATTACTTTAATTTGGTGATAATTTCAAGGCTATTGCCGACGACTAATATGTGATCGACATAAATAAGAACATGGACATGAGAGGACCTAATAATTTTGCTGAAAAGAGAGTAATTTACTACGAGATTGAGTAAAACCCGCTTCGAGAAGAGCAGATGAAAGCTTGACAAACCAGTTTCTAAATGCCTGTTTGAGACCATAAAGAGATTTGTGGAGCTTGTATACCGAGCCGCGCTTTCCTTTGTTAAACCCAGGTGGAATATGCATGTAAATTCTTCATCTAAATTACCATGGAGAAAGGCATTGTGTACATCCAATTGATGTAGAGACCAATTTTTTACGACGGCAATGTTAAGAAGAAAACGAACTGTGACAAGTTTAGCCACGGGAGCAAAGGTTTCATGATAGTCCAAGCCTTCAGTTTGAGTATATCCTTTAGCGACGAGGCACGCCTTATGCCGTTCAATGGAGCCATCAGGTCGGTGTTTAATCTTGTAGACCCTTTACATCAAATAACCTTCTTTCCAGGAGGCAATGTAGTGATAGACCAAGTGCCATTGTCCTTTAGAGCTGTAATTTCAGTTGCCATAGCCTTCCGCCACTGAGGAAATTGCATTGCTGAGGAAAAGGAAGTGGGTGTGATATGAGAACTAATGGCCACAGAAAAGGCATGATGAGATGAAGATAAAGTATCATAAGTTAGAAAAGATGATATGGGATGGCAAATACTTGTCGTAGAGGTTGACGAAGGAGACGGTGTAGTAGTGTTGAGGAGGCGATGGTAGTCCTAGAGGTAAGAGGGGCGAGTGAAAGCTCGAGAAGATTTGCGGAGAGGTTGTGTTAGGGATATAGGGGGTGAAGTGATGGGGAGAGAGGGTTCATTGGAGGGTGCCAAAAAATTGGGATCAGTATCGGGGGCAGGGAGATGAAGAACAGGAGGAGGTAAGGGGGAAGTAAGGGGCAAATCTTTATAGGGGAAAATAGTTTCATGAAAAACTACATCCCTACTCACATAGACGGTGTGAGTTTCAATGTTATAGATGCGATATCCTTTTTGGGCATAAGGGTAGCCAATAAAGATTCCTGGACTGAGCACGTTGGTCAAATTTGTATTTTGGAAAAAGGGTTACGAGCGAAGCAAAGGCATCCAAAAACCAAAAACATGCAAGTGGACATAAGAGGGAGTAGTTTGCATTAGAATTTTATGTGAAGTTTTGCTGGATAAAAGAGGAGAGGGTAGCCGATTGATGAGATAGGTGGCGGTGAGCACACAATTACCTTAGAAAAGTAAGGGAAGATGGGGTTGGAAACGTAGAGCATGGGTTATCTCAAGAATATGTCTGTGCTTTCGTTCTACAACCCCATTTTGTTGAGGGGTGTCTACGTAGATGTGCTTGTGGAGAATGCCATGAAGTTTAAAAAATTGTTGCACATCATTGGAGAAAAATTCTATACCATTGTCAATCCGAACAGATGCAATGGAACAATGGTATTGGGTTTTGACAAAAGCAAAGAAGTTTTGTAGTAAAGTCTGTCTTCGATTTAAACCGCATAAGAAAAATTCAGGTGCAACGTGAAAAGTCATTGACTATATAGAGAAAATAACATGCACCAGACAAAGAAGGCTGCTTATAAGGGCCCCAAATATCACAATGAATCAAATTGAAAATATGAGAAGTAGAAATAGAACTATGCTGAAAAGGCAATCCAGTTTGCTTTGCTAAAGGGCAAACATGACATGTACATTTATTAGAAAACGTAATAAAGTGAAAAAGTTTATTTAATAGTTGAATGCGTGAAGTAACCGGATGTCAACGTCGTTGGTGCCAAGTAATGGGTGCTGGAGAAGAAACGAAGTTGGCTGAATGATGTCTACGCCTCCGGCAATGAGAGCAAGGTAATAGACCATTACTTTGGTTGATTACAATCAAGTGTTGCTATCTAATAGTCCATTACAAAAGTGATTACAATCAACCATTTACAAGCTTTTGATAAGATTTAGTGTAGTTGAAATTCGTAATCATATATCAGTTTACTAGCTTTTGCAGTCTCCTATTGCTGACAGCAAAGCACTTTAATGAAAATTTTCTTTAGATGAAAAGAAATTAAAAACATTGTCTTAGACAAGATTTCTCAGCCCATTAAGGAAGTCTTGGGATTAGACACCTTTCCCACATGAACGATGCCCTTATTGTGAAGCAAGGACGGAAAAATCTTACCCAACCAGCCCATTTAGGCACACTTGGGGAATGGCTCGGGCCGGGTCTAGATTTTTGAACTCATTGAGCTGACCCTGCTCAAAAGATTGATTTGGCTAGCCTTACCCATAAGGAGGGAATGTTTTTGCTCATATCTTGGAACAATTGGTTAGAAAGAAACAAACTCACATTCAACTGAATCCTTAATCAATTGGACTTAAACTTCCATCATCAAAGCATGCCCTCAAAAAATGATGAAGCCTCCATTCCTCTTTGTTAAATCTATGGCTATCAAATAGGCCAATTGGCCAGACGGGCTTTCAAGTGGGCCCATTTTCGGCTCAGATTGGGTTGGAATATTAGGTCCAAGGAGGCTAGGCATGGGCATAAAATAAATGCTTATATTTTAAAACTGGCCAGGTTCAGGTTTGTGCAAAAATCAGCCCCATCTGCTCATCAGGTGGGTGATAATTTCTAGCGATTCATAATTTGTAAAATACAAGTGTGGTCCACTTGATGAACTGATGTGTCTGATTTTTGCACAAGGTGATCCTCATGGTGGGACCCATCAAATGCACCGTACGGATGCCCAACATCAAGAATTGCAACATTGGAGTAAGGATAAAAGACCCATCTGATAACTTTTTACAATTTTCCAAGGGGGCATTGAACATCCTTACAACATGGAATACTAACAAATGTGTTACTTTATCATTTAGTACTATCCCTATGCATATGGGAATAATAGCTTTCAAGTGGAGTTGTGCTGTCGTTAGATACCCCGATGTGTTGCAAGGGAGCTGATCAGGGGTGCCCCTAGCGTCACCCAAGACAGTGAGGCCCTTGCCATGGGGCCTACCTTGATGTATATATTCTACATCCATGCTGTCCATCCATTTTGCCCAATTCGGGGTTCAGGGCCTTTACCTCGTTAGTAGACTCTGCGGAGTTTCAACAAGAGATCTAGGTCTCGAAACTCATCAGGGTGAATTCCCGCTGCTAACAGCACCAGTGGGTGCGTCGCATGACTGACCGGGTGGGTGTGTTGCGCGATTAACTGGGTGGGTGCGTTGCATGACTGACTTAAAAAAAAAAATCCATTTTGCCCAAAATAGATCATTTTAAGGCATGTGCCGAAAAATAAAGCAGATCCAAAACTCAGGTGGACTATATCATAAGAAATAGTGGTGATTGAATGCCCTACCATTTAAAACTTCATAGGGCCCACCATAATGTTTCCGTAATGTTTATTTGTCATCCAACCTATTGATAAGGTCACATAAACCTGGATGAAGAGAAAAAAACAAATATCAGCTTGATCCAAAACTTTTGTGGCCCATTAATGGACACTCACCACTCTTTCCTATGATATGGTCCACCTGAGAACTGGATATGCTTCATTTTTGGGGTCACGCCCTAAAATAATCTGGAAAAAAAGAAAAAGAAATATAGAATACATACATCAAAGTGGGTCACACTATCTTGGGTAAGGCCAAGGTTGCACCTAATCTGCTCCCTAGTTGCAAGATGAATCGTTAGGATATTTGTCTGCAAGACCTTGAATTTTTAAACGACATTCCTAAAAAATGTGTCAACTACTAAGCATATTTACCAGTGTGATCCGAAAAGGAACATCGAGCAGAATTCCTATGGATTTACACACCTAGTTTGGAATTAGAGAATACATTTCTATTTTCCCAGTGTTCATATCACTGTCTTTGAAAATATAAGAATTTAAGAGAAGAGGAAGATGGATGCCATACTAAATCCATGCGATGTGTCTCGGTCAAGGTATTTTATTCCTAAAGATAAAAAAAAAAACACTTCCAAGCACTAAAAGGTCATGCATTCTACTTATAAGGAGATGAGATAACATTACAAAAGAATTCAACACGACTCATCAAATGCATCACTGTCGTCGTCATCATCTAAGCCTTGTCCCAAATTGGGGTCGGCTACACAAGTCCTATTATGCCATTCTACTCTATCAAGGACCATATCTGTGGTTAAACCATAGGCCACCTAATCTTTTCTTGCTACTTCCCCCATGTCTTTTTAGCCTTCCCCTTGCCCCTTAGAGCCTTCCAACCTGAATCAACTCATTCCTAATGGAGCAATTCTTGGGGCTCTGATGCACATGGCCAAATCATCTATTGTCTACTTTCCCACATCTTATCCTATGCATAATAAATTAGTAATCCAAGTAATATTGAAAACACAAGCACATAGGCTTGAAACTACATGCAATAAAAAAGGGAAAAAAAAGCCCACCCACCCACCAACCCACCCCTAAAACTACAAAAATCATATCAAAACCTGTGTCCTCTACTGTGGGCTAAGAACGAACAAGAGACAAGATGCTAAAAATTTGAAAAAGAAAAGGTTCCAAGGAGAATAAACTATTATCATATATATGTATTTTTGTAATACTTTAAGGGAAATTATATACTTTACATCTCCTACTTATAAACTTTATACCCTAACATAAGGTATTTCATTCTCACAAAAATCATTAGTATTAGAAACTAAGTTGACCCCTAGGGTTCTCTCCTCTTTTTTGGCCCTCCTATTCACCATTCTCATCTTCTTCCTTTGTCTACTCATGGCTGATTCCTGCCGCAATGCCTCTTATCTTCCTTCCCTACCTTCATTGCCATCCTCCCTACCTACTCTATTGAAAATCGCTGGTATTGGACAACTATCTCCTTTGACATGATTAAATGGTCCACATTCTCAACATCTATGATTTGCTCTCATTGATGGTTCCCATGCTCCCCCCACCCGAATGGATTGGTGATAATCATGCTGATAATGAGGTTCACAATCCCAAGTTTCTTAAATGGCACAAACTCGATTTACTTTGCCTTGACTTGAATTCATGCCTCTTGTTGAAGGACACATGGCATAGGTGGTTGTTCTCTCGCTTACTAGTGATTAGAGTTGTACACGAGCCGAGCTTTGCCTTGTTCGAGCTAGGATCATTCAATGACCACTTTGGCTCGTGTTCGGCTCACCCTTTGAGCTGGACTGACATGTTTGAGCTGGCTCGACTAAGCTTTCGAGTCGAGTTCGAGCCTGAAAAAACAAAATTTTAAATAGGGCCAGCCCAAAGCCCAGCCTAAAACTATTAAAAATCAAGCCCAAAGCCCACTTACAACCCCACTTACTTTTATAGAGAGTTTCACCTCTCATTTCCTTGGTCACTTCTAATGTGGTACTAAAAAACATACTTTTCCAACTATGTCAATCGAGTCGAGATTTGATCGAGCCGAGCCGAATCGAGCTTGGGTTAGCTCGAGTTCGGCTTGAAAATCATTTCGAGCTTGGAGAAATGGCTCGGGTTGATTCGAACCCAACCTTCGAATCGAGCTGGTTCAAGCGGAGTCAAGTGAGTTAATGCTTGGCTTGTGTACAACTCAACTAGTGATGCATGGTTACTGCTGAACCTGACTTTAATAGTGTCAAGCTCATGATATATCCCTTTAATTTTAGCTTTAAATGATAAAGAAGGTAACTCTCTCTACTAGGGCTGTACACGAGCCAAGCTAGCTCAGTTAGCTCGCTCAAACCAGCTCCATTTGGCTTGATTCGAAGGCTGGGTTTGAACCAAGGCAAGCCATTTTTCCAAGATTGAAATGATTTTTAAGCCGAGCTCAAGCTAACCCAAACTCGATTCGGCTCGGCTCGGCTTGAAGTTCGGCTCGATAGAAGCTCGACTCTGCTCAACTCGATCGACTCAGTTGGAAAAGTATATTTTTTAGTCCCACATTGGAAGTGAGCAAAGAAATGAGAGGTGAAACTCTCTATAAAAGTAAGTGGCGGGGTGTCAATGGGCTTTGGGCCCGATTTTAAAAAGTTTCAGGTTGGACTTTTGGGCTAGGCTTAATTAAAATTTTGGTTTTTTCCAAGCTCGAACTCAGCGCGAATTGGGCTCGAAAGCTCAGTCGAGCCAGCTCAAACATTTCAGTCTAGTTCGAAGGCCGAGCCAAGCCGAACACGAGCCAGGGTGGTCATTGAACGAGCCTAGCTCGAACAGGGCCAAGCTCGGCTCGCCTCGGCTCGTGTACAGCTCTACTCTCTACCATAAAGTATCTAAACCAAATCAAGTATGCTATTGATTCACTGGCAATGATTCAACTCCATATTACTGATTCTGATCTTGTTTCTCCATGCAGTTAGTGACCTCAGACCCCAAGTATGAGTCTTTTGGCACCTTGCTCACCACACATCCACACGTCCCTTCAATTGTTGCCCTAAACCCCCTTCTTAATAATCAAGAACTCTGGCTGCAGCAGTATCATAAATCCACAACTACCGATGCTCACTCGACAACTGCTTGCTACCAACAACACTGGTTGTGGTTGTGGTGGACATGGCAGCTTCAATGGAAATGGTGGAGGTGGGGGTTTCCAACATAATGGTCGATGCGGTGGCCCACCTCCTCGAGAGCGGTAGGCCCTCTTCCATTTTAATCTAGTCCGTCCACTCCAATTGTGTTATGTCAAATATGCAACCATACTAGTTATACACTATGATTATTCCTACCCAATGAAGCAACTTCCCAAATCAATAGAGCAACTTCCCAGATCATGCCTCACTTTGAATGGGTGTATACAGATTTATGGAGACCTTTCCCAGTTTATCAGTGTTTGGATCATCATCATCATCATTTAAGCCTCACAACTGATTGGGGTCAACTACATGAATCTTGTTTCTGGATCTAGGTACTATTTATTACTGGCTGATGATTACTCGAGCTTTATGTCGATATTTCCCATCGCACATGGATCAGATGCTCTGCTTCAATTTTCTCTCTTTAAAATGTCAGGTAGAATATTTTTGGTGCTTGAATCTGTTATATTCAATGTGTAGGGCAGAAGATTTCATTGGTTCCTTCTTCCAAGGCTGGTAACAGCATTTACTTCTGTAAGACCCGTACCCTTATTTACCTTCCGTACGCTTAATTTTCGGTGCCGGTACGTCCCGGATGGACTAAATTAGCGAGCCTTGATCGCGACCCTATTTTAGTACCGCATCGACCCGAGACCTATACCCCGGCGACCGCGTAGGCGCTGCGATTCCAACATCGCGCAGCACGCCCCATTGCGATACCCGGTGTGTAAGTTGTGTCATTTGCGTAATCCGAGATGGCCGCACAACCCGCGTGTGGCGTGGGCCCCACTTGCACAAATCCCAAGATCATGTCAAATCAATCAAATCCATCACCATCACTCTACCCATACCCCTACTCTACACACCCCATACCCCCCATCCCAAAGTCAACTCTCACCCATACCTCCCATACCCCCCTCCCATGCACCATCATCACCCCCCATGATTCCCTCTCTCTCTCTCTCCCCCCCATACAAGTGCATACGTAGGGGGGAGAGGAGAGCTCCTTTCAAAATTCAAGAGAGAAAGAGAAAGATTTGAGAGAAGTAGAGAGAGATTAGAGAGATTGAGGGTGGAGATCCAAGCTTGGAGGACCTCAACCATCATCCAGACCGTCCGGATCGTCCGATCGTCAACCTGATCCAATCCAACTGTCCATCCTTCGAGGTGAGTGCAAGGGGTACATAAATCCCCCATTTTCTTCTTTCCTTTCATTTTCCTTTTCTTTTAGGGCCCACCTGGTGGTGGACAACCCTGATGGATGGGCTGGATCGTCCATGAATGGGCCCCACCTTTTGATGGTGTGGATCCCACTTGGGGACCCATTTTGTGTCATAATTAGTGTGGCCAACAGCCCACCATGATGTATGTAGTTCATCCACCCTGTCCACCATGTGGACCCACCATGTAATGGCCCAGCTGATGAATGGAGTGGATCCTGCACGTGTGGACCCCACCAGTCCGGACGACAACAACTACAGCAACAAAAAAGAAAAAAGAAAAACAAGAACCGGCCGCTGGACAGTCAGCGTCCAGAGGACGCTGCTGCCTAGCAGCGCCTAAGTCACTTGGACTATTTGACCGTGGGTCCTCACTCGTGGGACCCACATTGATGCATGTAATTGATCCACGCCGTCCAGCTGTTTCTCCATCCCATTTCAGGGCAGGGAGCCAAAAATGAAGAAGATCCAGATCTCAGGTGGACCACACCATTGAAAACAGTGGGGCTAATGAAGCCTACTATCGAGGCTTCTTGGGCCCATCGTTATGTTTGTGGACCACATCACCTGCCCAATATTGGGCTTGCTGGGTCCCCAACGATCTGGGGAACATGATGAAGGGGGTGGATTGTCCCTAAGTGGGCCCCACTTGAAATAACCACGAAAACAAAAACAAAGAAAAAAAAGGGGCAACGGACGTCCAGCGTCTGGACGTTCTGACGCTGGAACGTCCAGCGTCACTTGGACGCCGTACTGGGGTCCCCACTCGTGGGACCCACCTTGATGTTTGTGTTCCATCCACGCCGTCCATCTTCTTTCCCATCTCATTTTAGGACCAGGGCCCAAGGATGAACCCAATCCAAGTTTGAAACGGACCGCACCACATAAAACAGTGGAAACAATGATTTCTACGGTTAGAAATCCTTTGGCCCACCTTAATGTTTCTAGATTGATTTACATATCTAATATTGGGCTTGTTGGGTCCCTCATGAGAAGGGTAACCTGATGAACGGAGTGGATCAGACCCATGTGGGCCCCACTTGATATAAGTACAAAAAAACAAAAAAAAAAAGAAAAGAAGAAGAAAAAGGAAAGAAGAGGCAGAGCCTCTAACGCTGGGCGTACCAGCGTCCAGGTACGCTGGCTCGTGAGGCCGGCTGGTGGCCCACTCGTGGGTCCCACCATGATGCATGTGCTGTATCCACATCATCCATCCTTTTGGGGAGATCATTTTAGGGCATGACCCCAAGATTGAGTCAAATCCAAGTCTCAAGGGGGCCGCACCACAGAAAACAGTAGGGACAGTAAACCTACCGTTGAAACCCTCCTATGGCCCACCATGATGTTTATTCGAGATCCAACCTGCTTATAACTTCACACATGCACGGAAGAAGGGAGGGCAAAAATATCAGCTTGATCGGAAACTTTTGTGGGCCCCACTTGGTGAGAACAAAAAAATAAATAAATAAAATAAAGAAAAAAAAGAGTACCGCTGGACAGACAGCGTTAGGGCTGTCAATGGCACGGATCTTGATCCGTATCCGATCCGTATCTCATCCGATTTAATCGGATTTGGATCATTAATCGGATCAACGGATCGGATACGGATCAAAATCTGTGATCCGTTTATTAATCGGGTCGGATTCGGAGCGACCCCGCTTCGATCCGATAATGATCCGATTAGATTTAAAATAAAAAAAAAAACCCACCTACATGTCGCGAGAACGAGAGAGAGAGAGAGAGAGAGAGAGAGAGAGAGAGAGGGCGAGGGGCGTCCACCAGGCACCAGGTACGTCTTCTTCTTTGTTTTTTTTTCTGTTTTTTTTTAAACCACACACCCAGCTACTGTCTGGGAGAACGAGAGAGAGAGAGAGAGAGAGAGAGAGAGGAGGGGGGGGGGGGGGGCGTCCACCAGGTACGTCTTCTTCTTCGTTTTTTTTTTCTGTTTTTTTTTAAACCACAGACCCAGCTAGTTCTCATGATCCAAACCATCAGTTCAGTAGGGCCCATGGTGGACGGACGGATCGGGTCGGATCAGAGTCGGATCGGCTGAATCTCTGTTGGGTCGGATTTCGAATAGAAGCTTAGAGATCCGTCAGATTTCGGGTCGGATACGGATCACCCGGATCACAAATCGGATCGGATTCAGATCAGCTACTATCCGCTCCGAATCCGACCCGTTGACAGCCCTAGACAGCGTCTAGGGGACGCTGCCTGCCCAGCAGCCTTGTGGGCGTCACCATGGCCCCCACTCGTTGGGCCCACCTAGAATGTATGTGCCTTACCTATTCCGTCCATATGTTTTTCCCAGCTCATTTTAGTGGTTGAGCCCAAATTTTAAGCATATCCAAACGGCAAGTGGGCCATGCCATGGGACAACAGTGGGAATAATGATCTCCACCGTTAAAACCTTCCCAATCCTACAATGATGTTTATTTGTCACCCAACCTATTCATAAGTGGCTGGGCCCAAAATTTAAGCATATTCTAATGTCAAGTGGACCATGCCACAGTGGAAATGATGATCTTAAACGTTGAAAGCTTTCTAGGTTCTACAGTGATGTTTATTTGCCATCCAATCTGTTCATAAGATCACATGGATATGGATGAAGGAGAAAACACAAGTATCTGTTTGATTCAAAACTTATTGGGACCAGATGGGTACCACGCTGCCCAGCAGGTGGCCCACCCTATGGGTCCCAACGTGATGTATTTATTAGCTCCACCATGAAGTATCTGTTTTATTTATGCTGCCTATCTTGTATGTGCAGGCCCAAGTATGGGGCCGATGTGGTCTCAAGTGGGCTATGCCACGAAGACCTTTACATTTCCAATGGGACCCACAGTCCGGGTCCTACTCTCTATGTATATATCGGGCCTTTTAAGGCCAGTGTTACATGATATGTTGGTAACATGTTAGTATGATTAGCTTGATAAGTTACATTGATAACATGCTTAGTATAATGAATACCATGCTTATTCATATGCCCATACGCATCATTTATATGCCTGTTATGGATCATGATTAACCATAGCATATGCTAGTTGGCTTGTTATACTTAGGGGACCCGTGTGAGACAGGGTCGCCCCACATGATTGCGCAGTATGCGTAAGTTTGGCGCATGACTTGGATTGTATGACTCATGCAATTCGCATTATGTATGTCATGATCGCTTTCACACCCTAGCAGTATCAGGGTAGTAGCCACCATAGTCACATCGTGGTTGGCAGTATTGGACATCGGAAACTTGTTCTAGTACGTGGGCGCTATGGATGTCCTTGGGTGAAAGTCCCTAAACCCTGTGGTACCTAGTAGGATGCTCCAGCGTCGAGACCGAGTGGATAACATGAGCGCCCGTGTGCCAAATACCAGTAGGCCGCGTCTCCCACTATGTCGAGGTCGGTTGGAAAGGGGTGTGACCTTATCCGCCCAGGTGCAGTGGGCTGTAAGCTAGGTCGAGTCTGACCAGCTCGTGGAATGGGTCGGCTATCGGCGAGCCGGGTGGGCATTGGCATACCACTGACGAGGCGGATAGTGAGGTCTTTTCTACTCGCTTGGTTATGTGCGCGATATGCGGCAGGCCAATATTAGAGTATACTAGACCCCGGTGATGTCCCAGATGAGAACTATTTTGATATGTGGATCAGTTGAGGATTGACATGTTTGCATTGAATCTCTAGCATGTAACACTCGGCCATGTAGGTCCTTGCATCGCATAGCCTTGGGATGGCTGATAGCATTCATAAACTTAGTAACTTAGCCCTTTACTACTTTCGCCTACTCTGATATCTGTATACTTGTCATATGCATCACACGCGCACACACGCACTCTACTGAGCTTCGTAGGAAGCTCATGCGCGTTTGTTTACACTGCAGGTACTAGAGCATATCGCAGCGTTGATCGCGGTTCATGTACCTGGTATTTTGGACTTCTGCTTCATGTTGTATTTCCCTTTCCAGTACTGTACTCAACAAACTTATTAGTGGATATTTGATGATGTTTTATGGTTTTGATTATGCTCTTGTAAAAAAAAAATTTACCCTGAAAATCCTCCTGGTAGGATCCCAGGATCGAAACCTGGCACATAAGAGCTAGGAGCCGAGAATGGGGTACTACGGAGGCTGTTGGCACCAAGGTCGGCGATCGGGAATTTAGTGAGCCCGATCCCCGGGTTTGGGGCGTGACAACTTCAGTTCTTCGTGCCCACACACGTTGGCTCTAAATGGTAGCGTTAAACACATGCACATACATGTCATTGAGAACAGGCTTCACCTTAATCTTTCATAGCCAGTTACCTCCCAGTTTTGGTTGGAAGCCTTCAGCACTGATGTTTATCTTATCAATTGCTCAAAAGGTCTAAAGTATCATCGAAAAACACCCAGTGTCGCCTGTGAACAATACAGCTGTATCGGTCGAAACAGCCCGATAGAGGGGTGGTATGGAGCCATATTGGTGGTCAACGATATGCTACCGATATGCCTAACAACACTTGCCCATCTCCACCATTAACTTAAAAAAAGTCCCTTTGTCAATTTGGTGACCTTACAGACCACATCAAGAAAGTGAGACAATCTCAACTGTTGGATTCATCACAAGGATTACACAATCTAATCCTATGCCTCAGATCATTAGAAGCTTCATTTCAATAAAAGAAAAAAAAATAAAATCCACAACACAATCAAATGACATTTATTATTAGATCAAAATTGTGTATTGTTTCCCTCTCTCTTCAATTCTATCTCTTTTGTAATGATCAATTCCGATCATTTCAAGCAAACATAAAAAGAAAATCTAACAATTGAATTGAAGAAGAAAGATATAACAGATTCTTATGAAAGCCCTAATTCAAGAACCCTAGATTGAGATTCCACTGGATTCGGCCTCGAGATACTTACAGATCCTCTCCATGACCTCCCTCCCTTTGACGCTGTTCTGCAGGAACCGCTCCGCGCAGCGTTGCTCCACCTTCTCCTCCATCGACGCCAGCACTGACAGCGGCTTGCATCGGATGCTCGTCTGCTGCCGGAACGCCGTCCATTCGCTAGGGTTCTCCGGGTGGGGTCCATACCAGGACTTCTCCTCCACCTCTAGGAAGTTCTGGAGGCTGACGTTGCGGGTCGTGATCTCCATCGACCGGGCCCGGGCGTCAACGACGGACGACTCGACGCAGCTGCAGATGTCCTCGCCCACGATCTTCCGGACGAACCACGAGCCGAGGGCGTGGACCGTGATGGAGCGAGTGGTGTAGAGCCGGCCGGTCTGCGGATCGAGCCAGCGGTTCAGGGTGTTGACCTGGAGGATGTGGGAGAGGGTGCGCACGTTAGCCGGATCGGTGAAGTTGCGCCAGGATGCGGAGGTTACCCGCTCCCAGGAGTGCTTGTATACGTACTCCTGAGTGTATGCTTTTACAATGGTTTTGGGTGTCTGCTTGGGAAAGAGATTGAAGGAAGAAGAGAAAGTGGGTTTCTGTAAATTTTTATAGGTTGATGAAAAAGGACCGAAATGCCCCTGCCATGTCTTTCTTGCAAGACGGGCAAGATTGGAAAACTCCTTGCGTACTTCGCGTACGTACCTACCCAGGGCTATCTCTTTAACATGTGGAAACTACGTAACGGGCATACAAATTTAAAACTACCCCGTCCATAAGAATTTTGTCTTATTATCTTATTATGGTGATGAAATTCGGATTAATGGATTGGAACAGGGTGGCCCTGCATAAATCTAATGGTGGACTTCACATCCCAACCTTTTCCTATAGAATGCCTTACCTGACTTTTGGATAATCATGATTTTTTTAATTACAAGGTGAATTTGAGGCATGGTACCTGATGAACGGGGTGGATCTCATGAAACTCCTTCCCACTGGTGATAGGTTGTAGGTAGGTACCTACGCAAGGTACTATAGCGTGGTTTGGTACAATATACCTTCTTTTTTACTTTTCGATTGACGGAAATTGCTACGCGTGTTGACGGGATGAGCCTTTAATTAACGTGACTACTGCTGCGCGCGTGTGAAGACGAGAGGACATCGCGGTACACATGCTTATTTTGAATACATGTGAGAGATTGGGCCATTCATATGAGAGGGACCAGTTTTATCATGCCTCAGAATAGAAATTAGATTGGATAAGTTATTATGTAGGGTAGAAATTCATGTCAAGTTGGACGGGTGGTCCATATTTTTCTAATTCAAGTGTAGCCTACCTGATGATTGGATCAGTTTGATCCTGAGACAAGACATGCTTGCGCCCGAAGTAATGAATGATGTGGATGACACAAAAGTGTGATATGATGTTCAATTTCATCTCGGATAAGACACAATATACATGGTCTGCGGAGCAATGTGATCTGACTTATGCCCGTGGTCTGCGGAGTATCTATGGTCTGACGTGCACCCATTGTTTTGGAAACCACCGGCTGGAAAAATGGGCTGACTTGAGCCGGACCAACTCATCCAAGTCAGCTGGGACTTGGCCACTCAGGTGATAGAATCGGTGACCGTCTGTTAGGCTTCAACATAATTTTTCTATTTGCTGATGCCTGATTGGTCCAACTCAGCATACATTAGCACTGAATGCGTTAAAAGCAACAATGCTGATAATGTCAACACTGACCAATCAACTGGTCGTAGGAAAATACTGTTGAAACTGAGAAGATGATCGGGCAGGCTATATGGCTGAGTTAGCCTGGCCCAGCTCAAGTCTGTGTCCTTTAATGTCTCCTGTTACTCTCTCCGCTGGGGCTCTGCTCAGTCTCTCGTAGTACCGTTTAAAGCAGCACCTGAAACACCGAACCTTGATAGGCCCCACCATGTCGTATGTGTGAAATCTGCTCTATTCATCAGTTGAAACTCCCTTATAGGCCAGACGAGAAAAAAAAGAGAGGAAAAAAGATAAACCCCCTAAAAAACACACATGGGCCCACCAATAGGAGTAATGTAAATTGTGCTTAAAACCCTCCAAATTCCTGTGTTGTTATTCGCTTAAGTTTTGGAACAGGCTAATTTTTGACATCTTTCGCCTTTGTATGTCGATTTTGCGCTTGTTTTCAATGTTCTCTAAGGGGAATCCTGCTACCTCTAATATAAAGTGGCTCAAAATTTATCTAGGAATACCAGATCAAGCTGCTGCACGATTCGATCAATATTAGAAACGTACCGTACGTCACAAGTGAGGCTGATCTAATAATAAATGGTAGAATCCTCCATCTTCTTTTCAACAAACACCCCCACCAACTTTTGTTAGATGATAAATGGACGACTTGAAAACAAGAATTTTGCTTCTATATGCGCTTTCTACTTTGGATCTCTCCTTCTATCTTTTAAAAGATCCCCTTCATAAGATGTCGATTTCATTGCCAATTGCATTTTGAGAGACTCCAAAGGTTGGAAAGCAAAATTGTCAAATGTAGCTGGCCACCTGACTTCGATAAGATTTATTTATCTATCATCATTTAATTCTTATCCCAACTAATCGGGGTTGGCTACGCTAATGCTAGTGAGTGTTGCGGGTAAATTCAAGCTAACCTTAGGTCATAAGGAAAACCCACGGGCCCAGGTACAGGTCCTCAGGCTCACACATTGATGTCAGGCGTAAGATGGCTGAGGACCAGAATTGATGTAACGATAGATTGGCCTTTACTGATGTCATTTTGGATATATCAAAACAACCCGAACTAGGTTGTTCTATTAACATGGCTGACGAGCAGAGAGCTTGGCTTTGGCCTATATTACCATTAGGCTTACCTGGGCCACAACCACTATAAAGGCACACAGAAGTTCATGGACGAACACGTCTCCGAATGTTACAGGCGTGATCCACGACTCGTGGAATCACGCTCTCAATGGGCATAATGCCAACAATCGTGGCTCTCAACTGCTCTTCGATGACCCTATATATAGAGGCACTCTCCCACAGCCTAAGGTATGTACAAATCTACCTAAAGACTTGCCTCTACTCTCCTACACCCAACTAATTTAAGCATCGGAGGGTTAACGGCTGGACCTAACCCTCCTAGCTTTCTTTGTGTTCTACAGGATCCAGCGGACCTCTGGTCCAGATCTAGTTTGCACACCTACAGGAGATTAGCGGCATCCATCGGTGCAAGAAGGTGGAGATCAAGTCATCTCATCCATTGTCCAGTTTTTAACGACAATAGTGAGCATTCATCTAAAAGCCTAATTCCAACCTCACGCAACCATCCTTTGTGTAGGGGTTAGGAGCCCTGCAGTGGAAGTAATCGAAGCAGGAGAGGAACAAACGTTAATGGCAATCACATAAGCAAATCAACACACACAAGAGGCAATTCGAATTTAACGTTGAAAAATTCCTCACGGGTAAAAAACCATAGTACAAAGTGACACCAATCCATTATGATATCAGAAGTTACAAGAGATAGAAGAAACACAACCTGGATCACAACCCATAAGAAAAATTCCAAGCTAACAAAGCTAATTTTCACATGAGAAGGACAAACACAGCCCTTTCCCTCAACCCAGAGAACTCCAAGCTTCCTCCTAGCTCTTTCTCTTGCTCTAGAACTCTCTCAATCCCTTGGCCCATTGGCGGCAACCCTAATCTCGGATTACATCTCCTTAAATAGGAGAAAACTAATATTAGAAACTCCTTGTGCAACAAACCAAGTCCAATTAGGAAAGTGTCGGCCGGTTGGATGCCCAAAAAAGGCTATAGTAATTTTTGTTTTGATCTCCACTGTGATCGACTGGTCGGTGGCCTCCGTCCATGGAGATTAGAGGCATCCAATCCCAATAAACTCCACCACGACTCTAATCTTCATGCAACACCTTGCCAAACACATCTTCATCTCCACTCTGTCATCATTATAACTCCACCAATTCTCATACCTCATCGACTTCATCCTTGCACCTTCACCACCCGTTCGCTCATGTGGCAGTTGCGTGCACACCACACACGAGCAACCGTAGATCCCGCTGCCAATCCCGCTGTCGATCCTGCAGCTCCACCATAAATAGTGCTCCTGATCAAACCCGATCGTAGTCGATAAACCTGATTAAGATATTGGCGTACCGATCCACCTTCTTCTACTCTACTTCTTTTATAAATATCGACCGCTTTCCATGTTTTTTTTTCACGAAATCCTTCTCCACATCGAATCTCACGCTAGAAGACGCCGTTGATGGCTCGCCTTAGATTCTCTTTGCCTCATTCCCAACTTTTAGCTTTGATACCACTTGTTGGGGTTAGGAGCCCCGCAACGGAAGCAATCAAAGCAGGCGAGTAACAAACCTCAATGGCAATCACACAAGCAAATCGACACACATAAGAGACAATCTGAATTTAATGTAGAAAAATCCTTCACGGGTAAAAAAACCACGGCACAAAGCGACACCAATCCACTATGATATCGGACGTTACAAGAGATAAAAGAAACACAACCAGAATCACAGCCTACAAGAGAAATCCTAAGCTAATAAAGCCAATTCTCACATGAGAAGGATAAACATAGCCCTTTCCCTCAACCCAGAGAACTCCAAGCTTCCTCCTAGCTCTTTTTCTTACTCTAGAACTCTCTCAATCCCCTGGCCCATTGGCGACAACCCTAATCCTAGATTACATCCCCTTAAATAGGAGAAAACCAAAATTAGAAACTCCTTGTGCAACAAACCACGCAAGAAACCAAGTCCAATTAGGAAACTATCAGCTCGTCAGATGCCTAAAAAAAGCTCCAGCAACTTCTGTTTTGATCTCCACTCTGACCAACCGATCGGCCGGTGGCCTCCATCCATGGAGATTAGAGGCGTCCAATCCCAACACTTTGTCTACACCACCAGCAATGAGAGCAAGGCAATAGACCAATACTTTGGTTGATTACATATCAAGTATTGCTATCTAATAGTCCATTACAAAAGTGATTACAATCAACCCGTTACAAGCTTTTGATAAGATTTAGTGTAGCTGAAATTCGTAATCATATATCAGTTTACTAGCTTTTGCAATCTCCTATTGCTGACAGCAAAGCATTTCAATGAAAATTTTCTTTGGATGAAAAGAAATTAAAAACATTGTCTTAGACAAGCCCATTAAGGAGGTCTTGGGATTAGAAACCTTTCCCACATGAATGATGCCCTTATTGTGAAGCAATGATGGAAAAATCTTACCCAACCAGCTCATTTAGGCACACTTGGGGAATGGCTCGGGCCGGGTCTAGATTTTTGAACTCATTGAGCTGGCCCTGCTCAAAAGATTCATTTTGCTAGCCTTACCCCTAAGGAGGCAATGTTTTTGCTCGTATCTTGGAACAATTGGTTAGAAAGAAACAAAGGCACATTCAACTAAATCCTTAATCAATTGGACTAAAAACTTCCATCATCAAAGCATGCTCTCAAAAAATGATGAAGCCTCCATTCCTCTTTGTTAAATCTACGGCTATCAAATAGGCCAATTGGCCAGACGGGCTTTCAAGTGGGCCCATTTTCGGCTCGGATTGGGTTGGAATATTAGGTCCAAGGAGGCCAGGCATGGGCATAAACTAAATGCCTCTGTTTTTAAAACTGGCCGGGTTCAGGTGTGTGTAAGGGCTGGGCCCCTTGATAGCCCTTGGAAGCCCATTAAAATAGGAAAATGTGAGGGTTTATTATTATTATTTTTTTTTTAAAATTTTTTACTACAATTTCAATCCTATTTTTGGGAAATTTTTTATTTGGGTGCTCATCTTGTAGATAAAATTGGCCACCGGATCCACCAAGTGTGTGGAATCAATGAAATGGTCCACCTACCCATTAATCTCTCAAACCTGAACCATTGATTTGTTAGCCATTATCCATCAACGGTGGTGTGAACTACCATGGGGCTGACCATACCTGTACTCAGGATCAACGATTCAGCCATGTCGATCCTTGGTGTGGTTCACTATCAGGCTGACCATTGGAAGGTCTGGACTAATGACATGGGCACATTAAAAACCCCATTTTCTGATTAGTGGGACTCTTCTCTCTCATGGGGCCAGGACCATTTTGGGATGGGCCGTTTTGGACTGTTGCATGCTCAAGCCTGGGTTCTATGTAGGGGCTGAGCATGAACAAGGCGTGGCCCGTTGAAAGAGAGCGGATGTGTTGAGCCCAATTTTGTTAAGTTTAATGGATTTTCTGAGCCTAATTTCGTTTAGGGCATGTTTGGATGAGTGAAATTCAATGAATAAGAAGGAAAGAAAGAAACAAAAAAATAAAATAAAAATAATTATCTAATAATAATTTTCATTTGTATGTAATGTACGTAACTAAAAAAGAACCCATGTATCAACCAACACACTTTGCCTGAGTATCAAAGTCTTTCTCATCATAGACGTTGGGTCAACGTTCCTCTCCAATGGAATGTTCCTTTCCCAACAGGTGGCTTGCATGTTGTATATTGTATATGGGCTACTGGCACCAGAGAAAAAGAAAGCAAAAGCCATTCTTGTAATAGCAGCGCAAAAGCCATGCAGGTCCACTCATCAGGTGGTTCACGTGCAGTTATGAGACCTTACCGGCCCACCCATGGGCCTAGCACAATAAGCTCAAGCCCAAATCCAAAAAATTAGTTGGGGCCAGGTCGAAACTGGTGTAGGCAAAAGCTTAGAAAAAGTCTCCATTTTCTACTTTAATGTCACCACTCTGTCGTTAGATCAAGTGGGCCCTGCATTCACAAAGGAATAAGCATTCTAGAGGAATTAAACCAACAGCCTACATTTCCATATGAAGTTGGGCTGGACTAGAATGTTGATCGGGCCATGCATCAAAGCCATGGGCGAAGCTAGTAGACCCAAGCCCAGTCATGCATGGCCCAAGGGTTGTTCGGGCTGGGCTGCCAGGCTTATTGGAAGCCTTAAAAGGAAACGGCACCAAATGATGATAGTGCAGCCCTTCATTTTTGCCTCCATGCCGGGCCCACGACACAACCATCACCATGACTGAGATCCAATTATACCTGGGCCACATCAATTTCAACCAAATCTAAGATAATACACCATCCATCAGTGATCCACTCCATCCAAATGTTTTACCATTGATAAAAATCAACCACGTACACAACACAGGTGGACCATAACAATTTTCAACCAAATCTAAGATCCACACCATCCATCAGGTTCTTCTATCCGACGCGGATTGCGTCCTGCCCCCGCCAGGACGTATTACAGTCCGGGCAGACCTGCGGAGGGGCCCACCGTGATGTATCCTTTTATCCACTCCGTCCATCCATTTTATAAAATCATTTTAAGGTATGCCGCTAAAAAAAGAAGAAGATCCAAGTGGGCCACAACAATTTTCAACCAAATCATTTTAGTGATCCGTCACCAGCTACTATTTGGTGTGGCCCACTTGAGCATTGGATCTGTCTTGTTTTAGGGCCCAAATACTAGAATGATCTTATAAAATGGATGGACAGAGTGGATAGACGGATACATCACGGTGGACCCCTCCACAGGTCTGCCCGGACGGTAATGCGTCCGGGTGGGGCAGGACGCAATACGCGTCCGCTGGAGACGGGCGGGGTTAGAACGCAATCTGCGTTCAAATCGAACGTAAATATCAATGTCTGACCGAAAAACACCTCATCGTAGCCATGAAAAAAACGACCCACAATTAGACAAAAAGATAATACACTGAAACACTCGTATATTATAAGCCTTTATTCGAAAAGATTATACACCGAAAAAATCATATATACTAGCGAAGAAATATTAAAAAAAATGAAAAAAAAAGGAATGATTTCTCGAGTATCCGCAGCTGAGATGTCGGCATCTATTTAGGCAGAAGAGCAAGGAGAGAGAGTAGGAGAGACGAGCAGAGCACGGCACCGGAAACCGGCAAGGCGAGCCCCGATCCACGGTCCATCGACGGCGATGGTGCCATTGCGCTATCCTGCGCGGTGGCAGCGGCAGCAGAGAAGGCGAAGAAGAGGAAAACCGCCGCGGCTGAGAGACTAACGTGCGCCATGGGTGAAGGATAGGGGAAAAAAGAAGAAGAACGTTGCCAGTGAAGGACGGATAAGATATCTGGGATATCTGAGAGCCTCTGATTTTCTGAGAAAGCTGGGAATCCGGAGAAGGCGCATTTATAGCTCCCTTGTCGCAGTGTGGGGCCACGAAAAACGTGGACAGCTGGCGTGATGATGCGGCGTGGTCTGACCAGCTCTGTTCCAACGGGACGCGGCTTCGCTGGATCGAGGTGGATGAGATACCTGACCGTAGGGCCCTGTATTTTTTTTTTTTTTTTATGTATCCACACTGACACTGTCCATCCGTTTCAAAGCATGGTACCAAAAATGAAGTAGATACAAATATCAGGTGGACCCTAATACAGGAATCAGTGGTAATCGACCAATAAAAGCTTATCATGGCCACGAAAGTTTTGGATCAACCTGATATTTGTGTGGTCTCTTCATCCAGATCTTTGTGACCTTATCAACGGGTTGGATGGAAAATAAACATTCCGGTGGGGTCCAGAAAGTTTTTAATGGTGAGTATTCAAGCACTATTATTTCCTATGGTATGGTTAATTTATTATTTGGATCTGCTTCATTTTGGAAATCATGCCTTAAGAATGAGTTTTCAAAACGAATGTATCTACTTCAATTTTGGAATCATGCCTTAAAAATGAGTTTTCAAAATGGATGGACGGTATGGATTTAAGTAACAAGAAAAGGATCCACCTACCCCAATCCGCGCCCGTTCCAACGGGCGACAAACAAGAAAAGGAAGCTTCTTTCTTTTTCTTCATTTCTCCTCGGTCTGTGCACGCTACGGACGCGGATTGCGGGCGCGTATCCAGTGAAGGAGGGACCTGGCGGAGTTCCGTCAGGCATTTTTCAGCGGTCTAACTCGGTGTGTCGGTTGAATATCACGCGGTTCATCCGTCGTCTCCTCATTTTAGGGCACGACCCTCAAAATGAATGGTGGATCACAACACAGAAAATAACGATCATTAAAAACTTCTCAAGGTCCACTATAATGTTTATTTGTCATCTAACCTGTTGATAATGTCCACTATAATGTTTATTTATCATCTAACCTGTTGATAATGTCACACAAGCCAGGATGAAGGAAAACACAAATATCAACTTGATCAAAAAGAATTTGTAGCCTAGGAAAAGTGTTCAATGGTTAATTGTGACTATTTCATTAGACGTGGTCTACATGAGATTTAGATTTGCTTCATTTTTAGGCTTATGCCTGAAAATGAGCACGAAAAAAATGGATAGATCTCATGCACACACAACACATCCATAGAGGTGGGCCCCACTGACAAGACCCGATGGCCTGACTGAATCCATGCCGGATTGAGTCTTGGCCCTGCTTACCACATCCGTGTGGTAATCCGTAACCCGCGCGGCAACGTTTGATTGAACCACGTATTACGACATAGAGCTTATACAAAGCAAATTCGGAAGTTGTTAGGTAAGCATGAAGTACACACACCGCCCACGGTAGGTGGCCAATCACGGTAAAAAAGCAAATTCGGAAGTTGCAAGCTGCATGGTCATTTGCCCGTTGCGTGCACCGACCCAAAAAAAAAAAAAAAAAAAAAAGGTAAAGTGAGGTGCTCACCATGCTAGAGGAGTGTCGGGGCTTTTTCTGTGGTCCCACCGTGATGCATGTGTTTTATCCATGCCGTCCATCCGTTTTTCTAGTTCATTTCAGGAAATTAGCCCAAAATTGAACCATATCCAAAGCTTAGGTGGGCCACACTACAGGAAACAGTAAGAATTGAAAGTATACCTTTACAAACTTATTGGAGCCAAAAAAAGTCTTGGATCAAGATGATATTTGTGTTTTACCTTGATACAGGTCTGTGTGACCTTATGAACAGGTTGGATGACAAATAATCATCTCCGTGGGCTTAAGGTTTCAACTGTGGATGTCATTATTCCTACTTTTCTATGTGTGTGATTTATTTAAACTTTGGATACGCTTCAATTTTAGGATCATGCTCTAGAATGATCTAAGAAAATGGATGGACGGTGTGGATAAGATACATACATCACGCGCGGCCCCATAAATAATCCACGCTACGTCATGGCGTGTAGCGTTCCTCACTGCACAATCCGCGTCCAAAAGAAGAAAAATGAAGCTGGCCTGTCGCCCGTTATAGCACAGCTGGTCAGTCCACGTGGCATCCCTGCCAGCTGTCCATGCTTTTCGTGGGCCCCACACGTAGAGACAAAGCAGCTATAAATTCACCTTTCCTGGATTCTCAAGTTTCTCAGGAAAGCAGAGCGCATCCATCTCTCGGAGTTCTTACCTCTTTTCCTTTCTTCCCGAGCGACTTTCTTCTTCTACTACTTCACCTATGGCGCACATTAGTCTCTCAGCCGCTGCGGTATTCGTCTTCTTCATCTTCTGCACTGCCACTGCCACCGCGCAGGATAGCGCACCGGCGCCATCACCATCGATGGACACCGGATCGGGGCTCGCCTTGCCGGTTCCCGGTGCCGTGCTCTGCCCGTCTCTCCTACTCTCGCTGTTCGCTCTTCTGCGTAAATAGATGCCGAGATCTCAGCTACGGATATTCTCGCAAGAAATTATTCCTTTCTTTTCGTTTTTTAATCTTTCTTCGCTAGCATATATTATTTTTTCTGTGTATAATCTTTTCGATCCCCTTCATTCGTTTCCTAATAAAGGCTAGAATACATGAGTGTTTCAGTGTATAATCTTTTTGTCTAATTGCGTGTCGCTTTTTTATTGAGTGGGGTATAAACCCATATTTCTTCTGGATTGGTGTCTTAGATAGATGATTGGCGGCCATCTGATGGACGGTCCAAGTTAATAAAATTTAAAACACAAATATGTATACTGGATCCCACAATGAATTTGATTTGAGTTATGTGTGCCGTATGATGAGCAGGATGCATGTTTACGACCCATGTGTCAATCGATCCAAACTCTTGAGTTCTTCCTGGTCGTCCAAAATGGATAATCAATCAGATAGTTATGGAGTTTTAATGATTATTGTGTACAGACTCCTGATTTGTTCATCATCTGAATAGTGGGGCCCATGAAGTCAACGATCTGGATAATTGAACCATGGACGTAGCTCGTACGGACAAGGCAAATCAGGACCCGAAAATGCCTCGTCAACTTCCGATATGAGGTTTCTCGATCAGTGGTCGAAGTGTGTCATTTGTTTCGAATAAAACTTTGATACTCAGGAAGAGTGTAATGCTCCATATGCGTGCGCTTACAAAGTGTTCGCATATAACTCAAATTAAACTGGGCTAATCAAGTTTCGTGTAGATGGGTCACAACTGCTGACATCACTTATCAGATATGCTAATTGGGCTGCCAAATGAATGGTTAAAATGGAAAGTAAGCAACTATCCGTGTTTAACAAAAATAACAAGTAGTCCTCAAGTGCGGGGATATTTTAAGTTGGGCCCAAGTATAAGTCCTCGAGCTCATGAAAATTTATTCGATTAGGGAAGTGCTAACCTCGGATGTTAGGTGGCCAACCTTAATAAGAAAGGGAGCTGAGAATGACGATTATGACTACCACAAAAAAGCGTTTATAAAGGCCATTTTAAATATATAAAACAACTTAAATTAAGGCTGTAAATGGGTCAGCGGACCCGATGGGGTACCCGGACCCAACCCATTTAGACTCGACCCATTCGTTAAATGGTACGGGTCTGGGTCCAAGAACAGACCCGGTTGCTAAACGGGTCTGGGTTTGGTTTCCTTTATATTAGGCCTGACCCGACCTGACCCGAACCCATTTAGTAAATGGGCGGGTTTGGTCTATGTTTCAAGGGACCCATCTAGCCCAGACCCATCCAGACCCAGTTTTAAGCCTTGTAAAATGCTTGCGTACTTGATCCAGACCCGGACCCATTGGACCCGACCCAATTATAAATGGGTCTGGGTGGATCTCCCTCTACCAGACCCAGACCCATTTATAAATGAGTCTAATGGGTTGACTCGGACCCGCCCATTTAGTAAAAGGGTCTGGGTATAAAATTTGGACCTAGACCCGTTTAATAAATGGGCGGGTCTGGTTTTGGCTAAACCCGCCTCGAACCCAACCATTTACAGCCCTAATTTAAATTGAGTTGTTTTATTAAACGTGGCGATCGAGCGCTCGGTCTTCAAACCTTGGATTACCAGGCCTTTACGTCTTGTCTACAGCCAACGACTTCAATCCAAAATATTTCTCAAGTCAGTGAGCTCAGCCAACGAGCTCCACCCTTAGGTAGGTCTGGCCCACGACTTCTATAAAAATGCATAATAGTCCAGGGATGAGCTCGAATAAATTGGACACGCGTCACCAGGAACCTCGCCAGACATTACATACGTAACTCTCAAGCTCATAACCCTCTGTAGCCACTTTGATTACCCTATAAATAAGATGCCCTCTTACATACGCACAATCTCTTACAAACACTGCTTCTACATTTCCAACTCCCTGGCCTAACTTAGGTATTAAAGGACTACTGGCCAGACCCGGCCACTCGCCTTAGCTTTCTTCCTTATGCTATGGATCTGGAGGACATCTAGTCCAAATCCAACCGATTCATCTCGGGAGATCAGAGTTAATGGTGGAGATCAACTGATCTTAACCGTTGTCTAGAATCGAGCAACAACAGTCTCGTAAGTCTAATTTCGATCGGTGGTGTGTCCAAACTGAGTGTCTCTTACAATGTCAACGGTTTAGTTTTAGTAGTGTATGTGCTACTTGCACAAGTCCAGGCTGCATGCTTATGAACTATCATTCTCTACTTAGAGTATCAAATATTTTTCATTTATGACATGCATTAAGCTGTACAGAGCATTTCCAGTATTGTGGGCGCACGTGACTTCCAATCATTAAACTTGTAGGCATCCCTTGATCTAGCACGGTACACATGGGAATTGTGTAAAAGATCATAATGTCTTATCCATCTACGGTCTATTCAAGTGGTGGCCCACCAGATCAAGGGTTTTGATAACGGCACATCTTTGTGTACAGACACGCTTCCTTCCAACCGATCCACGGCTTGGATGGTGACACGTGTCCTATCCACCGAATGTTTACTGAGGCGTATGATCTCATGTAAACGGGGCCATGGTGATGTACGTGTTTTTTCGACGCCTTCCATCCTCTTTACCAGACCAGTATACGTCAGGACTCAGGAGCCTAAAACTGAGTTAGACTCTAGGTGGGAAGATGATGGCAAACGAGCAATAAGAAAGGTTTCAACGTTGGGTGTTGTCGTATTGTCCAATTTTGCCTTAAATCTGCTTTATCCACTTCATTCCTACAGTGATTTATGTGTTTTATCCACTTTATCCATCCATTTTTTGCAGCTCATTTTAGGTCATGAGCCCAAAAATGAGACGGATTCAAATCTCAAGTGGACCACACCACAGCAAAACGAAAGGATAATATTTGTGTTTTCTGGGCCCGTACCACACCAAAGCAGTACGGTTTTAGCTTCTGGGCCTGCTTTTGCACGGCATGCACGGCTTGCGACTGGGACACATGGTTCGATAATCCAGAACGTTGGTAAGTTGTCTGCCTCTGTGGATGGACTTTGCGCTGGGAATCCAATTGTCCTTGATAGAACAATTTTGACCTTTCAATATGTGGCCTATTAATAGATGGTTGAGAAAAGAAATGCGAGGTTGGTCCACATTCAACTGAATTGCTTTTGGAATATTTTCCACCCATTTATTATTGGGGCTGATCTTGGCCCACTGGCGTTAAAATTACGTGAAACTTGCATAGCAAGCTTGACCGGAGCTCGATAGGCCCGCCCAGCCAATTTTTGTGGTGCACCTGATCACAATCATGGGTGATAACATCCAATATCCAGGCAATGTATCAGTTGGACCCATTCATGTAGACTGGGCTACTATAGAAAGAAAAGAAAACTATTGCAACAAAAAATGAATGGGATCCGAGACTCGAGTGGGTGGAAAACGTGACGATTAAACTTCCACAGTTGAAGTATTCGTGGGGCCATTGAAGTTTCTTATCAGTATAATATTTGTGTTTTCAGCTCATCTCAGTTGTCTTTAATCCCATTCAATTTTTGTCGCAATGCCTAAAATGATCTCACAAAATGGTTGGACAGCATAGATTTCTCACAAACATCACGATGGATCCCACCTAGATTCCGAGCGCAGGAGATGAGTGCGAAAGGCTTTCCAGGCAATCCGCGTCCATTTTTCTGTGCCTTCAACACAGACTATCCGAGATAAGGTGGCCAGCACATACGAACCAGACTGCGCTCTTGCACGTGTGAATTTCCAATGTGTCACACGCATGGCACTGTTGATAGATGGACAGGATTGCTAGATCTGCAGGCGTGTAAAGCCTTCTCTATCCACAGGCAGGCACACGTGCTAATATCAACCCCGTTTTGTCCATAGGCAACGAAACGATCTCCTCCACAAAATGATTGGGATTGCTCCAAGGCGATTTTTGGCCCTTCAACACGTGCACTGGACCCACTAGATCAACAGTAGAGGATCTAAACGTTCACTTATGGATGCTAAATGCAAAGAAAAGTCTACCAAAATCAAAGAAAGTTCAGTTCTATTCTTCTCTCCTTTCAATCCCTGTCCACGTAAGATAGAGAATCTGACCTGTCCAAAGGGTGGGCCCTTCCACAAAGATCACCTGTCTCCAAAATCTGCCTGTTGGCTTATCAGGTGGGCCAAACTTGTACATGTCATCAGATCATTGGCCATCAATTAATCTCTATAGTGTGTCCCACCTGATGTCTGCTCTCGCTTCATTTTTGTGCCAGAATGACACACCATTTGCATGGTTTAACGTCCATGCAAATAAAAGCTTATTGTGAAAGATGGCTTGCATGCAGGGGTGTTAATGGGCCGGGTTAGGTCGGGTCAAGCTCTGTCCAAAACCAGCCTGCCTTCCTTAATATATGCCCAAACCCAGCTGAGGCCATGACAGGCCACAATACTCTAGCCCGATCCCTGCCCAGGATATAAATGCAAGGTACGGCTTGAACAAGAAGTATCTTGAGCCCAGCCTTTCACATAAAGAGAGAAATTATCCTTTAATCCTACACTTTTTCATATATAAAAAAATCATCAACACTAGGGAAGATAAAAAGAGCTTTAGAAGGGAAATTGATTTTTGAAGAAAATTTATGTAAAATTTAAAATTTGAAAATATACAAAATATTTTAATTTTAAATTAAAAAAATATGTTCAGAGCCGGGTTGACGGTTTTTGAACAGCCCAGTCTAAGTCCAGCCCGCTTTCAGAGTCGACACATTGGCAGGCCTGATACTCCAGTCCAAGCCCGGCCCAAGGCGGGCCAGGCCTTAAAGCCCGTCGGGCTAACCCGGTCCATTGACAGTCCCTACTTGCATGGTAAGTTAATGATGCTGCCGGTTTATATAATGCATCTCGTAGCTAGAAAAGCCCTGTACCACAAATAGCGGTGCAGGCGCTCTAGTTTCAGAGTCGACACATTGGCGGGAGAGATCGATGGGAATGACACCCTGGCTGAAAGTGATTAATTCTCTAACAAACGTGCGGGAAATCGCGACCGCATAGTGCTATCTACGGACGGTTCTAATTATCGGGCATGTGGGCCCCAAAGGAGCAGAGAATGTGATCATGAATCGCGACATACACAAAAAACAAACTCTTCTGCTATTATTTTTACACAAATAATAACACGCTAGAGTTCTGCTAGTTCCACACGCGTGTCGACCCCTGCCCGTACACTCGCATGCACAAGTTCCAGTAGAGAAGATCTGTGCGAGATCTGAGACTTCCATCTGGTTGGAAACAGTCCTTAGATCTTCTGCCTCGAACCGTTTCCCTCCTCAGTGTTGAAATAACCTAGTTCTTCCGCCAGAAGATCTCAAAAGTGTAACCCAAGTAATGGAATGATCAGATCAATCACACGTGTCCTACATTGGGACATGTGCGCCAGCGTACGGATGGGCAGGGCTCCCACAGCGCGTGTGGAATTAGCAAACCTCTATATGCAATCTACACCATAGAATCAAGTAATCCATCACTCCACACATCTATCACAAAGAGCACCCGCATCTTACAACCGTCGATCTACTTCGAGAGGAGAGCGAGGAGAGAGAAGATGAGAGACGCGCATATCACAGCTCCAGAAACCTGCAAGCCGGTTCCCGTGCCGGTCAGCATCGCCGGCAACGGCGCGATCGCGGTGTCCTGCGCAGTGACCGCGGCTGCGAACGAGAACACCGCGAGGGAGATGAGAAACGCGGACCTGCGGAAGCTATCGTACGCCATTGGGTGTAGGATACGGGAGAGGGAAACGGGCTGAGAAGGGTTTATGGCCAGCTTTTCTTTTTTGTTTGCGTTTTAAGGCGGAGGAGTGCGCTGTTTATATAAAAGGGGTAGGTTTGTTTAACTGACATTTCAGCTACGGATTGTGGGGCCCACCGGGATGTGTACAATCGGGCTGCCTGTCCTCGATCGCACCTTCCGGATGGGAGCGCGGGGCTCCTTCTTGGTACAGCTTTCTTAGAGCGGTCGGTTCACGCTATAAGACGGATAGCCGTTGGATGAGGACACGTGGCACCTGCTGATCACGAGCGAAGGGACTTCGCACCTGTTTAGGCATGCCGCTAATTGCGGAACCGATTAGGTGGTGACCCCAACACCACCCGCTAGATAGTGCTGGGAGCAGTGGGGCCCACCGTAATGTATATATTTTATATCCACGCTGCCCATCCATTTTCCAGCTCATTTGATGCCAAGTGCACATAAAGAAAGCAGATCCGAAGCACATGAAACAGTAGGGATATTGACACCCACCGTTGAAACATTTCTAAGACCCACCGTGGTGTTTGTTTGCCATCCAACCTGTTGATAAGATCACACAGATTGATCCAAAACTTTTGTGGTCTCTAGTAAGTTTTCAACGGAGAATGTTCGACCACCACCGCGCTTAGGCTTTTGATCTGCTCTATTTTTGGGCTCATGCCCTAAAATGAGCTGGAAAAACGGACAGACGGCATGGATAGAACACACATCACGGTGGGCCTCACCAAACACCACCTAAGTGTGTGTTTTTGGGGTCACTCACCCAATAGCTCCATCCGTGGCCTAGGTCCCACCGTTGGATGACAAGCATACGAGAGATCCGGACCATGAAATTTCCAAATGGAATGTGGGGAAGGTGAGGCTGATCACCATGAAATTTCCAAATGGAATGTGGGGTCCACCGAGTTTGGTGTACTCCATCCAACCCCTTCATCAGATGCATTCCACGGGGACGAAGGGACACACCAAAATCCGGGTGGGGGGAACGACGAATTATATATGCTTTGGGCGTGATTGTTAGTTGCCCCCTGTGGTGTGTCCCACCTGAATGCTGGATCAGGATGATTCTTGGGATCTACTATGAAAGTGTGGAGGCCCCACCAAATGCATAGTTTGGACTCCACATAAGCATCATGAGTGGGCCCCACACGTCTCTTACGTTCCTGATGCGCACATGAAAGTGGTTTGAAAGAAATGTCCAGCTGCCCAAATTCTCAACAACCCTCAATTTATGTGCACGGAATCCTCCCAGTGTACCCTACCTGACGGATGGTCCAGATCTCTCATGTGCCTGGCACCCAAAGGCAACGCATGGAAGCTGTGATGTGGATCCTCATCATTCTATTAAAAATCCGAACTTCTCTTCCAGTGTCATCTATGTTTTTACCTCACAAAATGGAGAAGATGCGCCTGATACGTGTCAACGAGATGGTGCCACTTATTAGACGTCCTCATCGTGCATGTTCTCCAGCTTAAAGATCAGACCGGCCATAGGTTTATAAAATGGACGGTTGGAAGAAATTGGCACATGTTCCAAACATGCACATTTGATACACGTGATCGAAACGGAAGGATTATTTGCGCTAATGCAAAGACAAGGTGGGCCACCCCGCAGGAACATGACTGGACCAGAGATAAGGATGTCATCATTAAGCCACCATAGGTGGGCCTCCCCTCTTAATTATCAGATACGTTAAACTAGTGGGGCCCACAACGTCCACTTAAAGAAAAGGCGTCCTCCATTCAATGGTTGGGATTGCGCGGAATCAATTTTGTTCCTTCATCATCTGCAAAGGGCCCACCAGATGAATAATCTGGATCACCGAGAGGTGCCTTCATGGTACACGTAAACTGAGTATCAGATCCACCAGTCCATTAGGTGCAGCCATCAATGGGGGCCAAAAAATCAGTCCCAACCAAAACTCTGCGGGGCCGCAACACAATGAACGGTTGGTATGGGACGCAACTGGTTGTGTATGTGCCCTTGATCCATTCATCAGGTGCTGAGTTAAAGCGACATTCCAAAAATCAGGCTATTTCAAAACTCATAGGGCCGAGATGTTGGGCATAATAGCACACTGCTCCCAGCATTGTCGCCCACCTAAGTTTTGGATGGGCCTGATTTTCTACTTCCATAGTAAGAAATAGAGGGCAAAATAGGGGTGTTAAAGAATACGTCAGGGCTGGGTCAAACTCTATCCAATGTAGGCCTGACTTGCATTATTCAATGTAGGCCGGAGTGCAACCCAATATGTTTAATCTAGGCCAAGCTTGAGTCTAAGTTGGAGGGTTGGTTTGGTACACCGTCCCAGCCAGCCTAATTTAGATACGGGCCTGAATTTTAAGCCCAAATCAACCTGAAGCTTGAATCGAGGCTGTCCAGGCCCAAGCCCGTGGGCCAACCCAGCCCCTTGACAGCCCTAGGAAGAACACGATGGAGAGGGTGGATCATATTCAAAGTTTACGTGGACCCATAATGGAAACGCCTAATATTTAAAAGTTTCTTTGAAATTACACAAGTGGCACATAAGTAATTCAAATTAAGCTGTAGGAATCACCAATCTCAGGTTAGATATGTAATGGTGTCCACCTGCTAGCCGGAACGGGAAGACACCTTGGCATTTCAACAGCAGGTATCAAGTTCAAATGTTAAGGAGACACTAATTTGCACCTATATGTGCATAGTGTAACTGGCATTGTGGGTTTGTTGCATAACTTAAAAAGGAATAGGAAAAGTTAGATATATCATAGCATCTGGTGTAACCCTAGCTCTTAGTGGGACTTTATGTTGCAAAATAAGCTGCCATAATAATTGATATCTCGACGCGGACATGTCTATCTAGAACATAGGCAGGTTGGACGCCTGTATTAGCCACAAAATATGGTTCAAATACAGTGTATACGACTGGCCCCCCTGATGATCATGTTTTATTTTGATTCCAGATGATGCATGGAAATTAAGCCAGATTTTACACACGTGTGAGTAGTTCCACGTGAGAGATGATTTAACTTGGCATTTCTAAAGATTCGTCGTGCATTGGTTATTTATTTTTTACACACACTCCCACACCCCCACACACTCACCCACCACCCACACTGCATGGGCACTGGATCCCTGATTTCAGTGTTGTAACTGAATTGGTCTACCACTAAGCCATTGAGCCGGACCCGTGCATTGGTTTATTCCTATAATTCTTTCTGCAATGCCGCCTCTGTTGGATTTCAAATGGACCACTATGATCAAGTATTTAATTCAGATATGCAAAAGTCAAATCTGCGTGAGATCGGATCCGTTCATCAGGTGATCATCAGTGTCTAGATTCCAATCATAAGAAATGGAGCAAATCTGGTCTACACGCATAAACTGAATTTGAACCGTTGATCACTTTCCAGATTCCAAATTCTCATAACTAATAATTTTCGTAGATTTGTTGGCCAGTAGACGTCATACGAGCCTGCCTTTTTTATTTGGGAAATGATCACATACGTAATATATATGTGATGATTACGATATGTTTGAAATGCGTGGGACACCACCCATGAAGTTTAAGTGGAATCCAATCCATGCATCTGGTGCTCCTCCTCGCTATCAAACTCAGGTGGGACACCACACAGGGAGCAAGTTACAATCACGCCTACAACTTATGCATTCACATAGTGACCCACCTCAGGTTTGGAATGGTCCTTGTTTTCTGTGTCCCTCCATCCTGGTGTGGGGCGCACCTGATAACTGGGCTGGATGGCTTATAAGCCAACACGATCGACCCTACAATATTCAATCCGAAAGTTTCTGTAATGGGCGTCGGCCTCCCTAAGTCTCCCATTGTTTCCTCTGGTGTGGCCCACCTCAGTTATGAATCAGGCTGGATTTTGGGATCTAGGCTAAACGTGGAGGGCACATCTAATGGATGGGATCACAGATCATGGTGGCCCCACACGGCTCAAGCAGATGGAAATTACAGTACCTTCCAATGTACGTGATCATTGTTCTCTTTACACATGGCATTTGAGAGCGGATTAGCTGTTACCTAGGAACAACTTAGTGGGTGTTACCTAAACGTGTGGGGCCATCTTGATGTATTTTTTATATATCCACAACTGTCCATCTCTTTTTTGACCTCATTTTATGACGTGATCCCAAGACATAAGAAGATCCAAATCTCATGTGCACCATACCATTAGAAACAGTGATGAGTGATCATTAAAGACTTTTTGTGGGCCACGAAAGTTTTGGATCGAGATGATCTTTATATTTTATCTTCATCAAAATCTTCTAAACATTATCAACATGTTGGATTGCAAATTAAAATTACTAAAACCTTATGATGGGCTCTGAATTTTTAATGTTGGGTACTCAATCACCACTGTTTCCAGTGTTATGGTCCACCTGAGTTTTTATCTGCATAATTTTTGGAACCCATCATCGAATGGGCTGGAAAAGCCGATGGACCGTGTGGATATACAAAATATCATCTATGTGGGCCACACGGTTGGGTAACACCTGCTAAACTGTTCCCCGCTAACGCCTAATTTTGGCTCCCTTGGCATCTACGTTGTCCGGTTTGCGGGAGTAGGGACTCGGATTCGGAAGTGACCCTGGTACTGGTAAGTGCTGTGGGCTCCACAATGATGTTGGTGTTTTATTCATGCCGTCCATCCATTTTTTGAGTTCATTTTATAACATTAGCTTAAAACGTAGATCCAAATCTCTGGTGGACTGCACCACAGAAACAGTGGTGATTGGACGCCCAACATTAAAAACTTACTAGGGCTACAGAAGGTCTGAATCAAGCTGGTATTTGTGTTTTCCCTGTGACTTAATCAACTGGTTGGATGGTAAATAAACATTACATTGGACATTTGTGTAAGACTCCATTAGGTGGGCCACACATGATCATCAGTTTAGATCATGACCGTTGGATTATTCAAATTGAGCGATCAGTGGGCCCCACTACAGTTGTGATCATTGCAAATAGGTTTGGGGCGGAACGCTTGAACCGTGTTCCCTATACGCGGTTATTAAGCCAGATATGGAAACCTACGGTGTGGAGACCCTAGAGGAGAGAAGTGTGATGGGTAAGCTTCTCTGGCCCTCTTTCCTATAAATATACGTCTTGGTCCCCTCACCAACACACAAGAGAAAACCCTAGTCTCATTGAGAGATTCTCCTAAAGGTGTTAGGTGCAGAAGACCAAGAGTTCTTCTCGACAAACACGACGGCATCGTGAATGTCTTCCCAATCAGGTATGGCTTTAAGATTATAGTATGAAATCTCCATTATTCGATGCCTAGACGATCCGATTATTCCACATAAAGCTTAAGTTTCATAATTTGGACTATAGGAAGTTTTTAATAGTGGGCAGTCAATAACTACTGTTTCTTGTGGTACGGTCCACCTGAGATTTAGATATGCCTCATTTTTTTGTTTATGCCCTAAAATGATATGGAAAAATGGATGGACTGAATGGAGGCCTCCACGTCACCGAATCCGAGTCTGTGGCGATTACATTCCCTAACACGTGTGACTCCTATCCAACGTGCGGAGCGAGTGCACTCGCTCGAGGAATTTGACCAGCTCCAACACGAGACTCGCTCAAACGCAGACGGAATACCCTTCCTTGTTCCGAAACCTCTCCACCCACATTCCATGCAAATGCAAACACGTAACCCGCTATTCCTCTCTCACACCGCAAGAAAAGTCCCACAGAACCCTAACCGTTTTCACACACCCAAACACCACAAATCCTCCCTATAAATATCTCTCAACCTCTCCACTCCTTCCTCAGGCCTCCAAACAAGAAGAAGAAAAAGAAAAACTCGAGATTTCACCATCTAAGGCGGATTTTCGGTAACTATTCTCCTTCGAGATTTTTTGCCGAATCCTCCGCCATGGACATGAGAAAGATCTCCTTCGCCGTCCTTATTGCCGCAGCCTCCACCAGTGCGGTCCTTGCTTCTGAGGAGAGCTTGGCTCCCGCACCCGGCCCTGCCTTGCACAGTGGGTCCGCTGCGGTCGCTCCCGTCCTCGGGCTGGTCGGCGCATCTCTGATGTCTTTCTTCGCTTTTTACTTGCAGTAGGCCTCACCCAAATAAAAAAGAAAAAGAAAAAGAAAAAAAAATGAAAAGAAAAGAAGATTCTCAAGGAAGGAATAAGAAGCAGAGAAAATGGTAGCTGTCCTCGTTTGATTCTGCTTTGGTTTTATCTTTTTTTTTTTTTTTCTCCCTTTTGTTGCGTTGGTTCGAGAAAGAGATTTGAATCCGTTTGTGTATCTGTTTGTGCTGTGATGGATGTGGTCCAATAAAGAAGCATTTTAATAAAATATTCTCTCATTTTTTATCTTTATTTTCGGTGATTCTTAGAGCCGTTATGGATAAAACTAGATCCTGGTCGTTCATTAGGTGGGGCTCTCTAGGTTTGTGGTATGAGAATCAGTTTGGTGAAATTATCATTTGGGCCATACTGGTATATAGAATGACAACAGCTAGCCCATCCTTTTGACCTTCCATTTTATTTCTACCCCACCTGATGATTTAACAGTTTCATTTTTGAACCATGGCACATACAAGGTGTCACTCATCAGATGAACGGCTGGGATCTCACACACACATTGGCACGGGAGAGATCGATGTTATTGTTATTATTATTTTTTGGCAAATAATTCATTTATTAGAGGGCAAAACTCTGGCTGTTCGTTTTGCACGCCATAGTTAAATGGTGGTAATTCATCCCCCTTCACATTTGACTCACGTATTTCGATCACACGGTTGTAACATGAGTTGGCGAAATAGATGTACGGCATGGATTTGTGAAGTAATCATGACAACGAGTTCCACGGAGTCTTTGTTGAACGGTTCTCTCCTACCATGCTTGGCTGCAGGCTACACAGGTTAAAGAGAAGTTGGATCGGCCTATTCTAAGACGAAAATAACACTCAGTTGATTGGCTAATATCCCTCGAACAGAAGGGGAAGGGATCGATAGCAGGGCACCTTCCTTTTTTTATGGTAAAATAGTAAAAACAAAGAGAAATATTTACCCTACAACGGACCCGCAAATAGCTTCGGTTAATCATTCCACGTGATTTGTGCGTAATCAAATAATTAGGAAGGGATGCCTACCCTTGACTTTTTTGGGCCCACTTTAGTGAGCCGACTCTGACTCTCAAGTCTTTCCTTAAAGTATGGGGCACGTGAGTCATCGGTCAAGCTAAATTATGGGTTCTAGGTGCATTTAATGGATGACCCAATACATGTCAAGGTGGGGCCCACATAGATTGACCTTTCCATAAGTTGGACACGGCTTTGTTGGATCCTAAGACTGTGGGCCCACCGTGATGTATTTCTCTTATACCCTGCGCTGTTCATCCCCTTCCTTATATGATCATTTTAGGACACTGGGCCCAAAAATGCAGCAGATCCAAATTTGAGGTGGACCACACCACATGAAACAGTGATTATTGAACTCACACCATTAAAACCTCTAGGTCCCATCTTTTTATTTATTTATTTGTTCTTTCTTAGATATGATAGTAAAAATAAGAGAAATATTTACCTAGAAACCACCCGGCAAATATCTTTTGTGAACCTTTGCATGTGATGTGGGCCCCCACTTCCGTCATTTAGGTGACCGACACCAAAGGAAAAGGATGGAAGGGAATGCCCAACCATGATTTGCGTAGGAGCCCACCAATTGGTGAGCCTCACAAGCAATCAGGAAGGTTTGACCCTCAACTGTTTCCTTAAGCATAAGTCATTGTAAACACATGGATCGACCTACATTTTGGGTTCTACCCGTAACAATTGAGGCGCATCTAGTGGAAAGGTGGATCCCCAAGGCGGGGCCCACATAACTCGACCTTACCGGAAGTTATGGTAAGGCCGTCCTTATAGAAACATTTCCTTATCAATTGTATTAAACATTTACACTATCAATTTAAAAAGAAAAACACTTATTAAGTTATTATTAATAATTATAATTAATTTTCTATTAAATTTACCATGGTTTTTATTTGGTAAACAGTAATAATTAAATATTTATATTCTTTTTAGATGTAAGATATGCTCAGACTCTGACTACCACTGAGTCAATATCAAAAGATATTATTTTATCTAATTTCACAAAAAAAAAAAAAAAAAAAAAACAACAACAAACAAAAAAAACAAATTGCCATTAGGATGATGATATTATATATTTCTATAAAATAATATGTTATATTATTTCATTGATTAATCAGTTACCATGCTTTTTTATTCGGAGAATAATAACAATCAAATGTTGTAACCCTGCATGGATGAACCAGAATCTCAAATCCGAACCGCTTGGATGATACTAACCATTCGATCTATGACTTAAAAATGGACGGTAGAAGGAATATCTATTCAATGCGAAAAAGTTCACCAATTGGTATTGTCTAATTCTCATTGCGGATCAGTTGAACGGTTCTGATCACCAAAAATTTGTGTCCATGTCCGGTTACTTGCAGGAGAACGGCATATCCATTGGTCCTTGAAATGGTAAAAGGAAAAAATAAAATCTGCAGCTGATGGCTAGGATCGTCTGACTGGTGTAATCAGTAATTTCAGTCGAGGTGAGATGATATGGATCAGGTAGATATGGAAGAACGATGATACTGTGGAGCCTGACCGCAGTACACTCGTCAGGATGATCTATCCATCTGGGCCATTCATCTAAGTGGCTTCGTCTTGAAAAATAGACTTATCAGACAATCAAATCGATCACTTTTCTTCAATTTCCCACACGCGGGGATGTTTGACGGTCAAAACTTAATTTTTTACTGTCTACTGTCGGATTGATGGTGTTAATCGAACGCCTGAGATTTTTACCACTTGACATCCCAAGTAGCAAATAGAAGATGGATGCCATTGGATGGTCTGAGTGAAAAATTACTTGCCACGTGTCCGGTGTTGGGATGACTCAACCTTATTCAGGTTCTTTCGGCTCTTCTTCATTTTGCACGCCGCACTTTGATCAAATAGGACTGGTGTTGTCCATGAATTCTATGCAGAGCATGAAACAGTAAATCTCTGAGGGTTTCGCTATTTTGTATGTTTCAAATCCAATCCGTCCATTAGCTAGGAATCCTTATTTTGGCTAAACGAATTTTTTTCCCAGGGTGTTGAAACATCTGATGGGCCACACCAATGGTAATAATGTCCATTTGCACTCTATATTCTCTAACTTCACGTGGTGTGCCAGCTTTTTTTTTTTTTTTTTATGAGGAAGATTCTGTCTTGTCCCTTCATCATGGTGATTAAAACCTGATGAACGGGTTTGATGAAAGATATGAACTATAGTGGCCTTACACACAAACCTATGATGGAATCTCATCCCCGTTTTCTTCCTGTGGTATGGCCCACCGGATTTGTCGATTTGGCTGATTCTACCATCGTTTGGCACACCAGATTCTAGCCAGATTCTATCACCAGATTCTACCATCGTTTGGCACACCAGATTCTTGTCCGACTAAACGCCCGCAAATTACGCATGTAAAGTAGCAACCGGAATATTGGGAACGGATTTAGTGTTACCTTAATGGGTGTTAGCTTACCATGTGGGGCCCTTCATGATGAATTTTTTGTTTATCGATGCCGTCCATACATCTTTTTTCTATCTAAATCTATAACTTTTTCAAAAAATGTAATCAGATAAAAATCTCATATGGACAACAATTTAGGAACCAATGGAGATTGAACGACCACCATTAAAAACTTCCTAGGTCCCACCGTAAGTAGTTCTGTACTGTTTAATTTTCATTTAACCCGTTGAAAAGGTCAAAAAGATCTGGATGAAGATAAAATAAAAATATAAACTTGATGCAAAACATTTTTCGCCTATAAAATGTTTTTAATGGTCATTCACCACTTTTGCAAGTGGTGTGCTCCACATAAAATTTGGATCTTCTTAAATTTTCGTATAACAACATACAATGAGATGAACAAACGAATGGACAGCGTGGATACACAAATAATTCATCAAGGTGGGACCCACACAGTAATAGTAGCTCCTACCAAGCTGTTACACGGGCAACACATAATCCGCTCTGTGCAGCCTCGTTCCTGCCTTTGATGTACTGCTACCAGAGATCCAGACCATTCATCAACTAGTGCACATTGCAAACATGCCATGGACCAAGAAACAACCTCAATCTGTGAATCAGGCATATGACACGTGTGTGATAAAAAAGATTGCTAGAGATTCCAATGGTCCAAATTCAATCTACATATACGGTTCGCTCGGTGGGCCTACGACCTTGATTTTTAGAACATGGCATATTACAGTGCACACTACCTAACGAATGGCCAAGATCGCTTAACATGGGTGTAAACCGAAGGTGGGAAGTAAGCCCCAGCGAGGTAGTTGCGATTAGGGATGTTAGTCCTGTCAAAACCTGAAATAGAAAACCATTGATGCTTTGGCACAGTGTGATGGATGATACGCGGGAACTACGATATTATTAAAAGATATAACTGTCCAAATTATGGGTCCCAGTTTAATAAAATGATAAAATGACTTTATTAAGGGACGTCGTTTAGCTGCTGACAGTAGCTAAGTTATGTAAGCCCACCGCCATGATGTATGTGCTATATCCACACCGCCCATCTATTTGGAGAGATTTTTGTATGGAATGAGCCAAACAATGAGTAGATCCAAAGCTCAAGTGGACCCCATCTATTAGAGTAAATGTGGAAGCTATTGGAGTCTGTAGGCTTAAGTTATCCTCAAGACACTTTCTTAATCTAGTAGATACTGTTTGTGTGCCTTCTCTAAGGCGCAATTTAGTTTATGGTTACGAGTTTAAATTTGCAAATGGAAAATTAAGTATTTACTATGATTTGGCTGTGATTGGTTTTGACACTTTAGTTAATAACCTTTATTAGCTAGATTTAGATGTTTCACATGTAGACAGTATTTACTCCCCACATGATCTCACTAAAGACATCAAACGAAATTTAGACTGTGAAAATTTCTCCATGCTATGACACAAGCGATTAGGCCACATCTCTCGTGGGAGATCGGAAAGGCTTGTGCGTGAAGGAATTCTTCACTCCCTGAACTTCTCAAACTTTGGGGTTTGTATTAATTGTATTATAGGTAAACAGACTAGAATAAGAAAAAAGGGTGCCACGAGGAGCGTATAACTCTTATAAGTGATTCATACAAACATCTGTGGACCGTTCCCTACAGCATCATGGAATGGGCAAAAGTACTTTATTAATTTTATAGATGACTACTCTCGCTATGGATATTTATACTTTATTAACGAAAAATCAGATGCCCTTGATACATTTAAGATCTATAAGGCTGTAACAAAAACTCTATATGAATTATGGACATGGCGAAAACTTAGTCTATGATATTTTCATGTATGGGGTTGTCCTGTAGAAGCCAAATATATCCACATGAAAGAAACTTTGACCATATAACTGTTAGTTGCTTCTTTATTGGATACCTAGAAAGATCAAAATGATTAAGATTTTATTGTCTATCATATTCCATGAGAGTCATTGAGATTGCGAATGTGAGGTTTATTGAGAACACTGAAGATAATGGGAGCACGAACTTGAGAAATATTGTATTTAAGGAATAGCGGATTATAATTTCCACCACCATCATTCAGAGTAGCGTGGTCGTCCGTCCAGCAGTAGACCCTGAGATCCTTATGGATGACCATGTAAAGCCTTAAATACAACCCACTGATGAGGAAATGAAAAACCTAATTCAAAATAATGAACCATTAAAACGATCACATAGAGAGAGAAAATCTGCAATACCAAACGATTACATCGTCTATTTGCTGGTGCATGAGTTTGACATTGGGGTTGAAAAGGATCCCGTGTCCCTTTCACAGGTCGAACAAAGTACGAATTCTTCTCATTGGTTCGATGCCATGAAGGATGAATTGAAATCTATGAAGGACAACAAAGTCTGGGACCTTGTTGAATTGCTTGAAGTGATTAGGCTGATTGGATTGTAAGTGGGTGTTTAAAACCAAACGGGACTTTAAGAGTAATATCTAAAAGTATAAAGTCAGGCTATTTGGAAAGGGTTTCGCTCAACATGAGGGCATTGACTTTAAGGAGACTTTCTTACCTTTATTTAAGAAAGACTCCTTTAGGATCATTATGGCTCTTGTGGCTCATATGAATCTGGAGCTACATCAAATGGACGTGAAAACTGCATTCCTCAATAGAGATCTAATTGAGAACGTATATATATATATATATATATATATATATATATATATATATATATATATATATATATATATGTTGCAGCCAGAAGGTTTTAAAGCCAAAGGCTCAGAACATTCGGTCTACAAACTTAAGAAGTCCATTTATGGGTTGAAACAAGCATCACGACAGTGGTACCTAAAGTTTCATGAAGTCGTTTCCTTATATGGTTTCATTGAAAACATTGCGGATGAGTACATATATGTGAAAATCAGTGGGAGTAAGTTTATCATTTTAGTTTTGTATGTTAACGACATTTTATTGACCAGTAGTGATATTGGATTGTTGCGTGAGACTAAGAAATTTCTATTTCAAAATTTTGATATGAAAGATCTTGGTGATGCCTCCTTTGTCATCGGCATTCAGATTAGCCGGGACAGATCACGTGAATTACTTGGCCTGTCACAGAGGGCCTATATTGATAGGGTTCTCGAAAGGTTTAGCATACAAGGTTGTGCTTCTAGCCAAGCACCTATTGTAAAAGGTGACAAGTTTGGTTAATTCCAGTATCCTAAGAATGACCTAGAAAAGGACAAGATGAAAGCTCTTCCATATGCGTCGACATTAGGGAGCATCATGTATGATTAAGTTTTTACGCGTTCAGGATATTGCTTTTGTGGTTGGAATGTTGGGCAGGTACCTCAGCAATCCAGGAATGAATCATCGGATAACTATAAAGAAAGTGTTGCGCTACCTGCAAAGGACAAAGGACTTCGAACTCACATAGAGGAGATCTGACTATTTAGAGTTCGTTGGATATATAGATGCAGATTTTGCTGGCTGTCTCGACAGCAAGAAGTCCACCTCGGGTTATATATTCATGATGGTTGGTGGAGCCGTATCATGGAAGAGCGTGAAATAGTCAATTACGACATCATCTACCATGGAAGTGGAATATGTGGCTTGTCATGAAGCCACAAGTTAAGCGATCTGGCTTCAGAGCTTTTTTTCTCTGGTTTACGGGTTGTGCAGATGATCCCGAAATCATTGAAAATCTATTGTGATAGTTCAGCTACAGTTAACTTGTCCAACAACAACAAGCATTCATCGATGTTAAAACACATTGACATTAAGTACCTTGTTGTGAATGAGAGAGTTCAGAATCGTCAAGTGTTTGTGGAACTCATTGGCGGAATCTTCTCACTAAAGGCCTTCCTATCATGCTCTTTAAGGGAGCATGTGACATCTATGGGAGTTATTGATCCCAATGATGTATTTCAGTAGTGGAAGTTTTCATACTTGATCCGATTATGCACAGACATTTTAGAGATCTCTTTTATGCATTGATAATTCTGTCTTTCAGTTTATATCTTGCTTCTCTTTCAGTGTGCACATTTAGTTTTGAGTAAGCAAGACTTTGATTTGTGTCTTGTAGACACGTTTAGTATGACCACTTGAAGATAGACACGTATGATTACATTAGATGTTTAATCTTCATACCACACCCCATATCCTTGATCCATGTCATTGATGCTATTAGTATTCGTGATCGTGATTCATCACACTTCAAAAAGATTAAATGTGGTATTGACTACCATGATTTAATATCAATGGTCTTAATAGACCGGATCTGACAAGCGTTGCTCATAATTATCCAACGGTATTGTTTTGAAATCAGTAGGGCGCTTATTAGGAACTTTTGAAACAAATATGTTTTATGAAATATTTTTCACAAAATAAAATAAAATGTTTTGTTTTCTTTAAGAGATCAGTGTAGCCCAAGTGGGAGAATGTAAGACCCCATTAGGTGAGCCACACATAATCATCGATTTAGATCATGATCATTGGATTATTCAGATTGAGCAATTTAGTTGACCCCACTATAGTTGTGATCATTATAAATAGGTTTGGGGCGGGACACTTGAACCATGGTCCCTATTAACGGTTATTAAGCTGGATATGGAAACTTACGGTGCGGAGACCTTAGAGGAGAGGAGTTTGATGGGTAAGCTTCTCTGGTCCTCTTTTCTATAAATATATGTCTTGGTCTCCTTACCAACACACAAGAAAAAACCCTAGTCCCATTGAGATGTTCTCCTAAAGGTGTAAGGTGCGAAAGACCAAAAGCTCTTCTCGACAACATGAGGGCATCGGGAGTGTCTTCCCAATCAGGTATGCCTTTAAGATTATAATATAGAAACTCCATTGTTGATGCAAAGACGATCCAATTATTCCGTAATATGTAAAATTAATAGCCTGACCATAGTACACTCGTCAAGATGATCTATCCACCTGGGCCATTCATCTAAATGGCTTTGTCTTGAAAAATAGACCTATCAAGCAATCAAACCAATCACTTTTCTTCAATTTCCCACATGCGGAATGTTCGACGGTCAAAACTTAATTTTTTACGTTCTACTGTCGGATTGATGGTGTCAATCGAACGCATGAGATTTTTACCATTTGACATCTCAAGTAGCAAATAGAAGATGGATGGTCTGAGTGAAAAATTACTTGCCACGTGTCCAGTGTTGGGATGACTCAACCATATTCAGTTCTTTAGGCTCTTCTTCATTTTGCATGCCGCACTTTGATCAAATAGGACTGGTGTTGTCCAGGAGTTCTATGCAGCGCATGAAACAGCAAATCTATGTGGGTTTCGCTATTTTGTATATTTCAAATCCAATCCGTCCATTAGCTAGGAATCCTTATTTGCTAAGAGAATTTTTTTTTTTTTCAGGTTGTTGAAACATCTGATGGGCCACACCAATGGTAATAATGTCCATTTGCACTCTATATTCTCTAACTTCACATGGCGTGCCAGCCTTTTTTTTATTATTTTTTTATCAGGGAGATTCTGTCTTGTCCCTTCATCATGGTGATCAGAACCTGATGAACGGGTTTGATGAAAGATATGCAGTATAGTGGCCTTACACACAAACCTATGATGGAATCTCATCCCCGTTTTTTCCTGTGGTATGGCCACCGGATTTGTCGATTTGGCTGATCTTTATCACCAGATTCTACCATCGTTTGGCACACCAGATTCTTGTCCGACTAAACACCCGCAAATTACGCATGTAAAGTAGCAACCAGGATATTGGGAACGGATTTGGTGTTACCTGGGTATAAATCCTTAATGGGTGTTAGCTTACCATGTGGGGCCCTTCATGATGAATTTTTTGTTTATCCACGCTGTCCGTACGTTTTTTTAATATCTAATTCTATAACTTATTCCAAAAATTTAATCAGATAAAAATCTCAGATGGACCACAATTCAGGAAGCACAGGTGATTGAACGACCACCATTAAAAACTTCCTAGGTCTCACCGAAAGCAGTTCTGTAATGTTTATTTTTCATCTAACCCGTTGAAAGGGTTAAAAAGATCTGGATTAAGATGAAATAAAAATATAATCTTGATCCAAAACATTTTTCGCCTATAAAATGTTTTTAATGGTCATTTACCACTTTTGCAAGTGGTGTGCTCCACAGAAAATTTGAATCTTCTTAAATTTTCGTATAACAACATACGATGAGATGAACAAACGGATGGACAGCGTGGATATACAAATAATTCATCAAGGTGGGACCCACACGGTTACACGGGTAACACGTAATCCGCTCCCGTGATATTGGGCTCAGACGGGTTAAGTCCCACATCATGGCTACCATGTGCAGCCTCGCTCCTGCCTTTGATGTACCGCTGCCAGAGATCCGGACCATTCATCAAGCAGTGCACATTGCAAACATGCCATGGACCAAAAAACAACATCAATCTGTGGATCAGGCATATGACACGTGTGTGATAAAAAAAGATTGCTAGAGATTCCAATGGTCCAAATTCAATGTACATATACGGTTCGTTCGGTGGGCCTACGACCCTGATTTTTGGAACACGGCGTATTACAGTAAACACTACCTAACGAATGGCCAAGATCTCTTAACACGGGTGCAAACCGAAGGTGGGAAGTAGGCCCCACGAGTTAGCTGCGATTAGGGATGTTAGTCCTGTCAAAACCTGAAACAGAAAGCCATTGATGCTCTGGCACAGTGTGATGGATGATACGCGGGAACTCCGATATTATAAAAAAATATAACCGTCCAAATTATGGGTCCCAGTTTAATAAAACGATAAAATGACTTTATTAAGGGACGCGGTTTAGCTGCTGACGGTCGCCAAATTCTGTGAGCCCACCGCCATGATGTATGTGCTGTATCTGCACCGCCCATTTATTTGGAGATTTTTTTTTTTTTTTTTTTTTTTTTTTTTTTTTTTTTAATTTTTATCGCTACTGTTTTGTGTGGTTGGTCTTTTGGCTCATGTCCTAAAATGATCACTCCAAATGGATGAACGGTGGGGATACTACATACATTAGGGTGGGTCTACAGAACTTGGTCAGGCCACTTTAATAGCGAATCTTGCTGCTTAAACCGTCAGTATCTAATCCGTGTCCACTTTAATAGCCTACAATAAGTTTTCAATGGTAGATCACCACTGTTTCCTGGACTATGACCCACTGGGATTTGGAGCTGCTTCATTTTTTAGATCATGCTCTAAAATGAGCTTTCAATGTGGATGGACAGCGTGGATGTAATCACATACGTAATAGTGGCACGTGTGGATGCGGATTTCTGCTAAAGGCTTTCACAAGAAGTTAGAGCCCGCCGTGATGTTTATGAGAAATCCACCCGGTCCATCCATTTTTTGAGCTCATTTTAGGACATATTACCAAACATGAGCCGGATCCATCCAGGACTCAAGTGGGCCGAAAACGTGAGGATTGAACATCCACCGTTGAAATATTCGTTCGGCTACAAAAGTTTTAAATCCGGATAATATTTATGTTTTCAGTTCATCCCAGTAGTTATGACGTCATGAACAGTATGGATGGCAAATAAACATCACTGTGGACCCAAGGTAGGTTTCAACGGTGGGAATTTCTCTACACAACTTTTCCTTCAGTGCGGCCCACTTAAGTCTTGGATCCGGCTCATTTTTGTTTGCTTTTCCTAAAACGATCTTACAAAACGGATGGACAGGGTAGATTTCTCACAAACATCACGGTGGGTCCCACCCAGGCTCTCAGTGCAGTACTTTATGCGAAAGGCTTTTCAGGAAGGGCGCGACTTGGGTGAGACCCCGGAACCAGCTATGTGGGTGGGACACTGATCCTAGGGCCCACCTCGATGTATTCGTTGTATATCCATGCCGTCCATCTGTTTCTTCGTATTATTTTAGTCCTAAGCCCCAAAAATGAAATACATGCAAATTTTAGGTGAACCACACCACAGGACGCAGTGCTCATTGAACTGCTACCATTAAAAACTTCATGGAGTCCTTCGTAATGTTTGTTGACCATCCAATCTGTTGATTAGGTCACGTAGGAAAGGATGAAAGGAAAAACTAAATAGCGGGTTGATAGAAAACTTCTGTGGCCCACAAAAGGTTTTTAATGGTCATTAATCAATTTTTCTTATGGTGCTCCACCTGAAATTTGCATATGCTTTATTTATGGTACATGGCATAAAATAAGCCGAAAAAGAAGATCAACAGCAGGATACACAATTCAGATATAGAGGTGGACTCCTACTGTAAGGGTCCCACCCACATCGCTGGTTCCGGTGTCTCACCCAAGTCACGCCCTTCCAGGAAATCCGCGTCTCCATGGTCAGGTCGCGCCCACCTCGTGGATCCCGGAGTCACCTAACCCGCGCCCGTCCCGGAGGGGGAGGGGATTGCATGTGACCCCGGGTGTCCGAATCTGTGTGGGTCCACAGATATGTCCGTAATAAATCCGATCCGTCCAACTGTTTTGAAAGACCACAATAGGACATTATTATAAAAATGAGGCATATCCATTACTCATGTGGGCCACACCAAAAAAACAGTGGGAACATCAACCTCCACGGTTGAAACCTTTCTGGAGCTAACCAAGATGTTTATATGCCATCCAAACCGTTCATAGAATTATTACCACTCAGATAAACTATAGGAACAAATATCATACTGATACAAAACTTCTGTCATTGCCAGGCGTTCAATCCCACTATTTCATGTGGTTCAGCTCACATGAGTTTTGGATCTTCCTTATTTTTAGAATATTTTCCTATTGTGGTCTTTCAAAACAGATGAATGGAGTGGATTTCACAAGGATATCTCTTTGGACCCCACACAGCAACAGGCACAGCGGAGTCCGCTCCCTCGTGGAGGAGTAGTACACAATCGGCGCCCCTCATTAAGCCCACTCGTACGGGGAAATCAGCTAATGCACGCGCCACCACATATGCCGGCGTGGCAAACGGTTGGAATACTCAAAATATCCATCTATCTATCAGGCACTCATATCACATAGCTCTTTCACCGAAAGAGAAAGGTGGTTCACTCATTAGGTGTTACCATAGTTTAAAAACTTACAAACTTGACTCGACTTGACATCCAACCAGGTCGAGTTGACTCATATTTTCTATTAAACTCAGCTCATATTTAATAATTAAATTAAAATTTTAATTACACTAATATTAAACACTTAAAATAATATGAATACAAATACATGCAGTTCCTAACATAGAAACAGCGCCTGGGCAGGTGATGCATGTTTTCAGTGAGATCCAATCACAGCACCTGCACTTTTTTTTTAAATTAAAAGTCTATAACTAAAGCTCAGACTACTAGTTAACTCAGTGAGTTTCGGGTCGAGCCAGTGGGTTTCAGAACTATGAGGATGACGTGATATTAGAAGCTGAAGAGCTAAACAAATTCTTACATTGTTCAATTAACTGTGGCCCACCTTACTAGTTTACAGAAGTGATTATTTGGACAGAGAATCTACATAGCCGTACGCTTTTGATGAATGGTTTGGATATTGCACCCTAGGCCAAGCCAGCATATGTGGTTGCGTGTGCATTAGCTGACTTGCACATACGTGTAGGCTTAGAAAAGCTCGGCGAAGAAAAATGAACTTACTATCGAATTGGTGGATATTATTTAAACGGTTAAAAATGAGAATTATAAAAAATGCTTCCATTTCAACAGACAAGTTCCCACGAATCAGAGGTTAGGATTATTCAACTGGTCTGATTTTGGGATGGTGGCTTAGCAACGGTGTTTCCACAATTTTAGTCGGTTTGATATAATTTAATTTATGCCTCGTGTACAATCATCGAATGCCAGAGTATGAAGCTTGATACTCCGACAGAGTATCAAATAACTCAACGACCAGAAATAGCCGTAGCTCATTACAACCAATCGGATCCTTTGGTATTCGAAAGGCAAACGCGTCGAACTCCCACTAGCGCGTGGCAACGAACCGACTTCGTAAACGTGGCACACGGGAGTGGATTGGGTGAGTCCCCGGATCCACCCAAGGTGGGTGATACCCTTGATTGTGGGGCCACTGTAATGTATGTGACTACATCCATACCGTCCATCTGTATTGAAAGTTTATTTTAGGTCATAATCCAAAAAATGAAGCAGTTCCAGATCCCGTATGGACCATAGTACAGGAAACAGTGGTGATTGACTATTAAAAACCTCTTGTGGGCCAAAATAGCTTGGATCAAGATGAAATTTGTGTGATCTCTTCAAGTAGGTGTTTGTGACCTTATCAACAGGTTGGATGGGAAATAAACATTGCGGTGGAATCCATGAAGATTTTAATGGTGTGGATTCAATCATGAATGTTTCCTGTGGTGTGATCCACCTAAGATTTAAGTCAACTTCATATTTGACATGATGCCCTAAAATGAGCTTTCAAAATGGTTGGGCGGTGTGGATTTAAGACACATACATCACTGTGAGCCCCACAGTGAGGGTCTCACCCACGTCGGTGCATCCGGGTCTCACATAATCCACTCCCCACCCAAGATGGTGTGGCCCTTACCATGGGCCCCACCTTGATGTATGTATTCTACATCCACGCCGTCCATCGTTTTTCCATATAATTTTATGGCATGATCCAAAAAACGAAGTAGATACAAGCGTAAGGTGGACCATGCCATGGGAAACAGTGGTTATTGACCATTAATGGGACATTTTTTGATATATATATATTGTTTCCCCTTCATCATCCATGTTTTTTGTGACCTTAGGTTGTATGTCAAATAAACATTACGGTGGGCCTGAGGAAATTTTTAATGGTAGGGCCGTTCATCACCACTGTTTCCTATAGTATGATCTACCTGAGATTTGGATCTGCTTCATTTTTAGGCCCACGCCCTAAAATGATCTGGCAAAACGTATGGACGGTATAGATATAGAATACATACATCGAGGTGTGCCCAACGTTCAGTGCTGCACCTAATCCGGTCCCGTGGCACACATGCCGGGCTTTTAAGTCGTGGGCCCCATGAACGCGTCCTTCCATTTCTATCACCGTGTTCGTTTTGAGTATATCGCGATAGACGAAGAAATGAGTGTATCTCGCATATTGATGCCAACACGCTGAGTGGTCCGACTATCAAAACCGTCCATGATTTTTAATACATGCCTGAGGTCCATTGTAATAAAATTAAATTGAAAAATACTAATTAAAACCATCACTATTCATGACAAGAAAATTTCCAATGGGTAGAATTCATCTCTAAAAATCAAAGGTTACAAAGCTTAATTGAAATTAGATTATCAACCAATGGCTTATCTGTTGTAACAAAAAAAAAAAAAAATAATGTACGGTTTAAATTATCTGTCCATCTCATAATGTGGGCACAATGTGTAGCGACACACACTGTTTTCTCAGTTGCGACGGAGGAAAAACTAACTATTTCTTCACACGTTACGATTTACGGATCTCTCTCTATATATAATCTTCAAACGCTAGAGATTTCTCAGACCAGAAACTCCAGCCATCTTTTCCGTCCGTCCGTTCGTCCGTCAGATTCCAGCAATGTTATCTCTAAAGCTCTCTTCATTGGCTCTCTTGGCCTTCTTCGCCATCTTCGCCATCTTCGCAGCAGCAGTTCACGCTTATCACGATGAAGACATCGCCCCGTCGCCAATGGTCACCGGATCGGCGTTCTCCACTCCGGACCCGGTCTCCGTCGTCGGATTCTCGCTCCTCGTTTCGATTCTCGGTGTCATCTTTCAGTAGAGCATTGCTCGCCTGAACGTTTTGTGTCATTTTTCCGGCGTGGTTGTTATTTTCCTTTTTAGGGTTTCGTAGTGCTTTACTGTGATGGTTGAAGAAGGGATGGTTTTCCTTTTATGTTTTCATGATTATAGTAACTATATCTAATGGCTCGCTTTGAATTTGGACCGTTTACTATTTTTAGTGGCCATTTGTTGGATGGTTGGATGTCTTGGTATGTGTGGTTTTCGAGATATGTTACCTCCACTATGGGACCCACAATTTGGACAGTTTGGATTGCTGTACATCAGTGACAGAGTATGAGGATCAATCACGCCACCAGTTTTCAAATGGTGAAAAACTTACATAGTTTTCCAGTCTAAACCCTTGTTGGATTTATATGATTCCATGGGTTGCCATTTTGTTAATGGTGGTGACTTCTTGGCATGGTTTTACGGTAATCTAGACCGTTTAAATTTCTGACGCGCTTCTGGATAGATCATAACAAGAAATTTTTTACTTAAGATGATAGTAACCATCTAAATTTGCCTCTGAAATTGGGACCGTTCAATGTTTTACCACCGGGGAATGATCAATGTTTTATGTTTGTGTGGGGCCCACTCTGTCTTTGTTATCCAATCCGTCCAGATGCGCCCTCATTTTAGGTACGGAATCCAGAAATCAGCGTAATCCGGTGGGTCACAGTATGTGGAACCAACGGGAGTAAGTTCCAACTTACGCAGTGCGTATGCCTTTCCATTCATTCATGGGACGTGGCCCACCAGGATGACCCATGCGACTTAAAAGTTAGAAGTTCTATCCGTGATTTTGGGGCTGGTCGGCCATGCATGAGATTTTTTTATTTTTCATTTTTCATTTTAAAAACAACTTTTTAACCTATTTGGGTAATTACTTAATTAATAAATTAATAAATTTTAATTTAATCTTTTCTTTTATGGCCCTATCATAGTTTTCCTAAAATTAATATGGTTCGCTCAGAAGCTGGGCCCCAATATTAGAACAGGTGGATGAGTTTGAAATCATCAGCCACGTGTAGGTTTGTTTTGCAAACTGTTGACTCCTAGACCAGTGGATCAACCTATTTCTTGGATGAGGGCATATTACGGTGGCTCGTTTTACAATGGATGGATTGGATCTTGAACCCGCGAGCCATGATTGCAAAGCTATAGAGGGTGGGCGAACCGAATCTTATCCATTGAAAAGCCCGACAGATGCGTGTAATCCCGCCTACAAAATTGAGGTAGACCCAAGAGTTAAAGTGGTTCACGCGAGCGCGGCTTTCGTGGATCCGGGGTGGGTAGGATCCCTGACTGTGGGCCCCACCGTGATGTATATGCCTTACATCCATGCCGTCCAACTGCGTTAAAATCATTTTAGGTTATGATCCCGAAAATTAAACAGATCCAAATTTTAGGAGGATCACACAGCACAGGAAACAGTCGTGATTGAATCCCTACCATTAAAAACGTCATAGGGTCCACAGGAATGTTTATTTTCCATCCAACCTTGATAAGGTCACAAAGACCTGGATGAAAATTACTGCTTTTTTTTTTTTGGTACTATGGTACACCTGAGATTTGGATCGATGATTTTCCAATACAGACGGACGGAGTGGATGTAAGGCACATACATCACGGGGGGCCCCACAGTCAGGATCAGAAAGCCATTCCAGAGAATCGATTCTGCATTTTTCAGAAGTAATGCCAAACGTACCGTTGCGTTTTTAAAACGAGTGGACTCACCTTATGAGCCGTTTCTGTTCGATTCTACACAAACATGGCGTTGTCCCCAAAGAGCAGTCAAATAGGCATGTGATCATTCATTCATTTGGACCTTTTGATCGGTTGGATTTTAAAGATATGCTACATCTAATCTGGATAGTCATACACAAATCCCACACGGTATGGCCGTTCATCAGGTACGGCCATACGGTTTTAACTTGGGCGATCAAGTCGTCAGGTGGGTCATACGTATAATTGAATCTGGGGTGCCTAAGGACCGTTGATTTCACTAGATTGGGTCCCTAGTAGATTGTGCTGCCCGATTCCTCGGCCACCTCATATATCAGCGGGTTATTGGGCTGGGTCTTTTGTAGGCGGGTCCCACATGCACGAGCGCTGTTTCAGTGGATCCCTGAACGTGTGGTCCACCATGACGTACGTTCTTATATCCAGGCCATGCATCTGTTTTGAAAACTTATTTTAGGGTATTATACCAAAAATGAACCAGATCTAAATCTCAGGTGGACCATAATACAGGAAACATTCGTAATCCAAAATTAAAAACTTCTGATCGGACCCAAAAGCTTTGGATCACCCTGATATTTGTGTTATCTCTTAATCCGGGTCTTTGTGACCTTATCAACAGGGTGGATGGAAAATAAACATTCCGATTGCCTCCGTAAAGTTTTTAATGGTGAGGATTCAATCAAGACTGTTCCTGTGGTATGGTCTCCTAAGCTTTGGATCTGCTTCATTTTTGGGACCATGCCCTAAAATAAGCTGTCAAAATGGATGGATGGTGTGGATGTAAAGAACATACATCACAGTGAGCCCCATAGTTAGGGATCCACCGACAACCGCTCCCCACATGCACAGCTTGTCATTGGGCCAAGAAATAGATGGTTAAGGAAAAAAACAGGTTAACTGTTAAAATTAAACCAAGAAATCTTTGAACCCTATCAATGGTTTGGATCACTGAATCATGGACCCCACTTAACAGAACTGCACAAACACATGGCCTGAGCATTGTATCATGCTTCCTAGGGGACCGAAAAATAAAAAAAAATCATTTTCTCCTGTATATTCATGCAGGCGTGGCTGCATTACTTGAGTTGATGGGCCTCAATTTGGATGGCTACAGTGTTGCTGCACGATCAATGATCCTACTAGTTTCACCGGTGGACTGCAAAACAGAAATAATTTTATGGCTTATAGCCAAAAAAAAAATAAAAAATGAAGCATGCTCAAAGCTGAAGTGGACCACACCACAGGAAATAATATTGTGAATTGAACATCCGCGGTTGAAAAATTCATGGAGGCCACATAAGTTTTGAATCAAGCTGATATTTGTTTTTTTTCCATTAATCCATGTCTTTGTGAATCTGTGATGTTATGAATGGTTTGTTTCCTGTGGTATGATCCACTTAAGCTTTGGATATGCTTCAATTTTGGACACACACCCATAAAATGAGCAGGAAAAACGGATGGATGTGTGGATAAACCACATACATTTCACAGTGGGCCTAACTGAATTTACTCAATATGATAAAAGCCTACTGATTTGCCAACAGAGATTTTTGGCGGAAGAACTTAGGTGGGGCCACCGTGGTGTTTGTGAGAAATCTGTCCTGTCCATCCATTTTGTGAGCTCATGTTAAGATGTATGACCAAACATGAGCATCATCCAGGACTAAAGTGGGTTGAAAATGTGAGAATTAAGCATTTACATTTGAGATATTGATGGGGCCATAGAACTTTTGAATCAGGCTAATATTTGTGTTTTCAGTTTATCCCAGTAGGAATAACATTATGAACGATATGGATGGCATATAAACATCACTGTGGACCCCAGTGATGTTTCCACGGTTGGAATTACCCTACCCACCTTTCCTTTAGTGCAGCCCACTTAGTCTTGATTCCAGTTCACTTTTTGTCTCATGTCCTAAAATGAGCTCACATAAAGGATGGACGGGGGGTGGATTTCTCACAAACATCACAATGGCCCCGCCCAAGTTCCTAACGCAGGATCTTCCTTACAAAAGGCCTTGGCAAAAAATCCCGATCCTTTTACTTGCCGGAGGGAATCTCGAAAGAAAGAGAAAAGAGGAGACAAGGCCAGCTCTAGCAGCATTAAAATCTCCTCGTGTGTGTAGCTTAGCAAAAATTCGTTTCTGCAAGGCAAGCTGTATAAGCTGGTCGGCAGCCCGTGAACGGCAGGCATTCAATCCTCACTGTTTCTTGCTGTGGGCCCTACTTGAGTTTTGGATCTATTTCATTTTTTTGGCTCATGGCCGAACATGATTTGGCAAAACAGATGACTGGGTTGGATTTCTCACAAACATCAGTGGGACCAACTAGCTTCTGATTGCAGGAACTTCCTGCCGTACCGGTTGCAGGCAATCCCACCAAATTAAACCAGACAATCAATCTTTGTCATCCAACTAATGGTTATAAGATGAATAGTTAGGAGCACGGCCGAACCATCCTATCAAACATGGCCCGGGCTAGACACAGGCTAGGTTTAAGGCACTGGCACTGTCTCGTGCTATGTTTCCAGGCCAAAGCCCAGCCTGATAGTTTTCTAAGAGAGTATTGACCGCAAAGAATTTCATTACACTGAGTTGTATTGGGTGAGATATAAATTCCATCCAACAGCATTTAGAATTGATGCCAGCAACCAATCCCAACAGGAAATATAGTAAGATTTCTAGTGGATTCTGAAATCTACTGCATTTGTAGCTCCATTTTGATGCATATGTTTTATATACACTGTCCATCCATATACGCCTTGCACACCTGACACTTGAGTTGCATATAAATTTAGGTGACCAGTGTCAATTGTGAAATGTAGTTTATTAATCATTGATCCAATGTCCATCAAAAGCTGGTTTCACATGATCCAGTGTCCATCAATCCCAAATGTGAGGTTGAATGGTCAAAATCCTATGGTGTTTTTAGACATATAATCATTATGTAATAACGGTGTTAATTCTTTTTAATGCAATGCATCTTTCTGAATAGGCCTTAAAGAAATTGGAACCCGACTGTTAAAATCAGCCGGGTCCATTGGTTCTACCCATCTTGCAAGCTGATCATATTGCCTGGTCCAGGCTAGGGGTCAACTTGAGCCTGTTTGGTTGGGTTGATGGTCCACTAGAGCCCACTGACCGGAGGAGGACCAAACCCACAACTTGATCCGATCCGGATTCCAACCAAAGGTAGGGTTGCAACTTGGGTTCGGGTCAACTGTGAACCCGGCTAACCCAACTTGTGTCCGAGTGGAACAGGGTCGAGTTGTCAAGGTCCCCAAGATGGGTTTGGACTGAGAAACAAAAACCCAATTTGAATTCCGGTCGAGATTGGGTTGAGCAAATTTGGGTCAGGTTGGGTGGAGTTGAGAGCAAACTCATTTATTTTGGTTAAGTTGGGTCAGGCCGGGCAGCTCCCATTTGAATTTGGATTGGGTCGGGTTGCAGGTTTGGTCTTCTTGAGATGGGGTTGAGCTCAGGTTGACCCTGAATCCAACTCAACCTGCCTGAGTTGCACTCCATACCCAAACCCAACTTGACCTGATCCGACCTAACCTGACCCAAATAGGTGTGACTGTTTCCAACCCAGCCAAATCTGACCGGAATTTGCTTACCCTAGACCCAAACCACCTTGCACCCCTAGCCCAGGCCCACTGCAAGCTCAAATCCGACTAGGCCAGGGTCAGGCCTAGTCGGATTGATCTGGGCCTGTTCCAGCCCAACTCACTGTCAGCCCCCACGTGTACAAAGGAGAGGAGAGACCCTCGCAGCCATCACAAGCAAAGAGAAGAAATGGCTTCTCTCTCTCGTAGGTTCTCAACAAAACTCCTGAATCCCTCTCTTTCTTCTTCTCCTCCTCTCTCCTATCTCTTCTCCAACCATTTCATCTCCCAAAACCCTAACCCTAATTCCTCCATTTCCCTCCTCAGTTTCCCAACCTTCTCAGGACGAAAACCCACAAACCCTACATCCGATCCATCCACCTTCTTCTCCTATTCCTCAGATTCCACCACTCTTTATAGATCTCCAGCACTCTCTGGAGCAGAATCCATAAACCCTAATCTCATTTTCCTCAGATCTTTCTCCATTTCTCCCGCCAAGCCCAATCCCCAAAACCTGTCACAACAAAAGCCCACAAACCCTCACCCTAATTTCTCCAGTCCCTACTCAAGTTCTCCCCAAACACCGTCAGAAGGAAAACCCAAAAGCTACATTCTCAGTTTCATCAGATCTTATTCGAGTTTCGATGCCGCTCAATCTCAGACGACTTCACATGAAAAGCGTACAAACTCTAACCCTAATTCCTTCAGATGTTATGCAAGTTCTACCCAAATACCATCAGAAGCAAAATCCAATGGCCCAGATCCTAATCTCAAGAGTTCTTCGTCCTCCTCAACCGGTGAATCAGATTCCAGGGAACCCCAAAACCCTAGCCAAATACCTGAATTCCAACACCAAGAGATTGTCGGCCCAACAGTCGAGCGTGACGTCTCCATCCTCGCTGAGGAGACCCGACAGGTTCTGCAAAACCTCAAGAAAACCATCTACGATCTAAGCAGAGTCGTCGCCCTTCTGGGTCTTGTCCAGCTCAGCTGCGGTGCCTGGATTGCTCACAGTACTCAGTCTTCACTGATCAGCGAAATCTCAATCCAGAGCTTTGTGGCATTCGCATTCCCGTTCTCATTGGCGTTCCTGCTGCGGCAGATGCTCAAGCCAATAAGCTTCTTTCGGAAGATGGAGGAACAAGGTCGGCTGCAGATCCTAACATTGGCTCTTCAGGTCTCAAAGTGCTTGAATCTCTTCTTCCTTAGAGTCCGTGTGATTTCCTTCATGTGCGTTGTGGGTATGTCAATTGGACTGTTGTTTACCACATTGTCACGTTGAAGGATGATATCCAGTTCGAATTTTGCTGCAAGATTTTCACTGTAAGTTTTGTTAGTACTTTTTAATTCAGCAATTGAATAATTGTATTGAGCGGTATCAGCCGACTGGTCTGGTTGTTTTTTTTTCTCTTTTTATGTTTACTTCGCATTACTCATTTGGATGAATCAAACTTGATATACGGACAGATTCTCTTGCGGCCATTGATGGGATTCACTATATGTGTCTACTGTTTTGCCCTTGTTTATGAGCTCCAATAGTTTGTACTTTGTCACATCCAAGGTTCAAAATATCAGTATTGTAACACATATCAGCTGGTGCAAGAAGAAGAAGAAGAAGAAAGAAGATTCACAGTATGTGTTGGCTGATTTGTACCATGCGTCAGTTGTATCAGCCTGAAACCAATTTAGTGCCACATCACTGATAAATTCAAAAAAGAAAAAAAAAAGAAAAAAGAAAAAGAAGAGTCAGTGTCATTCTTCAAGATACGAAGTATCAAACGCATTGGCCATTGGACACTGTATTGGCTGTATTTGTGTGAATTTCTACCAATTTGGTGCCATGCCACCAATGTACCGTTATTTCAAAAAACATATCAACCATGCAATAGATATCAGCTGATATTTTGAATCTTGGTGGAGTCCTTTGCAGTTCATGTGCTAATATAAAGCTAGGAACTTTTTTTTGGGCTTGTTTTGGCTGGTGACCAAGAATGATTTGATTTCCCCCCTTGTAATCTCATTGCACTTGTTAAGAAAGTGTGGAGCCAACTGGACAGGCCATAAGACCCTCAAACTGGGCTTTTGAGGCCCAAATCCTCATTGTTATGTTTCTCGTGTTCATTAATTCTTGCATTATATAGTTACTTCTGATGTTGCTTGCCAAAAGACAGAAGACCTATGGCTTTATTTTACAGCCATTAGTTGCTTTTGTTTTGGTTTCTGTTAAATGTATCCTAAGTAAAATGGAGAGTTGGTGGATCACCTTTTCCTGCATTGTCCTTTTCTGGGGCCAGTTTGGGCTGATATTATGGGTCGTTTCGGGATCTGCTGGAGTCTCCCCAGTTCAGTTGATAGGTGTTTGCTTGATTGGCATGGAACAGACCTAGAATGGACCTAGGTGAGCCTAGAAAGTCCCTTTGGAGAATGACCCTCCTTGCAGTTTGGTGGGCAATTCGGAAGAAAGGAATGCAAGGTGTTTCGATAATTCCAGGAGATTGGTGGAAGCTAGGTCTCTTAGAGTCCGATCGGTCATCATCGAATGGGCTTCGGTCGTCTCCAAATTCAAAGACTATAGTTTGGCATTCCTAGGGCTGTAGTTGAGCCACTTTCTCGGCACCTCTCTTTGATTCTTTGCTTTTTTGGTATTTTCTGCCTTTCTGTCTTTGTTTCTTTTGCTTTTTTGGTATTTTCTGCTTTTCTGTCTTTGTTTCTTTCTCTTTTTGGCGCAGCTAGTTTGCTGGGCCCTTAATAAATTTGGTCATCTTAAAAAAAGAAAAGAAATGTAAAATGGACATTTTGCCACCATAGATGTTAGTGGTGGGAGATTAAGTAATTTATTTGCCTTTGGGATTGAGAGGAAGTCGGTGGATGGTGTCTCTTGTAGGGCAAGGATGCTTGTTGTGGAACAAGCTTCTAGTGTCCCCAAGCTTAGGGATTGTAATTTGGATTACCTTGGGTTGTAGATTAAGTAATAATAATGGTGGCAGATTAAGTAATTTATTTGCCTTTGGGTAGGCGAAACAGTGATGAATATCGCAGTCAGGAGGGTCTCATCTGTTATGTGATTTCAATTCATTTTCCTGATAGGATCTTTGTTATGTTATAATGGGGGAAATCATTGATAGCTAAAAAAATTTAATATAAAGAGCTTTACAAAAACCCAAAGTATGGGTTGTGTGGAGCTGGGAAATACAGTTACAGTGCCCGCAATCAAACTTCAAGGCGTGGTGATGCTACTTGATATCATTGCTCTTCCAAACCTGGGTTCCCCCTCCAGATTTGGGTACAGCCATGAGACTCTTTGTCAGCCAGATTGCTGTTTCCCTGGATGAAACGGCTTCTTCCCCGAATGGTCTCAGCACACCAGCAAGCTCATCCAGCCTCTCCTGTTGAAGCAGGCGTGCACATAGCTCGAGCAGAGACTCCAGAGCATCAGCCCTTTGCTGGAGGCAGCTCAGATTATCCCATTCTGCATGTGTGTCATCTCCATGTAGAGCAGTCAGTGTACTGACGGACGAGGCATCCTCGGTGGCACCACCTACTTCATCGGCATCAGATCTTGTCCTTTGCCGATTACCGTTGAAATTGGTCTTTTTGGAGATCATTTCATTCCCACTAAGGAATGTGAGAGTTCCTGTTTCTGTGGGATCACCTGTTGGATCCTTATTGGATTTTTCTGTTTGTAAACAACTAGGATTAGGGCAGTTGGATGCCTCTTCATGTTCACATGGAGTCGGTGAAACAGCTGGTGATGACATGTCTACAGAGAGCGCAGCTGTTTGATCTTCATTCGATTCTACCCATTGGTCAGGGAGTGCAGCTGTTTGATCTTCATTTGATTCTGCCTGATCTTCATTCGATTCTACCCATCTATGGTAGCTTGGCTGAGCACTCTCCGCACCATCTCCATCGGTAACTACTGTCTCGCACTTCACGGTCGTATTATCTGCAGCAGCAATTTCTATTTCATCATTAGCCTTCTGCATTTGCTCTGAAAATTTCAGCGTATGCTTCCGTTCTTCATCTCCGTCTTCATCGCTAGGAATTAGTGTAGGCCCTGAGACAGGTTCAGCGTCTACAGTTTCCATTTGTTCTGCATTGTCAGGTTTTGTTTCCTCTTCTGCATTGCAAACAGTAGGCTCATCATCTGTAAGCCCACCATTTGGGCGACTAATATCAGCCACTGAGACTTCTGAAGAACCATGAGAACTCAACCTCTTGGTCTCAACATTATGGCCATTGAGAACGGTGAGTTCTGACATCACAATGGTGGGTCCCCTTTGCAGTTCCACTTCAGCCTTTCTTGTTACCGTTCTACCACCTCCTGATTCGACTGGTATCTCTAGTCTCACCTCACCATTGCCATTGTCTTTGCTGCCGTGGGGCTGGTTATAAGATCTGCCTCTAGTTAGCTTTTCACGGGAATCATTTGGAACAGCACTCTTTATCGGAAGAAGGAAAGGGGATGTGATGCTGCATTCAGCAAGGTATGGCTGCAAATGAGGGTTCCTCAACAGCTCTGCTGCCTGAAATGTAAGCTTTTTGGTATCAGAATGGAGTTGCGACATTCAAATTGTTTCTACAGAGCCAGGTTAGTCGAGCTCACTGTTGGTCTGTGTTCTGGGTTTTTTCTCAGCATGCTTTTGATCAACCGTTTCCTACAATTCAGAAACCGTTGCATGCCTCAGCGGTTGTCAACGCAGGAATTAATCTTTGTTTGACTAAATGACAAAAAAAAAAAGTAAATGGTATGCCCTATCATAGTTATATTGCAGTGAAGATTTCTCAGTTCTCATCACTATGGATAGCATCTGATCAGACTGTTTTTTTTTTTTTTTTTTTTTTTTTTTTTTTTTCTTATTTATGTTAGGTGGTTAGTGAAAATTCCCATATATCATTCTTCTAATTTGAACCGTCCTTGGAAAGATAAACGACACTTACAGTGATGAGGAATAGATTGTGGGGAGTGGAGAAATGGTGGATCTATTTATCTTGCTCACCAATCCTGCCATGTCCTGTTTGGAGTTATTGTTGTAGAAGGAAAGGTTAAGTTTATTTTAGTTCAAATTCGATGAACTGGTATCATTCTTTGCTGCTGTAGAGAACTGCAAATACAGCTCAAGCGAAAACTTACAGGAGCTCTAAATGGGGGTCGATGTGCAGCAATTTCAAACATACAACAACCTGAAAATTTTAAAAGACAAAAAAGAGAAAGAAAAGAAAAGAAGAAAAAACAGATATGAAGTGCATTATCAGTCAGTGATACTTTAGACGTCCCAACAACAAGTTGATTTACATCCTTATTAAGTAGAAGATGCCATCACCTAATGACCAGATATCGGATTTGTAGCCATAAGGGATATCTGCAAGAAGCTCGGGACACATGTAGCTTGGAGTGCCTACAACCTATAGATGCAAAGCATAAGCTGACATTTACAATTTAGATAGATGTGAACATCAAATAAAATAAATAAATAAATAAATTGCACAACATAAATCAATGCAACTAAGTTATGCTAGGTGTAACCATGATCTTATAAAAGCCAAGTTGATCATTTAAACTAGGAATTCTCACCCATGATCACTTTAACATATCTTTGCCTTCTATGGAAAAGAAAAATTGCAGTTGGCTTACTTACGAAAACCTGTCCGGGAGGGTCTGGTTGGTGAAAAATTTGGAGATGGGTGACTATTGACAGAACTGTTTCAATGAAGAATCTGGTTGGTAAAAAAATTTGTAGATGGGTGACTGTTAAAAGAACTGTTTAAATGAAGTATCCGTATATATTCAGAAGATGCCTCGTTGATTCTTTCATTCAGTTTTCGAGCATCAGATGAAAGCAAGGAGAAGGAAGCATTGAGGTGTGCCTGCTGGAATAGGTTCTTGCAATTTGGTTCAACCCACCATGAATAGGGCTGTCAATGTCCTGGTTTGGGCCTGGCTGGGGTCTGTCCAAACCTGGCCTGAAAAGCAAAACCCAGGCCCGTTTGTTTGGCAAGCCTAACACGCATGATAATCACAAACATGCCCTTGAAACCTTAAACAGTCGGTGCTGGGCTGACGGGCTTTTAGATGCAGCCCAACCCTGTCCCCTGATTAACAAATGGGCTTAAATTTTAGGACTGGGTCTGGCCCTTGGCCCTAGTATTTCAGCCCAGACCTGGCCCATTGACAGCCCTAGCCATAATCTCTGTCCACGTGACTTCCTTTACAAGTGTGATGCAAGCATTCAGATCCTTTGATGTGGCAGCATGTTCTACTGATGTTTGAGCAATGGGACATGCTAGACCCATTCAACTTTAGATGGGGACGGCCTAGGTTATAAATTGTATAGAATGACAATATAGCAGATTTGAATGGGCTTGAGGGAGAATGGAACCAAATTATGGATGCATTAAGATCTGGATCTGAACTAGTGAGGGGAGTGCCCATTGAATGTCTTTCATTTGCATCTTTAGTCCTTTTGAAGCCTGCTTTGGGTTTTGTTGCAATGAAGGTGGCTTTCAGGTGTGGATAAATTGAGATCATGGCTCTCAAATTAGTATGGGGAGTGCCTGTTCCATTTCTTTGATGTGCATCTTCAGTCCATTCAAAGCCTGCTTTGGGTGATGGTGCAATGAAGGAGACTTCAGTGCTCGAAAAAGTGCGAGGCATTAGCAACTCAGTGCAGGAATGAATATTGAGGAATGTCTACTTGAGCTATTTAATGGGCACACAGACTGGTGGATTGAGATTGGGGTGTGAGAACTATTTTCAGTTGGAATAATTGAGAGAGATCCCATCAGTAGGAGGTTACTTTTTCCAGAAGACTCGCAGAAAGCTCATTACTGTTGATGTTTGCCTTTGCCCTCAATTTCTGTTTTCCTTGTGACCCAATGCACGGTTGAGCATGGGCACAGCTGTTGGCTTGGCCAGCACACAGCCAACCACACCAAGGTCGCCCATGTTCTTCAGCTTCTCTGAGATTTTCCCTTTCAGTGACAGTAAACGATAAAAGGTTACACATGATCATTTTCTGATTAGCTGTTCATCCCTACCTCAATATTGAATTTGACATGCTCCCATTTGAGTTTCTAATGACACTTCAGTGTTATTATAATCTACATATGGTGTGCAATAGGTTATGCACGGCAGGGTTTATGCTATAAGATCAGTATCTTCTTTGAGATGAATTGACAGTTGAGAAGAGATAATGTTCTGTACCGAGGATGCAAGATCTTCTGTGTTGAGCAACTTTGCAAGTCCAAAGTCACCTGCATTGAAGTAAGAGAATGCTGCTTAGAAAACAAAGGAACCCAAACCTGTGAGCTGCCTATTGATAGCACACATCTGCATGTCGTTATAGATATATGAGGTATTGGATATAATGTCATGGATTATGATGTGAGTAACCTTCTTACCAAGCCGGATGTCATTATCCTTCGTAAGGAATATGTTGGAGCACTGAAATCACATTCACAGGAGCTAAAATCAGTGTTTCAAATCTTGACAGAGTAGTCAAAATGCTAGCTGATAATGGATTTCCCTCATAAGTCCAAAAACACTGAGATGAGGACACTGAGTGAACTCAAAATTGTGTGTGCTTCCAGGCTCAAGCTTCTTGAATTTGATCAAGTACACAACCAAGTTTCAACTCATCTTGGACTCCGGTCTTATCAAGTCCAGGTTGGGTTTCAAGCTTTTACACCTGGTTCAAAATTGTTAGGCCTTTTCTACTGGGTAATCCATACCTTGAGATCCCTATGGAGGACGCGGTTCGAGTGCAGGTAATCCACAGCTAGCAGCAACTGGGTCAACCATTTGCAGAGCTTCTAGAAGGAGGGAGAGCAAAACGAAAGAACCATGCATGTCAGGCTGTGCATGGGCCATGTTGAGAGGGGCTTGATTTTCCTTACCTCCTCGGGGAAAAATCCTCCTCTAGCTTTCTTTATCATCTCGGCCCTGCCAAACAGTACATCATTCAAGCCTTCTCCCTATGATACATTGCGCCAACAGGTATGTACAAACTATCAGCTGATACTGAGTGTTTAAATCATCTCTTAAGCCCGATTAAGTTGATATATCTGAGGGCATCCAATCAATGTTTACTTCTTGGACAGGCCATACTGCAGCAATATCATCAATTGAGTGATTCAAACTGTCCCACAAATGGATGACTTTTGCACATCCGTCGTGCAATTCTATCCGAAGTAAATGATTGATCAGATGGTTGGGATTCTTGGGAATTCAAATTCACCTGGTTTATAGATCATGGCCCATTCAAAATGTTGCCCAGTGACTCTACATTGTGGATAGAGATGATTTGAACAGTTTTGAGTTTCAATTTGTAAAAGTTATACAAGGAACCATTACTGTGATAGGTCATTTAAAAGGATAGAAATCTCTAGTTGTAACTTACATGTCTCCTCCTTCACAATAGCTTGTTACGATGCATACAAAGCAACCCTGGAACAGTGCCAATGCCTTTTAGTTAGAGTGGCTGGGAAAGACGTTTTGTGGGCCACTTTTACTGCCTAAAATTTATCGCCCTGATTTGGGATGAGAAGAACAACTCTAGTCCGTTTTGGTTTTCCTCACCACTCAGAACTGTGGGTTGCATCCTCCATGAATGGTCCAGGTAAATGGAACCCACTGTTCCCATTTTCCTGCCCATTTAATTGTTGTTGCCGCTGCTGCAGCGGCAGAGCATAGCAGCTAGGCCCTCAAAACTTTCTTTCTAAACATGATCAGATGACAGGACTACCTGTAAACTGACTCTAAATTTTCACACTGACCTTCTCCACCCATGCGTCTTTATACTCAACAATGTATGGATTCCTTAGCTTTGCAATCAAAGCCATCTACATGCAAAAATAACACCATTCATCATGAAGAAGAAAGAAGTCGATGGTAAATTTAGGACTCACGTGGAGGGGAAAACAGGAAAGCACAGTACCTCTTGATGTGCTGTACGCTTTAATTTCTCCGTTTGCTTAGCTAAACGAATCTTCTTCATAACATACCTGGTTAAGAAACCATCAGAAAGAACATTCAAGATTATGTTTGGAAGTCCCCAAACCTCAAGTCAGATAAATTCACCTCCCATTAATCACATCATGTTGGATTGTAAATCCTGCCACAGCTGTTACGTCCAAACACTACCTAAGGAGATTACCTTCTAAACTTGTCATGAGGAGTCTTAAAACTTGAATGTGCAGAACTTGGACATTTGCTAATATTCAGGTTGCGGCCTAGAGGTTCTATGCAAATCACTTCTAAATTCTCAAGATACATTTGGCAAAGATGGTGATGATGGGGACTGTGATCTGTTGGGGCCTCTTTGTGGATGGGCTGTAGGCAAAATTTTAGAACCTTTCATATTTCCTTTTAAAAGGCAAAATTTTATCAAGTTGAAGCACTAATTGATAGAATTTTTTTACCTATAGCTGCTTGTGTTATAAACCCTATTATAATGTATAATATATTTGCCTTTATAACCTGTAAACACTTCATACTTATCATAGGGAAATTTTGTAATCCAAATAGCTGCCTGGAAAGTGTTTACAACCAAGGATTTTATAGGACATCCAAATGACACCTTGGATGCTTGGATGGGGCAATTGTACAGGTTTTTACACACACTCACACCCCTCACACTCCACACACCCACACCTCATGTTGAAAGTGACTCACTGAGAAACTCATTGCGTTCAGCATATTGAGCAAACTCTGTGGGGCCCACCATGATTTATGTATTTATCCACTATGTTCATCCATTTTAACAGATAATTTTATGGATTGAGGGAAAAAATGAAGCATATAAAAAGCTTGAGTGGACCACACCACAGGAAACAATGTGAATTGAATGTGTACCGTGGAAAAATTCTTGGGGGCCGTGGAAGTTTTGGATCAAGCTGATATTTGTTTCTTCCCTTCATCTGAACAGGTTTATGAACAGGTTGGATGACAAATAAACATCACTGTGGGTCTTAGAAAGGTTTCAACGGTGGAAATCATTATACCCACTGTTTCCTGTGGTATGGTCCACCGGAGTTTTGGATATTCTTCAATTTTGGTTTCAACCCCTTGAATTAGCTGGAAAAACGGATGGACTGTGTAGATAAACCATATACATTTACAGTGGACCCAACTGAGTTTACTCAGCACTGATAAGGACGCAGTCCGATTTCACCGAGGTCTGAGTAAGGACCCATTGTTCGCTTTGGTTTGGTGTCGGCCCACTTTTGCTATGGATCAGGCCTTGATTTTGGGATCTAAGCCTAAGATGGGAGTGCGGCATCTAATGGATGGGTTGCATTTTACTCACACATCACGGTGGGCCCCACAATGCTCGAAGGAATGTGATCATTCCCTATTCCAGTTCGAACGAAGCCAAGTATCACTAAAATGACGAAAGTGCCCTTATGAATACCGTCGTAAGTTAGCACAATCTCTCGGAGGAAAAGGAGCATTTGATCTTTTCGGTTTACCATTCTCCACCAAACGCAATTTACGGAACAGAGAGACCGAAGACACAAATGAGAGAGAGAGAGAGAGAGAGAGAGAGAGAGAGACGACAGGGAAAGAAGAATAATGAGATAGAGATAGAGAGAGAGGGAGGAAAATTACTTCCTTTTCTCCGTTTTATTGAGAACGAGAATGGCAGCTCCAAACGCTCCTCTACCGATCTGCTCCAACACTTCGTATTCCTCCATCTTCGACTTCTCTTTCTCCATTCTCTACCCTTCAAAACCCCACCAGAGAGACAGAGAAGCTTTAGAACGCTTTTAGATCCTATTTTCTCTCTCTTAAACCCAGATCAGTAAATGCATTACGGACAAAATCAATGCAAGCTCAGATCTGCAGAAGCCTCAGAAATGCGTATCATGCAAGAAACATGAAACAGCATCAGAGACCATTAAATTCGCCATCTCTATACCAAAAAATCCCTCAAAAACTTCACAGATCTGATGCTTTTCGCAATAATCGCAGCTAAAAAGAAAAATATAAACCCCCAGCACCGTCAAAATCTAAAGAATTAGACAATCCAGAGATTACCGATCCTCGGTGCGGAAATCTTCCAGAAAAAACTTAAATGATCTGAGAAATTCTCGTTTTAAAAGCTGTTGGGAATTCGAAGATCGAGAAGACATATATAAATGGAGGAAGGAAAGCGTGCTTGAAAAGGAATTTTGAATAAAAAAGGGGGGAAGATGGAAGAACGAAAGCAAAAGCAAAGGCTGAAAAAGCAAAAATAAGGGTCTCAATTTTAAAAACCAGAGTTTAATAAATAAATAAATAAATAAAGTAGCTTTGCTTGTTCTTTCAGTTTTCTTTCGTAATAATTGCTAGGATTTTTCACGGCGACTTGTACAGAGTTTTCGCCGGATCCGGTGCCGGATGCGTAACTTTTCGGCGTGGGTCAGATGTCGGCATCACAGACTGATGGGTGAACCTGCAGAATCGATGGGACTTCGAGATTTCTCAACCGCAAGGATTCGCCGAGAAGTTTTTCTTTTTGGAATTCACCGGACTCTGGTGCAGCAGAGCCTGTGGTCGCCCGCCTTGTGCATTATGGTGGGGTCCACTTGTCGATGATCTTGACCGTCTGTATGATGGATGCGTGGCATGGATCAGACAATTCACTTGAATGCGAACAGTTATTCATTTCTCGACCGTCCGACGGAAAGCTGCCTATTAAAGATGCTGGCTGGGATTTTCCCCACCATTTGATTTTTGAGAAATACTTTGATAATCTGGCAGAGTGTGATGGATGATAAGCGGACATTTGCATACGTGGCGTATAAGTAATTCAATTGAAGTGGACAGAGTATGGGTCTTAATCAGATGTATCATGAACAAAAAAAATTTATGCTTATTTTACAATCTGATTATCGGATTAGTGGGCATTAATTGGACAGTTAAGAATGAAAAATGTTAAGTGGTATTATTTCCACAAACAAGTGTCCACTAATCAGAGGTTAGGATTAATCAAGGAACCAAATAATGGGAGTATTCCCGGACTACGACCTAACCTCAGCACAATTTTTGAGAACCTGCGTATCAAGCGCCGTACGTTGCCAGAGTATTGAATAGTAACTCCTCTTGATTTTAATACTGTGGCAGATATGAGGTAGGGCCCAACCGCGTTTGTGTCGCACGTGCCGTAGAGTTGGATTCTCAGATAATGAGTGCTTGAAAGTGGACCCATCTGATCCAACCAGGCCCAGCTTGTTAAGGGTGGATTTGTTCTGAGGCCAAAGGTCCAACTCCTCAGCTTGGACCATGATTTTTTGAAGCCCAATAAGCTATTTAGGCCGGGTGTGCACTGATTTAACATTGTTGTCATGGGGTGGATAGGCCTATCTCAGCCCATTTACAACCCTAGATTTTTTAGTATTTGGATGGCGGGCCCAGATCGAGCTGCGTGGGGCCAAACCATGATGTCTATATGGAAACCAAACAGTGCATCTGGCAAAAATCTTCTTGTTCACCGTACAGACCCCGAATCATCTCGATCCAAAAGTAAGGTGAGCCACACCACATGGAGCAATGTACAGTCAGGGTGGGTGGTCGACCTGAGTTTTTTAATGGCCTGAGATTTGTGTCTCTTCATGCTGGTGGGGCGCACCTGATGAGTGAGTTGGATGGCAAATACACAACACGTTAGACCCCACATTTCCGTCCGGAAGTTTGTGTTGGGCGTCCACATTGCTTCCTTTGGCGTGGTATACGCATGAGCTGTGCATCATGATGTTCTTGTTTTTTGGTATAGACCTAGCATGTGAGGCCGCATCTAATGGATGGGTTTGATGGCTGTCACATATCACGATGGGCCCAACACCCTCCATTTTTATTGTATACTGGTGGCCCCCTAGATGATTGAACTAGACCATCCATCATTGGACCTTTGATGAGACGATCCTGACCTTTAATTAATGGACATGATGTATTGCCTCCCTTTTGTAGAGTCCATTAGATGTCCGCCAATCAAATCAACTAGGATCATACTAAAATTGGTTTTCTACTTGGTGGTTTAGATTATGATGGCCGTCTGATCAGAGGCCTGCCAAATGGAGGCCAGCTCAAAAGATGAGCAACGGTTCACATTCATCGTGAAAAACTCATCACAATCTCATGTTCTTACTTGCGTAATAAATGCGAGAGCCTATAGGACATCATGCGGTGGACCACTAGAATAACTACCCTTATCACCGTACATGTTTTTACAGTGGCCCGCATCAAAATAGCATCTCTTGCAATTAATTATGCAGTGCTCGTAACGTGAGCTTGCTGTTCGCACGCTCGGTGTCAGTTTTTACAGCCGTGGTTTTGTTGGATTTTTTTTTAGGGGAATTTTATGAAAAACTGCTTACTTAATAGGGAGTTTACACTACAGTACCTTTTTCTAGAAGGTTTTCTTTAAACTACTCCATTAAGTAATTATTATTGACATACGTTTCTGATCTTTTAATGGAATTGGGTTTGCGAGAGCAAAGGTCTCGCAAAGGGATCAATGTTTCATGTGCGATCCATCATGATGTTTATGTAAAATTCGCCTAGACAGCTAGGTGCATCTCCCCATGTTAGGCCCAAAGGCCACAAATTAGTTGCATCCATGATTCAAGTGGACCACAAGGTTGAAAATTGTGTTCCATTGGCTCATTATGTTAGGCAATGTAAAAATCAAAGGTTTTCACCTTTTCTTTTCTTTTTTTTTTTTCTTTTTATGGGTTGGTACACAAACCCCACTGTTAGTGCATCCCCCAACCAATAATAGGGTAGTGTGCTGAATACCTTTTTTTTTTTTTTTTTTAAATGGTGCTGGAATGTAAATTCTTCATTAATGGAATGTAAATTCTATAATAAGTAAGTAGTTTTATGTAAAAAAAATATTTTTATTTTTTATTTTTTATTTTTCTCCACCCCTCTACAGTTGGCCTATAATAACAACTGTTTGGAACGCTGTACGGTGGGGCCTTCTTATGCAGAGGGTCTACGCAAACATCCAGACCGAAGGATCGTACTGACCCGTCTTCCACTTTTTACCTTTTCGGAAAGTGAAAACATCGATACTCTGGCTGACTGTGATGAATGATACGCAGGCACTTAGTAATTGTACACCTGAAATAATTATTCAAATTAAACCGTTTAAACTATAGCACCCAGTGTAGTTGTATCATGAGTAGAAAATTAAGATCATTTAATTATCTGACTTTAGATTGGTGGACATTTATTGGATGGGTTAGAAATGGAAAATATCCAACAGTTCTTAGTTTCACAGACTTAGTGTCCACGAAGTAGAGGTTAGGATCTATCAATGGCTTCGTGACAATGGGCTGCACAATCGAGTAGTTTTATTTCAGTTAACATATGCCACATGTACAATTTTTGAGTGCCTGCGTATCAAGCGTCATATGCAGCCTGAGTATCTTATAACGCCAGAAGCATCGCTATAAAGTGTTGTGTACGCTCCCACCGAGTGCTTTGACACTGCTGTTAAGACCTTCAATTTGGATAAGTGGAGTCCATGTCTCAGTTAATCCAAACCGTTGATGTGATGGGCCCAATTTCGGACATTCATCAAAATAAAAAACCATCCCTGAAGAAAAGTAAATCATAAATAATTTAGTCCAAATAAAGAAAATCGTAGCAGTACATAGTCGGATAAAACAGGCCAAGTATTCTATAGCTAGAATTCTTACGAATAACTAGAACTTTTGGTGCATGGCCAATCCAGAATGAGGCTCATCGTATCAATGGTTCCGATTACTGACACATGGACCTCATTTCTACAATTACTGAAAACCCTCACCAACTGTCGCCGCAAGGAAGCCCGTCCGACCGAAGCCAATTGCCGGGTGACCATGCCACCAGGATATCCCCAATGGCAGGCGCTGTGGGCCCCACCTTAATGCATGTGTTTTTATCCATGCTCTCTATCCATTTTTTCCGGCTCTTAAGGCATGAGCCCAAAAATGAAGAAGATCCAAAGCTCAAGCAACAGTGCACCACAAAAACAGTGGTAATTGAACGCAGGTGCTGTGGGGCCCACCATAATGTATGTGTGTTTTATCTACACTGGTTTATCTGTTTTTCCAGCTTTAGGACATGAGCCTAAAAATGAAGAAGATCCAAAGCTCAAGCAACACACAACGAAACCCGTAGTAAATGAACAGCCACCGTTAAAAGCTTTTGAGGCCACTAGTTTTGAATCAAGTTGATATTTGAGCTTACCTTCCTCTGGGGGCGTCGATGAGCTTGGCTCGGGTGCCCTAAAATACTTAGTATCAGCTCTTGAAATCTGTACTATTGGATCTGTTTTTTTAGGAGTTGTAGGGGTGGAAATTTTTCTAGATTTTGGCTGAAACTCTCAAGACAGTAATTGATTCTGTAGGACGTTCGATGGGATTGAGTCAGGTGCTTGACGGTGCGCAAATTATAAAGTCAATTGGGCGGTTTTGCACGGGATTTGTTTCTAATTTCGGTTGTTTTCTATTTAAGGGGGGTGTAATATAAGATTAGGGTTGTTGTCAAAGGGGTCAAGTATCCTAAAGGGATTTAGAGAGCTATAGGGCAAGAGAAAGAGCTAAGGGAAAGCTTGGAGTTCTCTAGGACAAGGGAAATTATTGTATTTGTCATTCTCATATAAGAATTAGCTTTGTTAGCTTGTAATTTCTATCTGATTTTAAAGTCTTTTGTAATTTTTGATTCATAGTGAATTATTTATTTTGTGCCATAGTTTTTTACTCATGAGGATTTTTCCACTTACGTAAAAATTCAAATTGCCTTCTCTCATATTGTTGTTATTGTGGTTTGCCTTATGTGATCCGCTTCTGCTATCGGGTATTTCCAACACAGTACTTTTGCCTGACTTTATGAACAAGTTGGATGGAAAGTAAGCATAACGGTGGGCCCTTTAAAGGTTTCAATAGTGGGTGTCATTATCCTCATTGTTTCCTATTGTGTAGTCCGCTTGAGCTTTGAATCTACTTTATTTCTACTTCATACCCTAAAATGAGCTGGAAAAATGGATGGGCGGCATGAATATATATAAAACACATCATCAACATGGACTATTGAGCTAACTTTTTCGTTATCTAGATTTAACCCTCACCTGCCCAAGATAACGTAGATGCATGGTCAAATGATCCTCACCATCCATTGATATGGACAATCGTGGCAGTTCTGTCAAACACCAACCACAGTTCAAAAACTCATTGACTCGACTCAGCTGGATTCCGGGCGAAGCTGTCCTCTAAACTTGGTTTATGGTAGACTCGACCCAAGAGTCGCCCTTGACTCGGTGGATGAGTCATTTAACTCAGCTGAGTCTAATAACCCAAAGTCTACGGACATTCCAAGAAACCAACTGCATAATTACAAATAAAAAAATCAAGACCAATAAAAAAGATTGCCTTCTTCAACTTACCTAGATTTGTCGTAGTTGTTGTTGCTGGTGCCCAACTATTGATTGCATCATCCCTGTTGATGCTGCCACCACCCAATGAGGATGATCTCGATGGCCCACGTCACCAGAGAAAAATCAACGGGTTTAGAACCAGCGATATCGAGCAATAGTTTTACACTAGTTTTTTAAATGGCAGTGATTGTCCTCTTCACATGTAACACTCCTTTACAAATATCAAAACCATTTCAAAATTGTGGGTCTCACTTGAATTGTTTTACTAAAATCACGCTGGTCCCAAATTAATTAATATTGGTTTAAAAGGATTAAAAAAAGAGATTTGAAAAATCTAAGAAAATCGGTTTTTTTCTTTGTTAATAACTTACCTTAATTGTGTTTAGTTTTATTCTACATTAGAAAGTTGTTAAGAAAATTAAGCCTTTATATTAAAATCTTTCACTAATTTTTTGTATTGAAAAATAATAGCTTACTGTGGGAGCTAGGGCTGTCAACGGCTCGGATCATGACCCGACTCCGATCCGATTTAATTGGATTCGGATCAATAATCGGATCAACGGGTCGGATTTGAATTGACGATTTTGATCCATTTAATATTCGGGTCGAATTCGGATCAACCTTGATTCGACCCGTTAACGATCCGATTACGTGGTATAAATGGGACATTAAAAAAAAGCCCTAGCCGCCGGTTGCAATGAGAGAGAGAGAGAGAGAGAGAGAGAGAGAGAGAGAGGCCTCCACAAGCCGCTGCGGCTATGACAGAGGGGGAGAGAGATATGGGAGCACCCACACAATTCAGTTTTTCTTCTTTTTTTCTTCTTTCTTTTCTTTTTAATCATGCAACGCACCCACCATGATAGCTGCGCAATGCACCCACCCAGTCAGTCACATGATGCTCCCACCCACTGGTGGGGTTGGGTGGGTCTCCTTAGCATTTCAAACCTAAGACCAGCTGGGCTAGCAGGTGAGACCCCAGTTCTTCTTCTTCATTTAGTTTTTTTTTATTTATTTATTTGTGCTGTAACAGCGACAGATCCGTCAACACCGTGGGTGTCTTGCGCGGCTAATAGCGTGGGTGCGTTGCATGACTAACAAAAAAAGGGAAAAAAAAAGCCTACTTCTTCTTCACAGCGGTTGAGAGAGAGAGAGAGAGAGAGAGAGAGAGAGAGAGAGAGGCCTCCATCGAAATCAGGGGATATTCGGATTTGAATCGGATCGGAGTCGGATCACGAAAAATATAAATGGATCCGAGTCGGATCATACACACCTGATCCGTCGGATTCGGGTCGGATTCAGATTGGATACATTTTTAATCGGATTGGATTCGGAGCAACACTAATCTACTCCAAATCCGATCCGTTGACAGCCCTAGTGGGAGCAGCCTTACACGTACACTTGCACCATGGCCTTGGTCATTATGCGATGTGTATTTGATCAGGCACTTTTTGGCTTTTTCTGCATATTTTTTTTTACTCCTGTACATTAAAATAAATAGTCATTGTACACCTACCTAATAATTAATGAGTAAGAATGCATTGATATACATTTATTATGCTGCTCATATGCGCCTCGAGTTCGAATAGTTGCCTATTTTTCTTTTAAAAAAGCATCTCTCCTCTATTACAAAATCAATCTAAATAAAAAATAAAAATAAAAATCTATTCTCTAGTTTTTTCTTTATTTTTCTGAGCAAATCAATTAGAGTATTCTCGATATTGTGTGGATGTAATCAAGAGTGCACCAAATCTAAATTGTTCTTCTTGGAGAAGAGTTGTTATATCCTGGGGACAGACTTGCTGGAATACAATGCATAATGGATTGTCTTTCTGTGAAGGCAAATCTGTGTTTAAGACTATAACACATCTCATCTCTTAGATTCTTTTATTTTTATTTCATATTCATTATTTTGAATTTTTTTGTTACATCTCTGTATAATAGAATCAGTAATTAATGTCTTTTTAAATGGTACAAAACTAGCGACAATATTTAAATTGGGAAACCCTTTCTTTCACAAGGGTTACATGATACTCGAGCAGTGTACAACACTTGATGTGGGTACTCAGGAAATGAACATATAGCATATAGTAACTCAAATTAAGTGGACCAAATTGTGTAATGCAGTGTGCCTAAGTATCACAGTCCCAAAACCATATTGTTTGAACATTCTTAAACTTTGATTCATGGATCTTGAGCATCCATTTGAAATCCGAGCACCATTATTGGAGTGATAGGATGGAAATTGCTTGCACGGCTGAATTTCGTATTTTTCTTGCCAAAAATCAGGCTTTGGCGTTGACAAGAGCCCATGGGTGAGTTAGTACTATAGCATTAGTGTGGTGATAGGCTAGGTTTGGGCTGGGCCAGGCTTGGCTTGACACTTTAGAACTAGGGTCGGGCCAACTCAAGCCTAAGCCTAAAAAAATTGGTTGAGCCTAGGCCTGACTCGTAAATTGATAAAATCCCTATTGTTAAGAACTTGAATGTTCTTAATCTATCTGTTGATCAAGTGGGCCAGAATGCACAAAAGAAAATAAACATTTTATCTCAGCATGCGTTATGCCTCTAAAATCTCCTCAGATTGGACTAAGTTGGGTCCCCATGGGATAGTCCTGACTATTATTCTGTTTTACAGTGATGTGACGAGGTGCTCTAAAAATCTGCTCGTGGGGACAATCTTTAACTATTGACTTGCTATAAAACAAAATCTTTAAATTAGTTGGGATCTTTCAATCTGAGGATTTTTTGTGCATGGTCCACCCCACCATGGGAATCAACAGACAAATGGTTCCAATTACCAACCATTAGGCCTACGTGTCAAAATTGAAAGCCATTGAATGACATAGTGTGGGGGCAATCTTTAACTATTGATTTTCCATAAAACAAAATCTTTAAAATAGTTGGGATCTTTCAATCTGAGGATTTTTGGTACTGCATGGTCCACCCCACCATGGGAATCAACAGGCAAATGGTCCCAATTACCAACCATTAGGCCTACTTATCAAAATTGAAAGCCATTGAATGACATAGTGTCCTAGTGGGCCCCACCCACATTTGAGATGGAATTAAATGAAAATTTAGTGGTGGTAACTGCTACCCACTTTAATAAGAAAACTACTATCATCTCTCTCTACAAAATAATGGAATTTCTAGTAAATATATCCTTTCCCTGTGAAGCGAACCAAAACTCTTTTTCCGATGATGTGAGATGCATCTAGTAAGATCCGTCAGTTTCTCCATCATCTTCTGCTGCCAGTGAATCGAGGATTGGCCAAATGGACAATTTTTTTAGCCATGTCTTCAATCTATCCAGCCATAGTTTTTTTATGCATGCTTCATCCCTGGGGGAGTCAACAAACCAACGGACCAGATTACTGATTGTGGAGCCTACTTGTTAAAATTGAACACCGAATAATCCGATGATGCGAAAGATGGGTGCCACATTTATACAATGCCATATATGATGTGTAGGTTGTATCCTTGAGAAATGTACACTGGATTCAATTTGGATAGGTGGAGTCCATGGTTGCATAATCCCAACTGTTTTAAAAAAAAAAAAAAACATCTTTATAGAAAATCTTAATCTTGTGATTTGTGGCTTGCAAATAGATGGTTAAGAAGAAATAGAATGACAGTCCCTGTTCAATTGAAACAGGTCATACAATTAGCCGCTCAGATTGATCATTTTTTTGGAATTTCGCCATCCACCGTCAGATTCAACAAACCAATGGCCTAGATTATTGAAACCATGTTTGGATAGGGAGAATCCAAAGCATAGAAATGAAAATCCACCATGGAAAACTAAAAATCTAAAACTTTGTCAAGTCACGGTCCTTAAATCCGATTGGTTGAGCAGTCCAAACTCACGATCCTGCCCACTTGCTACTTGAAAGAGGACCGTTGAATATTTTTCATTTTTAGCCGTCAAATAAATGCGACCACCAATCCGATTTTCAAATAAGAATAAGCATAATTTTTTGGTTGACCGTACATCTAGGCTGGACCGATGATTGCAATGGCTTAATTTGAATTACTTTTATGACACGTATGCAATTTATTAACATTTTCAAAGTGCCAGCGCATCAGCCACCATACTCCCAACGCAAGGTCACTTTCACCAGAGGGTCCACCTTTGTGCCGCGTGTTAGAAGTCGCTTTTGGCATGTCAGCAAGCGTGGCAAAATTCCCCTAATCTGGCTTGGAAAACCCGAACACATGGGCCCCACCAGGCCTGGCCCAAAAATGAAGTTTCATTTGCCTACCATGTGGGCCCACACATTTGCAGAATGAGAGGCAGTTTTAAAAGGATGGACAATGACCCTCAGATTCAAGCTCATGGCCCCACGTGATGAGCTTACCAGCCTAACTTCAGGCAAGGACACATTGACGGCGTGACTTTTAAGGCAAGGCAAAATAACAGGGGCCATCAGGTGAGAAAGACCATTGATTTGGCAGGACATCCTGCGATGAGGACGTAGCTGAAAAAATCAATGGAGGCCAACTCAAATGATGATCATGCCGGGGAGTCTTCAAATGATGCACGAATTGGGTGCTCCGACCGGTCGGCTGACCGACCGGACGGCCTGACCCAGATGTAGTTTGAAAGCCCCCTCCCATGTGCAGTTTGTGCCCAGATTGGTCGGGCGACCGGTCGTCAGTGGGCTCCGACCGGTCAGCTGTGAGGCAGAAACGTGTGGCATCTCCTTGGACTGTTTTTGTGAAGGCCGACCGGCCGGCTGTGCGTGCGGATTTCTTGTGCAGTCCGCAGTACTGCGCAAGGTGTTTCCATTTTCGGATTTCTTCTTATTTAAGGTGTTGTAATTCGACCTAGAAAGGTATCCTAAGTTGTCCAAGATTTCCTATCCATACTAGGAAGAGGGGAGAGGTGTGTGTGAGAGAAAACTTGGGGATTTATCTGTTTGTCCTTGTTTTGTGGGCTGTCAATTTCTGTAATCTTTTGATATTCATAGTGGATCGCTTTGTGCCATGGTTTTTTTTATCCGTTTTGGGATTTTTCCACATAAAATTCGGAATCTCTTGTGGTGTGCTTGTGTGTGATTGATTGAATCTTGTTACTCGTTTGATTTCGCATTACTTCACGTGTTCGGCATTCCGCTTCCGCTGCCGGCTTCTATCCCAACAGATCAACAGTGCATATTTTATTGGAGATTTTCACTATAGATCATCATGTAGTGGCCCACCCACCATACATGTTTTACTATGGCCGTCCATCAAAATAGCATCTCCTTGAGTTAACCCGAGACTGACTACATAACTTATAACTTTTCTGCATAATCATTGTACCGTAACTCCTCCGGACAATGGTTCGGGACCTGTCACCCGCTCATCTTTTTTTTATTAAAGCTTATCCCACAACTCCAACGACATTCCATCCATGACTTATTTTATTCGAAATGCTAACCTAAATGTGAAGGAAGCATAAGAAACAATTATACCACAGATTCAATAATTAATAGTTATTTCATTTTGTTATTGGAAAATTTGTGCCACTCATTATTTTATTTTAATTGTCTATTTTAAAGCCATTAAATGAATGGTTAGGATTAGTTGATCAATGCAATTTTAGAGATATGCTCCATCCATGTAAATTGACGGGATGATCTAATTTTAGAGATATGCTCCATCTATGTAATTTTAGGAATCATTTCATGGGCTACTATGCACAATTTAAATTGACTAGATGGTCTAAACTATCCATAATTTGACCTTATTTTCTATAGCCACTCTTTTTCAAAGCAATGAAAGAGATAATTACAATTGCATAACAAAAGTGATACATTATAGTAGTAAAAAATCTATGATGGGTCCTAACAAATAGGGTGATCAAGCTATTGGCTCGACCTATTTTGTATAAATAATTTTGACCATCCATGTTAAAGGTCATTGATCAAATGTTTAACATTTTTCGGATCAGTGTGGTGTTTATATACAAGCCCTTGAAATGTGTGTTGGACTTAATGAAAAGTCTAGATCAATGCATTTGTTTTAAGGTGGAGTCCCTGATTTCATAATCCAAACTATTAAAAAATCATTTTTATAGAACAATCTTAGTCTTTTGATTTGTAGCTTACAAGTAGAAGGTTAAGAAGAAATAGAATGACAATTCATGTTCAATCGATGAAAGGTTTTATTATTAGCCAATCAGGTTCTCCAACTCTTTAGGAATTCACCATCCACTGTTTGGGATAGGGAGAATCCAAAGCATGGAAGTGAAAATCCATTGTTGAAAACTAAAAATACAAAATTTACTTTGCAAGGGATCTAGAATAACCTATTTGTTGAGTCCATTTGATTTCCATGGAAAAGCATTTCCTTTACTAATCCAACGATTGGTTTGCAAAATTAAAATAGAGGGAAACGAATATAAAATACTCTAAATGTCCCTACAGTAGGGATAAAGGTGTACTAGGAAACTGTGCTGGACTCCCATTATATGTGGAAATTTCTAACCCTCAATGTCCTACATTGTTTTTATTTGTTGTGCATGGTTCACATGAGATTTGATAAGGATGACTCTATGGCTCTAGACCTAGCATGTGGGGCCGCATCTAATGGATGGGTGGGCCGCATTAGATGTCCCAGATAATCTAATGCAATGCAGAATGTTTGTACGGTATCATTTAGGCTTTGAGCGTGTGCACTTGGCCTTTGAACAAAAAACTCCAAGGTGAAAAAATCCTAAACCTTCAGTAGTTACCCCAAGAAAAACATGGCTGATAAAGAAAATATAACAACGGTCCCCATTCAACTTCGAAGAATCCAAATAACAACGGTCCCCACTCTGATCCCGAGTAATTTTGAGGCACAGGCCATCCAGGATAATTTGGGCATGGATCATCAAGCCCATGACAGTCTGGATGTGCACCCGTTGGGCTTACTGGACCTGCTTCCAGCCACCACTCAGGCATTAATATAGGGATGCGAGTTTTCCGGCATGCATGGAATTCGTATGACATAGAGCTCTTAGAGCCCACTGCAATGTCCATACAAAATCCACTCCGTCCATCAGCTTCGCTAACTCATGTTAGAGTCAAAGCCCAAAAAAATGAAGCAAATATAAGACCCAAGTAGGGCACACTACAAGAATAAGCAGGGAAGGATATGCCCACCATTAAAATCTCCCGGGGGCTCACTATATATATATTTTTTTATGACGGTAAAATGTCTCCATATCTTTTAAGGTGATACTAATTCCTGCGGATGCAGCAATCATTCACAAACCAGGTTCATTGGGTAAAGCACGGGGAGGAAAATCAAACTTACATCTGTGGATAGCAAACCAATGACGCTAGCCATTCACCCAAACCCAAATGAAGGCAAAATACAAATATCAGCCTGATCCAAAACTTCTTCAAGCATGAACAAGGCTTTTAATGGAGGGTGTTCAATTCCCAGTGTTTCTCTTGGTATGGCTCATTTATTGGATGCAGTGGGGTTTACGCGGACGTAGCGGTGGGCTCCAAGGGCTTTGTATTATAGGAATTCCCTATAGCAGCTCTCACAGCATACAATCCCATTTTCGCCATTGAATAAACATGTAAATTATAATTAAGTTACACATGAAAACCATGTAGATCGATCACTTGATGAATTAACAAATACTCTCTCTCTCTCTCTCTCTCTCTCTCTCTCTCTCTCCATAGTGAGGACAAAATAATAATTTTACTCATTTATATAAACCAAGGGTAAAAAGGCTTTTTTCTATGGTCAATAGTCCATTGTAATGGATATGACATGGTTTCATTGAATTTTACTTAAGGTGGTTTTTTTAACCTAAGATGATAAATAGAATGGCTTGCCTACTATTTAAAATATGGGTTTGAGAAAGGAATAACTATTATTTTCTTGAAAGTCTGTCTTTTTTTAATATTATTTTATGATCCAGGCCACCGCCTTGCTGATTTTTTTAGATGTTCAAATCCGGGCATGTCGCAAGAGAATATTTCAGGATTTAATTCTTTATAATTTGACTGCCGTCTATTTGATTATAAGGCTAGGATCATCTAACTGGAGTTATTTTGGCCATGGTCCATTACATTGCTATCCACAATTTCTGTGGTTAGAACTGATGGAAACATGGTCCCCACATGCAAGCCGAACCTCATAATGTAAGAAAAATGCTTCTTGGTAAATGTCATCTTCTCTTTCTTTTCTTTTGGCTAAGTTATATATTTTGGCCATTAATGCACCGTTCCTCTCCTTAGTAAGGCTGGTCCACATAATGGTTTCTTAACCTTTAGATCAAAGCTTCGAGGAGTGGTGCCATCAGCTTCAGCAACCATTAAAGAGGTATTTCAAAATACCTTCCTTTTTACCCACATTGCATGTGGAACATGAATTTTTTAATCCTTACTTAGGACATACCACAAAATAAGTTTAATTAATCTTTTTAATTGTCATTGCATACGGAACAAGAATTTTTTAATTCTTGTTTGGGAGTTGGGACATTCTACAAAATAATTTTAATTGATCTTTTTAATTGTATAAAAAGAAAGAGGTTTTCAATAGGAGAAGTTTTATCATTTTTTTAATAACAATCACTAGGAAAAAAAACTAACCACAAATTAACAATGTGATTATTTAAAAACTGCTTTCTTTACGTGGATATTTGAAAATAAAAAATAAAAAACAAAACAAAAAAGATTTTTTCTTTTCTTCTTTTGACTCCACCACCTGTAGATATTCTTTTTTATCTTTAACCTTCCAAAACATGTGAAGAATTGGGATTCCAACCCCCCATCTTTGGATGATTGCCCAATGCTACCATTTCAACGGCCTACTTGTTAAAATTGAAAACCATGTGATCCAATGATAGGAAAGATGTGTCACATATACACAATGCCCTATATGACATAGAGCTTGCATCCTTTCCATTGAACTTAATATGAATAGGAATAATAGTCAACAATAATTGTAATCAATTTTTCAAATTCTTTTAATTGTAACCGTCAGCTCAAATCACTGATATAATAGTCGCCAACATATATTAATAAATATCAATAGTAAGAGCTCTCTTCTCAAATTAAAATTGAGAGATATATTCTACTTCTGCCTTCTTTGTTTTAAGGTGGAGCCCATGATTTCATAATTGAAGCTATTAAAAAATCATTTTGTTAGAACAATCTTAATCTTTTGATTTGTAGCTCATACGTAGATGGTTAAGAAGAAATTGAATAGCTGTTCATGCTCAATTGAGAAAGTTTTTATTATTAGCTGCTCAGATCCTCCAACTTTTAGGGAATTCACCATCCAGGCTGGATTCAACAAACCAATGACCTAGATTATTGAAACCATGTTTGGATAGGGAGAATCCAAAGCATGGAAATGAAAATGCACCGTGGAAAACTAAAAATACAAAATTTACTATGAAACGGATCTAGAATAACCTATTTGTCGAGTACATCTGATTTCCATGGAAAAGCATTTCCTTTACTAATCTAATGATTGGTTTGCAACATAAAAAAAAATAAAAGGAAACGAATATAAAATACATCCACTCGTAATCACGTAAATTCCCAAATGTCCCTACAGTGGAAGCGGATTGCGTAGTGAGTAACTCCGCACGGAGTAAACTCTGTGGGGCCCACCATGATTTAAGTATTTTATCCACTCCGTCCATCCATCTTAACAGAAAATTTTAGGTATGGTGCCAAAAAATGAAGCATATCAAAATCTAAAGTGGACCACACCACAGGAAAAGTGTGAACTGAATGGCTACCATTGAAAAATTCTGGAGGACATAGAAGTTTTGGATCAATCTGATATTTGTGTTTTCCCTTCATCTATATCCGTGTGATCTTATGAACAGGTTCGATGACAAATAAACATCAGTGTGGGGCCTGGGAAGGTTTCAACAGTGGCAATCATTATTCCCACTGTTTCCCGTGGCATGGTCCACTTGAGATTTGGATATGCTTAAATGTTGGGCTCAACCCCTAAAATGAGCTGGAAAAGCATATGGACGGAATAGATAAAGCACACACATCCTAGGTGGGCCCAATAGAGTTTACTCCACACGATAGGAGCGTTCGGAGTTACTCCACACGGCAATCCGATTCCCCCTACAGTTGGGATAAGGAAGGTGTACCAGGAAACTGTGGTGAACCCCCATTCCATCTGGAAATTTCTAGCCCTTCATGTCCTACATTGTTTATCTAATTTGTTGCGGCAAACATGAATTTTGATAAGGATGACAACGGGGCTCTCGACCTAGCATGTGGGGCCGCATCTAATGGATGGGTGGGAAGACACTCACACATCGTGGTGGGCCCCACATAAATCAAACCTATGTTTATGAATATATGTGAACATTCGTTATGTTAAGGACCTGAGTTAGTTCGTCCCTGATAATCTAATGCAATGCAGAATGTTGGTACAGTATCATTTGGGCTTTGGGTGTGTGCACTTGCCTTATGAACCAAAAACTTCAAGGTGAAAAAATCCTAGACTTTCAATAGTTACCCCAAGAAAAAGATGGCTGATAAAGGAAATATAGCAACTGTCCCCATTCAACATAGATGATAGAAGGGTCCAAATATTCTTCAAATCTCTGATCCCGAGCATTTTTGGGGCACAGGCCATTCAGGATAATTTGGGCCTGGATCATCACGCCCATGACAGTTTGGATGCATAGCCGTTGGGCTTACCCAACCCGTTGCCACCCTTTAGGCATCAACACAGGGATTTGAGTTTCCCTGCAACGCGTGGAGCTCCTGTGACATGGAGCTCTTTGAGCCCACTGCGATGTCCATGCAAAATCCACTGTGTCCATCGGATTCGCCAACTCATGTTAGAGGCAGAGCCTAAAAAATGAGGCAGGTATAAGAGCCAAGTAATCCACAAATCAATAGGGAAGGAAATGCCCACTATTAAAATCTTCCTGGGGTTCACCATGATTTTTATATTTTTTAACAATAATAGAATGTCTCCCCCCATTTTTAAGGCGAGACCAATTCCTACGTATGCATGCAATCACCCACTTGCATATGGTAAAATAATGGGAGGGGGAATCAAACTCAATTTTATGGAGAGTAAACCCATAGCGCTAACCATTCGCCCAAATCCAAAGGAAGGCAAAATACAAAATATTAGCCTGATTCAAATGGCCCCTATGGGAGAAATATTTCGGTAGCATGTTAGGTAGTGGGGGAATTTGAACACAAGAGTCTCTGCTTATAATACCATGGCAAATCTTCACTTGTTCTTTAAGCCTTTGGAAGATAGTGTATCAATATATAACAAGGGACTTTAGCACGTGGAGAGCAGTGAACTTTGTCACTCGACCGTACCATTGGGATTGAGATTGGCATAGACTATAATCCTTAGGAAGGAATAATAATAAAAGTAAAAGGTGCTTTAAAGCACCTCATTTTATCTTTTAATACTTTATGCGGGCCAATCCCATATGAGAGAAATATTGAACCAGGAAAAGATTATCAGTAGTTTATATTGAAGGTAAACATGGGACCACATAGTTCACCCGATGAATTAACGGATATGATCTTTGGGTAAGTGATTCTTTCTAAGGAGTTTTTTTTTACTTTTTTCTTTCTCTTTTTTAATTTTTTCGATGAGATCCCAACCCGACAAGTGCCCTTGATCGCTCCCATGTGTGCCAATGATGAATCCCATCTTTGCATGTCTAGCACAACCATATGTTTAGACTGACTTGATTAATACTCTGGCTCGGTATTGCACTTGATGCGCAGGCGCTTAGAAGCTGTAAACATGGAACGCATAACTAAAATTAAACTTTATCAAGTCACGGTCCCTAAATCAGACTGGTTGAGCAACTCAAACTTCTGATTCTGGACACTTGCTTCATGAAAGAGGCCCATTGATTTTTTTTATTTTTATTTTAATTTTTTTTCATTTTTCACCGTCAAAAAAATGTGTCCAGTAATCTCATTTTCAAATTAGAATTAAATAAGCATAATTTTTTTGGTCCACCGTATATCTAAGCTGGACCATAATTGCGACTGCTTAATTTGAATAACTTTTATGACACTTTCACTGAAATGCCCACCTAATGAACGTCCAACTTTGTGCCACGTGTTGGAACTTGCTTTTGGCATATCAGCAAGCGTCGCAAAACTCCGTTCGTATCTGGCCTGGAAAAGCCAAACACGTGGGCCCCACGGGCCTGGCCCAAAAATCAAGTTCGTTTGCTTACTATTTGGCCCACTCCTTTGCAGAATGACGGGCAGTTAGAAAAAGACCGCAAATGACCCATATTCAATCTCATGGCCTACGTGATGAGCTGACCAGACTAACTTCAGGCCAGGACACATTGATAGCGTGCTTTTTAAGGCAAGGCAAAATAACAAGGTACACCAGATGATAACAGCCATTGATTTTTACTATTGGCCATCATGTAGTGGCCCAAAAGAAAAACTGCCCAGCATCAAAATAGCATCTCCTTGGGTTAACCATACAATGCAAGGAGTGAGAGATGACAAACTGCGGCTCTGGTTTTAGTTTGTACAAGTGAGCCCACGGTTCTCTCTCTCAACCGTCATTTGCTGACTTTAGATTCTTCTCATTGTTGTGAGCCCCATCTATGCAAACTTAAAACCCACGAGTGACTACACAACTTTTCTGCACAATCATTATACCGTAACTCCTCCTCTGGACAATGATTCCAGACCAACCACCCCCCTTTTTTTTTTAATTAAAGCATGCTCGACCTCCCTTCAGTAAACTCCTTTATTCGAAATGCTAACCCAAATGTGAAGGAAGCATAACAAACAATAATATCACAAATTCGTTTATATCCATCTAATTTGCTCTTGAAATTTTTGCCCCACTCCTTATTTTATTTTAACTGTCCATTTTATAGACAATAAATGAATGATTATGATTGCTTGATCAATCTAATTTTAGAGATATGCTCCATCCATAGTGTGCCCCACTATTTAGGTGTTCTGAAGCATATGACAAGCCGTAGCTATTTTAAAGTAGTGGATAACTATTATAGGAATCTAGCCCCTTAGCCTCGCTAGCATGTCCCATTATTACATACTGGAAATGATCACAAACAACTAGTTTTACGTCTAGCTACTTGGTGTGTGGCACCCAGCCATGGTGTTTGTGTTCCATCCAACTCTTCTACATGATACCCCACAATACAAATAGGATGCCTTGAAAATCAAGCAAATCCATCATTAGATGGGACCCATGAGGGTTTTGGGTGGTTGGGTTTTTTTTTTTTTCATATAGTTTAGATAAATTGATTGACCTAATTTTGGGGGCCCATTTTAATGGTAAGACTACCTTGTTAGATGAGTTGGATATTATACAGATACCTTGGCTGGTTGTTCATTATTTCTATAGGATGCCTTGAAAAGCAGGTAGATCCAACATTAGCTGGGACCATGAGGTTTTTGAGTGGTTGTTCCAACTTCACACATGTATGACATCCAAGCCATGTATCAGGTGGGACACATGGATGGCCCGATGTTTTTCACCAAATCGTTTATATGGTGTGTCCCACCTGATGCACCGCTTGGGTAGCCTACCTAAAGTCGGCAAGCGTAGTGGCATGTGTGGAAGGGTGCATGTGTGCTAGCAAAATCAGATTTGATAAGATGATCCTGACCTTCTATTAATGGATTATTATTGTTTTTAATCGAATTGGGACCCTGTACGACATCCCTATTGCCCAACGAACTAGATGGCCACCCATCATTTAGCTGGGATCATACTTTTAATGGCTAATAACATGGTGAGGACAAAATAGTAATATTACTCATTTATATAAACCAAAGGTGAAAAAGACTTATCTATAGTAAATATTCGACTAATGGCCATCACATAGTTTCTGTTGGGAATAGGGATGCTGGCAGTGGAAGCGGAAGCCGAACAACATCACAACAAAATATAAGATCTAACGAGAAACACAATGAAATCACACCACACAAGCATTCAACTAAAAGAGAATCCGATTTACAGGTAAAAAACCACGACACAAAGCGATCTACTATGATTAACAGAAGATTACAGAGAATGAAGAAACAAAACGCCTACAACAGAAATCTATGAACTACCCAAAGCTTATTCTCACATGAAACGGACAAGCATAGGTCATTTTCTTCATCTCAGAGAATCTCAAACTTTCACCAAGCTCTTTCTCTTACCTTAGAACCCTCTCAATCCATCTAGGAAACATAGCCCCAATGTCAAAACTCCTAATCTCGCATTACACCCGTTAAATATGCATAAAACCGAAATTAAAAACCTCTTGTGCAAAACCGCGCAAGAGACCGACTTACAATAGGAAACTTCAGATTCGTCGCATCCAACCACACCACCGACCCATCGCCCTACCGGTCGGAGCCCCCTGCAGACCAGTCACCCGACCGGTTTAGGGCACATGGAATCTGTCCAGCAGCCTCACTGTGCATCTGGGCCAAACCATGCACAGTTTGAATGCTACTCCAACTAGTTTCGTCAAATTTGACCAGGGCTTGCCTGCTATTTAGAACTTGGTTTGGGGAAAGAATAACCATTATTTTCTTGAAGGTTGGTTCTTTTTCCTTTTTTTTATTATTATTTATAGATCCTGAGCCATTGCCTTGCTGATTTCTCAAAGGTCCATGTTTATTTTTAGATCATGAGTCGAGAGAATACTTTAGGATTTCAGAATGAACTGGTCCTGACAAGGGTAAATCAGACCTTTGTACAACATTAAAATATTTCAGGCAACCATCGCACCACTTCTTACCTCTCCACCTTGATGGTTGAACCGTTAACTATACAATGGAAGGTTCACCTTGGTGTTTTGTTGCCCAAAAAAAAAAAAAAGAATAAGCATGTGGGTCTAAGAAACGACCAAGTGGGTCTTGGTTTGTTGTGAGTAAAAAATGACCAAGTGGGTCCCACCAAATTATTTTTACTTCACCTTTTCCTGACAGTGGTAGTGCCATTTAACACATTTTTCTCCTGGGTCTGGCTCCGTGGCCCAACGGCAGACAGACTCTGTTCCAACACTGAGTTCATGGAATTAAGTCTCCAAGTGGGGTCTCTTCGTGTGAATGATAGTCTCCTATGGATCTAAAAAATTGGTGGCATCCAATCCAAGCCTGCCCTCAGACTTACAATTTGCATTTTTCTAGAGAGTAGACAAGTAGAAGAAATACAATAGTTGTTATGGATAGATTCCAAGTTGGGTCCACACATAGGAAGAAGCCCATAGGCCCAAGGGCCCAAAGGGCAAGTCATCGCCTATAGTGAGCTGAGAATGCATATGACAACAACTGTAAGCTCAATGTCAGCGAATAGCAGAGTATGTCTACAGCCCAGTCCTCGAATGAGGCCGAAGACCAAAGACTCATCGACAAAGCTCCTGCCCAGAGAGCCTAGACAGGTGGGCATGTCACCACGCAGTGCACAGCTCATCCGAGAAAGGCCTACAGTCTTAATTAAACCCTAAGTGAGAGAGCTCAGACACAGTGTCCTTCGACCCAGAATGACCAACCACCTTGAGACGGTCTAAGATATCCGCGAAGATCTGGATATTCCGAGATCTTCTAAGTCGTAGAAAGACTTTCCCGACATGATCAGGAGGAAAATCTTTCCTTACTGGGACTCTACCGATGTATCTTAAAAAGATCCAACTCTCCAGTCCAGGAGACTGACTATTGGAGAGTCCCTCACCTCTCAACAACACCTCTCCCCTGCTTTTCCTATCTTCTTGCAGGATTGACAAGTAAGGACTGAACGGCTGAGATCACTTTGCATGGGACAGAGAATGACAGGTTGATCACTGGGCTGCCTAGGCCCACTAATCCTGTTGTCCAAATTCCAGCGACAACAATAGTGATCCACTTTCAACTAGAAAAAGCTCTAGGGCTTCTTTGACAGACGCCCAAAATTGACCTCATCTCATTTTAGTTAGGTTGAATATGGTTGATATTTGGTGCAACCATTTATGCTATTGGGTCCAACCAAACAAAGCCTTGACATAATCATTTATTAGAGATCATAATTGTTGGTTATCAAGATTGTTTTTTAACCCTGAGAAAAATGAAATGACCTTATTTCTACACGCCTCCCAAACAGCCACTGAGATCAATTTGAGAGTTTACGATGCATGCTCCATCCACCACTGGAATCAACAAACCAATGGAATGAATTCCTAACCATTGGGCCCACTATTCTAAATTGAAAACCATGCAAAGATGTGCCCCACGTGTCATATAAGGCTACATTATCATTATGTAGGCTTACACTGTTTCAATTCAAACAAGTGGAGCCCATGGTTCGATAATCCAGACCATAAGGTGGTTGTGTCTTGTCATCTGACCTGCACCACCTTGTATGTGTCCTAGCCCAAAGATCATCAGGAGGCTGCAACAGCCTGCACTAAATGTACAGGTGTGGCCCACTTAACTGCCAAACCGACTTGATCTTTTAGCCACAAAGCATACCAAGTTGTCCCACCTGATAAACAGCCTGATCTATTGGGGGGAGTGGTGTAATTACCCGGAAACCCTTGGCTAGAAGCCAGCTTGGGGCCCAAAATCACGATGATCAGACAATGACCGTCTGATTTGGACAGTGGAATTTGGGACTCTGTCATGTCCTAGAGGATCCAATTGTGATAATGTTCATGAAAATCCCCAGGCCTGAAAATCAGGCAGATCCACTGATTTTATAGCCTAGCTTGGTACCTAATCATTTTCTCTTTTCCTTTACCGTTTGTTGGAGACGGATTGCGTCCGATCCCTGGTCGGACCTTGAAGCGTCCGACCAGATCTGTGTGAGGGCCCACCGTGATGTGTCGGTTTATCCAAGCCGTTCACTCATTTTCAGAGATCATGTTAATAATGGGCCCAAAAATGAGGCAGATACAACAGTGTTATGGACCACACCAGAGACGACTCTTGCATTTAATGCAACTTGAATTTGTGTTCTGTGCATTTAATGCAAACCAAGCTTAGTATTTGGTGTGGTCGACTACAGCGTTGGGTAGGACTCATTGTTGGGTTTATACCTTAACATGATCTTATAAGAGGGATGGACGGCTTGGATAAACCGATACATTACAGTGGGTCCCTAAACAGTTCTGGTCGGACGCTTAAAGGTTCGACCAAGGTCGGACGCAATCCCGTCCCCGTCTGTTTAACCACCGTGTATTTTATTATAATTGGTTGGATGGCTAGGATCATCTATTACATTGCCATCCACAATTTATATGGTCAGAATTGACTGAATCATGGCCCCCACATGCAAGCCGAACCTCATATTAACGGATGATTACTACAAATTCCTCCTCTTGGCAAATGTCATCCACTGTGAATGGTCTCTCTTTTTTCTTTTTTCTTTTTTTCTTCTATTAGAAATTGCTGTCTTTATAGCTAAGTAATTTTCTTTTGCTGTTATGTCACCAATCCTCTTCTTTGCAAAGGCTGGTCCATGTTATGGTTTCTGAACCTCCAAGTCAAAGGTTCGAGGAATTGGTGCCATCGTCATCACACAAACCATCAAAGAGGTATTTTAAAATACCTTACTTTTTTCCCACATACAACAAAATAATTGTTAATTACTTTTTTTAGTAACAGATAAAGAAGTTTTGAGTAGAGGTGATTTTGCCATTTTCTTTTAAAATATGTCATAAAAATTAGCAATCATTAGAAAAACTAATCACAAATTAACAATGTGATTATGTGTAAATGTTTTTTTTTTTGCCTGGGTGCTTACAAAATCCATTTTTTTTCCTTCCTTTAGGGCCTGTTTGGTTGCAAATCCCGATTCAAGAGAAAATCTAGATTCTACTGTTGGAATCCAAAATTGCGGAAACTAGAGTTAGAGTGGAACCAGGTTTTATCCAGAACTTGCTATTTGGTTGAATATGGTGCAATTTTCAATCATTGCTTGTGGCATGGCCCACTTGGGCTTTGGATCCGCCTAAGAACCTTACCATTGGCCTATTGTAATCCTGCAAGACAGATAGCCAGGTTGGATGGCAAATAAACATTTAGTGGGCCCTAAAAATTTTTTTAATGGTGGACGTTCAATCAACACTGTATTCCTGTGGTGTGGCCCACTTGTGATTTAGATCAACCTCATTTTTTGTCCAATGCCCTTAATTGAGCTCTCAAAATTGATGGACCGTGTGGATATAAAACACATACATTATAAATGTACAGCGCATATATGGAGGCGGTGACATCTCTTTCTCCTTCCGTAGAAACGGTCGACCACACCGTTTCCACTAGGTATCAATCCATTTAGGCTTTCAAATGGAATCCTGTTTTGATTGGAACTTGCCACCAAATATGCCAGTTAAAATAAAATTATGCTAGAATCTGAATTTTAGATTGGAAACGGGTTTCTAGATGCCAACCGAACGGGCCCTTAACACTTATAAATGTGGGCCCTTAACATTTATAAATGTGGACGTATGTGCCAGGTTACATGATGTAATATTTCAAAACATTTTAGGATTCCAGCCCACCATCTTTAGATGGTTGGGGGAATGCTACCATTTCAAGGGCATGTTTGGACTTTGGACGCAACCTCCGGATTGGAATCGATGGAGTCGTCAAGTCTGGACCTATTCAGATAAGCTGCAACCAACCTGGACCAATTGCCAATCCACACCTATATGAGGATCAGGGTTGGCAACTGAAAGAAAGTCACACAACTTTAGTATCAAAATTTCTCTTTATGCTTTTGACCTTTTACTTGAAGGCTACCCACTAGGTAGGATTGTCCGATTACTCTAGAGGCAGACTGGGTGGATGGCATGAGAGGTCTCAAGTCAAACCAGTTGGACCAATCGTTACTGTCGATGACTTCCAATCATTTCTGTGCGTGGGATATCCAGTCTGTTCAATAGGTTTGGCCCACCATGAGAATTGCCTTGTACAAAAATCAGACACATTCACTCATTGACCGGACAACACTTGTATTTTGCTATTTACCAATGGCTAGACATTGTTTTCTATGGTGTGGCCCGGCTGACGAGTAAATGGGGCCTGATTTTTGCACTGTGCTCCTCGTGATCGGCCAACTTATTTCAGGGGTTCTATGTCACATTCACTAAATAAGTTAGAATTTATCAGCTGGAAGGACCATAACGTGTGGTTATTTCAGGTTCGATGTCACATTCACTAAATAGGTTAGAATTTATCAGCTGGAAGGACCATAAGGTGTGGTCGGACCGGTTCGACTTGAGACTAGGGCTGTGCATCGAGCCGAGTTGAGTCAAGGTGGGCCAAGCTTGGCTTGGCTTGTCTATGCTCTACTCGAGCTTGAGCTTACCATTAGAGCTTGTTTTGTTTGCGAAATATTTCGAGTCGAGCTCGAGGCGAGCTAGTGGATCGAGTCAAGTCGAGGTTACCTCGAGCAGAGGCGAGCCTGCTCCCAACACAATTTATTATATTTTTTGCTACAAAATGCAAATTAAAAGTCAACAACATTATGTATGTCCAAAAAGTCTCGCATGCCTCAACATCAAGTCCAATAAAAAGTCTCGCATATATTATCTAGATGCTACACCATCAAGTCCAAAAAGTGAAAATATTTTAGAAAAGTAAAAACTTGAACAAAACTTTGAAAGTATATATTCCTTCATGTAATTGTAGATGCATTCTCATCTTGATTTGCATTTTCATCCTCATCTTCCTCAACATCGAAACTACTACCACCCCAAATTGGACGCAACCAATCTTGTGTACATATCAGTGCTTCAATTGTTTTCGAGGCGAGGGAGCTTCGATACTTGCTTACGACACTACTCCCCGTACTAAAAGCTGATTCTGATGCCACTGTTGAAATTGGAATTGATAATATGTCTTTTGCCATCACCGAAAGTCCAGGGTATTCCCGAGCTCTCGACTTCCACCACTGCAAAACATCAAAATCCTCTTCTTGTAACCTTATGACTAGCTTCTTCAAATACTTCTCTACTTCTGATTCAGTTTTTTGCGTCTTTGTTTTTTCTTCATCTAAGAAAGACATAAAATCACGAAGTCGCTTTCCTCCAGTAGAAGTACTACATCCAGATTGAGGAGTAACCACAATATTAGATGTCGCGACGAAAGTACTAACATATAAAGTGAACAACTCATCAACTGCAGCACGAATAATGACAATCTCCGCTAAAACCCTTTCAGAATTAGAATAAAGTGATTTGAAAACGTATCTAACCATTGCCATCTTGTACCGTGGATCAATAACAACTGCAATGGCCATTAACAAATGGCAGTCAGCCCAATACTTATCAAATTTTTCTTGCATTTCGAAAGCCACCACTTGCAAAAAATCTGGATCCTCATCAGCACACTTTTTTAGAGCATCTATAATGAAAATAATTTTTGGAAGAAACTGATTTGCCGTAGGATACTTGTTCTCAGAGAAAATCTTCATATAGTTGTAAAAAACTTTAAGGAACTTGTGAACATGTTCAGCTTTCGTCTAGTTTTCATCACTAGGCACGTATGTGTACATTTTATCACGTATCGCAACTTCAGGGAATACAACTTTAAATTCTAAAGCAGTATCCAACATTTCATAAGTTAATTCCAGCGGGTGCAAACATCTAACTTCAACTGTTTTTTAGATTTCAAATCCAAACGTTGGATTATATCATTCCACATATTCTGTCTTGAAGGTGATCCCCTTATATATTTGACGTTATCTCGTATGGTGGAGATTGTGGAGTCAATTGTATACAGCCCTTGTTGTACAATCAAGTTCAATATGTGAGCACAACATCTGACTTGAAATATTTTACCATCAAAGAATAAATTTCCAGCTACCTTGAACCTGTCATTGGAAGAGGCATTATCTATAGTTATTGAAGAGATTTTCTTTTCGATGTCCCACTCAACTAGACAATTGTAGATGCAGTCCGATATTATCACACTAGTATGAGGAGGAGGAACGTAATAGAAGTTTAAAATCTTCTTTTGGAGTTTCCAATCTGCGTCAACAAAGTGTGCAGTTAATGACATGTATCATTTTCTTTGATTGGATGATGTCCACATATCCGAAGTCAAACTTATTCTTGATATGGATGTTAAAAGGGTTTTAAAGTTTGCTTTCTCAATTGTATACATCTTCATACATTCTCTTTTCACAGTATGATGAGAGACCTTCTCACATCTAAGATTAAGAAATTTGCAAAATTTCATAAAAACATTGCTTTCTACCATCCTAAACGGCTTCTCCTCGATTATCACCAATCTTGCATACCACTCTTTCAGCTTTTCCTTATCATACTTATAAAGTGGATAGCGTGGCTTGAGAGTTGTTATTTTCAGAAGCGGTAAATGAAAGCAGCTGCTGGACTCTACCAGTCGACGTTCTTGGTCTCTTCACACATTTATCTAGATGCCTTTGATAATGAGCAGTAGAAGAACCAGAAAGCTTGCCGTAAAGAGTTTTACAATACTTGCATCTAACCTTAATTGAACCATCTGGTTGCTTGATCTCATCAAAAAATTCCCATACCGCTGATCTTTTTTTTTCCTCTCACTGAATTGAAGTCGTTTCAACTTTCTTTTCTATCACATCTCCCTCCACAATAAGAGGAGATGTGACTAATGCGCCAATACCGGGATTACTTGGATTTTCCTCACTAGTCATCTATAAATCAAAAGAAAATAAGGGTAAAGTAAGATATGAGCTTTTACAAATTCAAGCAATCAGTTAATCACATTTATACGTGTATGAGACAATCCATCCATATTTCCATATCATTTTATGGCAGTCAATCCATCTATATTTCCATATCATTTTATGGTATGAGACAAAAAAATAAGGTAGATCCAAATATCAAGTGGACCACATCATAGAAAACAGTGGTGATTGAATATCCACCACTAAAAACTTCTTGGGGCCCATAATAGTTTTGGATCTATCTGACATTTATTTTTTCCCTTCATCCAGGTCAGTATGACCTAATCAACAGGTTGGATGTCAAATAAACATTACAGTGAGTCCTAGGATGTTTTTTATGGTGGACATTCAATCTCTATTGTTTTCTGTGGTGTGGTCCACCTGAGATTTATATATGCCTCATTTTTTGTTTCATGCCCTAAAATGATTTTGAAAAAATGGATGGACAGCAGGGATAAAATACATACATCATGGTGAGGCCCATAGAGCATCGACCACTAGTCACCTGGCTAGTGGCAGGGTCGCTAGCCAAACCGTGTCCTCACCGTTCAGCATTTTCTAATATTGGGTCCACATCATTGTCCCTATTATTTTCTTTGGTGGGGTCCACTTGAGCTTTGGATCTACCTTATTCTTCCGATTACGCCCTAAAATGATCTCTCCAAATGAATGGACGGTGTGGATACCACACATACATCATGGTGGGGCCCACAAAAGTTGGACAGGGGCGCGGATTCCCAGCGGGCCCACAATGATGGTTTCTGATAAATCCACCCCGTCCATCCATTTTGGGAGCTCATTTTAGGACATGAGAACAAAATGAACTGGATCTAAGACTTAAGTGGGCCTCACTAAAGGAAAAGGTGGGTAGGGAAATTAGTACCATTGAAACCTCCCTGGGTCTACAATGATGTTTATATGACATCCATACCGTTCATAACGTCACTACTACTGAGATGAACTGGAAACACAAATATTATCCTGATTTGAAACTCCTATGGCTCCACAAATATTTCAACTATGGACGTTCAATCCTCACGTTTTTGCCCACTTAAGTCTCGTATCCGGTTCATTTTTGTTCTCATGTCCTAAAAGGAGCTCCCAAAACGGATGGACGGGGTGGATTTATAAAAAACCATCATTGTGGGCCCCACTTGGTTCCCAGTGCAGTAACTTCCTGCGCAAGGCTTAACGAGCAGGTGGTAACGGCAGGTGGGGACGCGGATTAGCTACTGACAGTGACAGGTTGAGTAGCCATCTCCCTACTGAAGTGACGTCACCAACTTATGTGGGCCCCACCGTGATGTATGTGTTGTATCTACACCGTCCATCCATTTGAAGAGATTATTTTAGGGCGTGAGACAACGATTGAGGCAGATCCAAAGCTCAAGTGGATCCCACCAAAGAAAACAGTGGGGACAGTGACACAACCGTTGAAACCTTCCTAGGGTCGAAAACTTCTGTGGCCCCAAGAAGTTTTTAATGGTAGGAGATCAATCCCCACTGTTTTCTTCGGTGAGCTCCACTTGAGCTTTGGATCTGACTTATCATTTGGCTCACGCCCTAAAATGATTTCTCCAACTAGATGGACAGTGTGGATACAGCACATACATCATAGTGGGGGCCACAGAAGTTGGTGACGTCACTTCAGTAGCCATCGCGACAGGTGGGTGAATGACAGTATGAGTGTACGAGAGCAGCCCTACACTAGAGGAAGTACATATGTAGGTTAGTAGGTGTATCATGCATGTGACAGGAGTGAGTGGACAGGTGGAGGTAGCTTATGCGAGAAGCGGATGGGCTGGTGCACACATGGTGCATTGACGTCACCAAATTCTGTGGGCCCCACTGTGATGTGCTTGTTATATCCAAACCGTCCATCCATTTGGTGACATAGTGATAAGGCTTGATCTTAAAAATAAGAAAGATCCAAAGTTTAAGTGGACCACACTGCAGAAAGAAGTGGGAGATTGAAAGTCTACCATTGAAATCTTCTCGGGAGTTACAGAAGTTTTGGATCGATCTGATATTTGTAAAACCCTTCACCCAGGTCCATGTGACCTTATGGACAGTTTGGAAGGAAAATAAACATCATGGTGGGGCCTAGTATGCTTTTAACGGTGATAATTATTTTTGTGGTGTGGTCCACTTGAGATCTGGATATGACTCATTTTTTGGGTCATAAGCTAAAATCATCTCTTCAAATGGATGGACGGTGTAGATGTATGAAATACCCCATTGTGGGGGTGGTCCACAGTTTTTACGTTCATCCTGCTCATGTACGTGTAACCCGAGAGCAGATTAGGTGGGATCCTGGCCTCACGCAAGACGGTACGGCCCTTACCGTGAATTATCATGGGGCCCACCTTGATGTATGTATCCAGTATCCACACCGTCCATCCATTTTCCCATATCATTTTAGGGAATTATGCCAAAAATAAAGTAGATCTAATCATCCAGTGGACCATACCATAAGAAAAACCTTTATTTACCATTAATGAGACTCAAAAGTTTTGGATCAAGCCGATATTTGCTTTTTCCCTTCATTCAGGCTTATGTGACCTTATCAACAGATCAGATCGTAAACAAACACTATGAAAACATTAATTTTTTCCCTAAGAGGTTTTTAATGGTAGGATGGTCAACCACCACTGTTTCTTATGGTATGGTCCACCTGATAATTGGTTCTGATTAATTTTCTGGATAATGCCCTAGAATGATATGAGAAAACGGATGAACGGAATGGATACATAATACATACATCAAGGTGGGCTCCACTGTAACCCCACTGTGAGGGCTGCACCGTCTTGCATGAGGCCGGTGTCTCACCTAATCTGCTCTCCAGCTGTAACCCACACCAGGTAGGGTGCACTAGCCAATTCGCTTATGTTCCTGCGCTGAGATGCAAGGTGGGGCCCATCGTGATGCTTCTGAGAAATGTACGCCGTTTATATGTTTTGTGAGATTATTTTAGGACATGCGGCAAAACATCAAGCGTATACAAGACTCAAGTGGGCCTCACGAGAGGAAACAGTGGGTATTCAGTGACCACTGTTTAAACATTCGTGTGGCCACAAACTTTTCCAATCAAACTTTTTTCTTCATTTTTTAACTTCATCTCAGTGGTAATGACCTTCTAAACGGTTTGGATCGGGTACAAACATAAAGGTGGAGCGCAGTAAAGTTTCAACGGTAGAAAACTCATTTTACCATTTTTCCTCTCATGCAGCCCACTTGAGTTTTGGATCCACCGTATTTTTGGTCGCACATCCTTAAATGATCTTGCAAAACGTATGGACAGGTTAGATTTCTAATAAATATTACGATGGACCCCACCTAGCATCCCAGCGGTGCGGGGAAAAGAAGCATCCGATCATTACCTTATGCTTGTTCAAAGGAAGGAAAATAAGAGAAAGAGGAGGAGAGTTGGAGAGGTGCGGACGATTCCCCTCCGCTGGCTAGCCGGACTAGTCTAAGAGAGAAGATCTGGGAGAGGGAAAGAGAGGTGCAGGACTTGCAACGGTTTTGGGAAAGAGAGGGAAGAGGGAAGGTTGGGTTTTGGAAAAGAGAGGGAAGAGAGGTGTAATGTTGGATTTTTTTTTTTTAAACTACCTATATATAGGCAGTAAATCGAGTGAGTCGAGCTGATTCGAGTAGAGCTTCGAGCCGAGCCGAGTCAAGGGATTGGGTGCTCGAGCTTGACTCGATTTTAACTCAAGCTTCTAAATTTATGACTCGCCCTACTGAGTCGAGGCGAGTTTTGTCGAGCCGAGTCGAGCGAGCTTCTCGAGCTGACTCGGCTCATGACCAGCCCTACTTGAGACCCTCTTTCTTCTCTCTCTACACACACACACATGACACATTATATATTCTATATTCATGTTCTGAATTCTAGATTTTTTCCTATCAATCATGTGTGCTTCGAAATAACGTAGTGACCAAAAATCAATCTTATCCTAGGTGCACAATGGGCTATCTTGTATGTTAGTCATCTGATTTTTTTTTTTTTTTCCCTTTGAATTTGGACTGCTCAGTCTTACATTTAGCCAACAATTTTAAGTCATTAATTGGATGGTTGGGATTGCCTGACCAGTGATTTACTGATTTTATAGATATACGCTCCATCTACAATGAGACCCACTACTTTGATGGTCTGGGGATGGCTTCACAACACTGCCACATGTGACGATGTTTGATGGAGGGGATGGAGATTCCACATTCAGTTCCTCATAAGACAGTTTAGACCATGTGATAAATTAAATGATTGGTAGAATTTCTTTACTTCTTTACAGGTGACCATAATGATTGATGAATCCTGACAGTCCATCCACGGAGTATTACTTCGGATGACTTATCGTAGAAATCCCACAGCAATCGGACAATGCTTTTTTATTTATTTTATTTTATTTTATGGGTTAGTTCACACACCCCATTGTTAGTGCACCCACCCAGTCTGCCACTTGAGTAATCGGACAATCCTACTTAGAGGGTAGCCTTCAAATAAAAGGTCAAAAGCATAAAGAGAAATTTTGAATTAAAGTTGTGTGACTTTCTTTCAATTGCCAACCCTGATCCTTTTATAAGTGTGGATTGGCAATTGGTCCAGGTTGGTTGCAGCTTATCTGAATAGGTCCGGACTTGCCGACTCCATCTATTCCAATCCGGAGGGTGCGTCCAAAGTCCAAGCAGGCTAGCATTCCCCAACCATCTAAAGATGGTGGGCTGGAATCCTAAAATGTTTTTGAAATGTTACATCATGTAACCTGTCACATGTGGGGTTATAGAGAAAAAGGAGTACGTCCACATTTATGGGTGTTAAAGGAAGGAAAAAAAAATGGATTGTTGTAAATACCCACCCAAAAAATAATATGTTTACAAATAATCACATTGTTAATTTGTGGTTAGTTTTTCTAATGATTGTTAATTTTTATGACATACTTTAAAAGAAAATGAGAAAATCACCTCTACTCAAAACTTCTTTCTTTATCTATTACTAAAAAAATTAATTAAAAATTATTTTGTTGTATGTGGGAAAAAAGTAAGGTATTTTAAAATACCTCTTTGATGGTTTGTGTGATGAAGGCACCAATTCCTCGAATCTTTGACTTAAGAGGTTAGTAAACCATAACATGGACCGGCCTTGCAAAGAAGAGGATTGGTGTCATGATAGCAAAAGAAAATTACTTAGCTACAAAGACAGCAATTTCTTATAAAATAAAAAGAAAAAAGAGAGACCATTTACATTGCCAAGAGGAGGAATTTGTAGTAATCCTCCGTTAATATGAGGTTCGGCTTGCATGTGGAGCCATGATTCAGTCAATTCTGACCACATAAATTGTGGATGGCAATTTAATAGATGATCCTAGCCATCCAACCAATTATAATTAAATACACGGTGGTTAAACAAACGGTAAAGTAAAAGAGAAAATGATCAGGTACCAAGCTAGGCTATAAAATCAGTGGATCTGCCTGATTTTCAGGCCTGGGGATTTTCATGAACATTATCACAATTGGATCCTCTAGGACATGACAGCGTCCCAAATTCCACGGTCCAAATCAGACGGTCATTATCTGATCATTGTGATTTTGGGCCCCAAGCTCGCTTCTAGCCAAGGGTTTCTTGGTAGTTACACCACTCTCCCCAATGGCATGCATTGATCAGGCTGTTTTTCAGGTGGATCCAATTTGGTATGTTTTGTAGCTAAAAGATCAAGTCGGTTTGGCAGTTAGGTGGGCCACACGTGTACATTCAGTGCAGGCTGTTGCAGCCTCCTGATGATCTTTGGGCTAGGACACATGCAAGGTGGTGCATGCCAGATGACAAGACACAACCACCTTAGGGTCTGGATTAGCGAACCATGGACTCTACTTGTTTGAATGAAACAGCGTAAGCCAAAAAAACGTAGCCATATATGACACGTGGGGCACATCTTTGCACGGTTTTCAAATTTGAAAAGTGGGCCCAACGGTTAGGAATTCATACCATTGGTTTGTTGATTCCCATGGTGGATGGAGCATGCATCAATAACTCTCAAATTGTCTCAGTGGCTGTTTGGGAGGCGTGCAAAAATAAGGTCATTTCATTTTTCTCAGGGCTAAAATACAATCTTCATAACCAACAATTATGATTTCTAATAAATGTTTATGTCAAGGCTTTGTTTGGTTGGACCCAATAACATAAATGGTTGCACCAAATATCAACCAAATGCAACCTAACTAAAATGAGATGAGGTTATTTTTGGGTGTCTGTCAAAGAAGCCCTAAAGCCTTTTCTAGTTGAAAGTGGATCACTATTGTTGTCGCCGGAATTTGGACAACAGGAATAGTGGGCCTAGGCAGCCCAGTGATCAAACTGTCATTCTCTTTGTCCCACGTAAAGTGATCTCAGCCGTTCGTCCTTAATTGTCATTCCTGTGAGAAGATAGGAAAAGCAGGGGAGAGGTGTTGCTGAGCGGCGAGGGACTCTCCAATAGTTAGTCTCCTAGACTAAAGAGTTGGATCTTCTTAGTATACGTTAGTAGAGTCCCAGTAAGGAAAGATTTTCCTCTCGATCATATCGGGAGAGTCTTTCTAAGACTAGAGGATTCCGGAATGTCCGGATCATTGTAGATATCTCAGACCGTCTCAAGGTGGTCAATCATTCTGGGTCGAAGGGCACTGCATCCGAGTTCTCTCACTAGGTTTGATTAAGACTATAGGCCTTTCTCAGATGAGCTGAGCACTTGGCGGTACCATGCCCACATGTTTGCGCTCTCTGGGCAAGAGCTTCGTCGATGAGTCTTTGGTCTTCGGCCTCATCCGAGGACTGGGCTGTAGGCATACTCTGCTATTCGCAGACATTGAGCTCTGTTACAATTGTTGTCGACATTGAGCTCTGTTACAATTGTTGTCATATGCATCCTCGGCTCACCATAGGCTGATGACTTGCCCTTTGGGCCCTTGGACCTATGGGCTTCTTCCTATGTGTGGTCCAGGTCAGAATCTCTCCATAACAACAATTGTATTTCTTCTACTTGTCTACTCTTTACGACAATGCAAATTGTAAGTCTGAGGGCAGGCTTGGGTTGGATGCCACCAATTTTTTAAATCTGCAGGAGACTATCATTCACACGAAGAGACCCCACATGGGGACTCGATTCCATGAACTAGTGTTGGAACAGAGCCTGTTTGCTGTTGGGCCACGGAGCCGGACCCAGGAGAAAAATGTGTTAAATGGCACTGACACTGTCAGAAAAAGGTGAAGTAAAAATAATTTGGTGGGACCCACTTGGTCATTTTTTACTCACAACAAACTAAGGCCCACTTGGTCGTTTCTTGGACCCACATGGCTGTTCTTTTCCTTTTTTCTTTTTGCAACAAAACACCAAGGTGAACCTTCCATTGTATAGTTAACAGGTCAACCATCAAGGTGGAGAGGCAAGGAGTGGGGCGATGGTATATTTTATTGTTGTACAAAGGTCTGATTTACCCTTGTCAGGACCTGTTCATCCTGAAATCCTAAAATATTCTCTCGAGTCGTGATCTAAAAAAAAAAAACATGGACCTTTGAGAAATCAGCAAGGCAGCAGCTAGGGATCTTAAAAAAACAAAAAAACGACCTTTGAGAAAATAATGGCTATCCTTTTCCCAAACCAAGTTCTAGATAGCTGGTCAGCCTTGGTCAAATTTGACGAAATTGTTGGAGTAGCCTTTAATTGTGCATGGTTTGGGTGCTCAGATCGGTCGGGCTACCGGTCTGCAAGGGGCTCCAAACGGTAGGGTGACCGGTCGGTGGTGTGGCTGGACGCGACGAATCTAGAAGTTTCCTATTGCGAGTCGGTCTTTTTTGCTCAAAAGGTTTCTAATTTCAGTTTTATGCCTATTTAAAGGGTGTAATGCGGGATTAATAGTTTTGCCATTGGGGCCATATTTTCTAGATGGATTAAAAGGGTTTTAAGGTAGGAGGGAGCTTGGGGAAAGCTTGGGATTCACTGTGATAAAGAAAAGGACTGTGCTTGTCCGTTTCATGTGAGAGTAAGCTTTGGGTAGTTTAGGGATTTCTGTTATGGGCGTTTTGTTTCTTCATTTTATGTAATCTTCTATTAATCATAGTGGATCGCTTTGTGTCATGGTTTTTTATCCGTTGAGGGGTTTTTCCACATAAAATCGGATTGTCTCTTGTGGTTGAATGCTTGTGTGGTGTGATTTTATCAAGATCTTCTATTTTAATGTGGTGTTGTTCAGCTTCCGCTTTCGCTTCCGCTGCCGGCGTCCCTATTCCCAACATAAACTATGTGATGGCTATTAGTAGACTATTTACTGTAGATAAGTCTTTTTTTACCTTTGGTTTACATAAATGAGTAAAATTACTATTTTATCCCTTATCATGTCATTAGCCATTAGAAGTATGATCCCAACTGAATGATGGGTGGCCATCTAGTTCGTTGGGCAACAGGGAGGTCGTACAGGGTCCCAATTCGATTAAAAAAAAATCCATTAATAGAAGGTCAGGATCATCTCATCAAATCTGATTTTGCTAGCACACATGCACCCTTCCACACATGCCACTACGCCCACCGACTTTAGGTAGGATACCTGAGCGGTGCATCAGGTGGGACACACCATATAAACGATTTGGTGAAAAACATAGGGCAATCCTTGTGTCCCACCTGATACATGGCTTGGATGTCATACATGTGTGAAGTTGGAACAACCACTCAAAAACCTCATGGGTCCCATCTAATGTTGGATCTACCTGATTTTCAAGGCATCCTATAAAAAATAATGAACAACCAACCAAGGTATCTGTATAATATCCAACTCATTTAGCAAGGTAGTCTTACCATGAAAATGGGCCCCTAAAATTAGGTCAATCAATTTATCCAAACTATATGAAAAAAAAAAAACACAACACCCAAAAACCTCATGAGTCCCATCTAACGTTGTATCTACTTGATTTTCAAGGCATCCTATTTTATTGTGGGGTATCATGTAGAAGAGTTGGATGGAACACAAACACCATGGGTGGGTGCCACACACCAACTAGCTAGACGTAAAACTAGTTGTATGTGATCATTTTCAGTATGTACTAAAGGGACATGCTAGCGAGGCCAAGGGGGCTAGAATAGTTATCCATCACTTTAAAATAGCTACGACTTGTCATATGCTTCAGAGCACCAAAATAGTGAGGTATACTATGGATGGAGCATATCTTTAAAATTACATTGATCAAGCAATCCTAATCATTCATTTATTGTCTATAAAATGGACAGTTAAAATAAAATAATGAGTGGGGCAAAAATTCCAATAGCAAATTGGACGGCTATCAACCAATTTGTGATATAATTGTTTGTTATGCTTCTTTCACATTTGGGTTAGCATTAAAGGAGTTTACTGAAGGAAGGTCGAGTATGCTTTAATAATAAAAAAAAGGGTGGTTGGTCTGGAATCATGGTCCAGAGGAGGAGTTACGGTACAATGATTGTGCAGAAAAGTTGTGTAGTCACTAGTGGGTTTTAAGTTTGCATAGATGGGGCCCACAGTATAAGAAACTCCAGTAAATAGAAGAATATGCAGTCAGCAAATGGACGGTTGAGAGAGAGAGAGAACCGTAGGCTCACTTGTACAAATTAAAACCAGAACCGCAGTTTGCCATCTCTCACTCCTTGCATTGTATGGTTAACCCAAGGAGATGCTCTTTTGATGCTGGGCAGTTTTTCTTGTGGTCCACTACATGATGGCCTATAGTAAAAAATCAATGGCTGTTATCATCTGGTGTACCTTCTTATTTTGCCTTGCCTTAAAAAGCACGCCGTCAATGTGTCCTGGCCTAAAGTTAAGGCTGGTCAGCTCATCAGGTAGGCCATGAGATTAAATATGGGTCAGCTCATCAGGTAGGCCATGAGATTGAATATGGGTCATTATGGTCCCAAACAAGAATTAAAAAGATTGTGCTCCATAAAAGGAAGGTATTTTAAAATACCTCTGAAATGGTTATGGAAGAAGGACAGCATCAATCCTCGAACCTTTGACACAAAGGTTAATGAACCATCATATGGACCAACCTTGCAAAGATGAGGAATGATACAATAATGACTGAAATATATAACTTATCTAAAAGAAAAGAAAGAGAAATGTTTTGCAAAGAGGAATTTTTCCTCCATCAAGATGTTCGGCTTGCATGTGGGGGCCATGATTCCGACAATTCTAACCACAGAAAATGTGGATGGCAATATAATGGACCATAGGTCAAAATAACTCCAGTTAAATGATCCTAGCCATCCAACCAGTTATAATCAAATACCCGGTGGTTAAATGGTAAAAAAAGAAAAAGAAAAGAGAGAAATGATCAAGTGCCAAGCATGCATTGATCAAGGCTGGCCAATTTGGTATGCTTTGTGGCTAAAAGATCAAGCCGGTTTGGCAGTTAGGTGGGCCACAGTTATACATTCAACGCAGGCTGTTGCGGCCTCCTGATGATACGCACGTTCTGATGATCTTTGGGCTATGGCAAATACAAGGTGGTGTAGACCAGATGAACAATTGGATCTACCACAAATGTGAGGTTCTAATCCGATGAATGGTTTACAACAATCGTAGTCTGAGTTGTTCATACTTGAAACCCCTGGGATTCTACACATAATTAAGGATGTTGAGTAGGGCTGTTAACGGGCTGAGCCTGAGGTAGGTCTCAGCCTGGATTTTTAACTGTTTCATGGACTTCAAATTTTCCATTTTTCCAGGCCCGAGCTTGGCCCATTGACACCCTGCGGATGTCTGTGTACTTGAAAACACAGGTTGCTTCTCATTGGTACACATCATTACCGATCGCACCAGCTAACAAAACAGGTAGATTTTCTCTCTCCGGGATAGATTGCTGACTAAGCAACACAACCTCTAACATGTGGAGCTTCTTTGAGCCCCCACCATGATTTATGTGTTAGATCCAAACCCTCCAAATTTCATATCATTCTAGATCACGAGCTTAAAAATGATGCACATCCAAACCACATAAAGCAGTTGGGATACGAACTAGTGTTGAAACCTTCCTAGGGTCACCCGTGTGGTTTATTTGCCATCTAACCTGTTCATAGTGTCACACAAAGGGAAAACAAAAATATCTTGATCAGATCATTCTTTCGCCCTAGAAGTTTTCAATGGTAGGTGTCAATTCCTGTTGTTTCCTATGGTGGGGTCTACTTGAACTTTGAATCTAACTTATTTTCGGGATCATATACTACAATGATATGAAAAAACTGATGGACAGTGTGGATCTAAGAAATACATCATTGTGGGGCCCACGTAAATTTCTCAGGTAACCGTGAATTGCTGCTTACATGTGTAACTTTTGTGGCCCTATCATGATGTATGTGTTAGATTCACATTATCCATCTAATTTTCCATATCATTTTAGGGCATGAGACCAAAAAAAAAATCCAGGTAAACCCAAGGCTCAAGTAAGTCCAACTACAAGAAACAGTGGGAATTTGGACACCTTCCGTTGAAAACTTTTTGAGGCCACCGAAGGCTTTGATTAAGCTTGTATTTGTTGTTGTTTCTTTCCCCCCTTAATCCAGGTCTTTGTGACCTTATGAAGAGGTTAGATAGCCAATAACCCTCATGGTGGACCCTAGGAAGGTTTCAATGGTAGCCATTCAATCCCTCTACTTTCTTTGATATGGTCCACTTGAGCTTTAACATAGATGATCCACACAGGAAAAGGTCAAGGAAACTCACATGTGCAGCTAGGATCCAAAGAAATTGGGTAGGAAAGTTGGATGAAAGGATTTAGTGGGTATTGTGATGGCCATAACTCTACAACCAATTATCTATTTCATGCTTACAATATGTCTTTGAAAAGCTATGGATCAGTTCTACATGTTTGTAAATGGCCTCATTTAGAGGTTAATTTAGAGTTAAAAGTTATAAATTTTAATAAGCTACAATTTTTGCTATTTTTAGGATAAATAAAAAATCTCTGGGTGCTTAAAGTCCCTATTTGAATCATGGGATATCAATTTCATTATTTTCTTTTCTTAGAATTTTTCTCTCCTTATGAATTTAATGACTATTGTTGGGAAGAAGGCTATGATTTTTTCTCTTTATCTACATACCTGCTATGTTTTTTTGGTATTAGAGCCACTACGTTATTTGGCATCAGAGAGAAGTCTTTTCTTTAGTTATAACATCCTAATAGTAGATGGGGTGACACAATAATCATATTGGTGGTGCTTGAGAAAAAGAAGCAATGAGGAGTGATGAGCTAATAGTTTTATTTTTAAATAAAAAATTTAATCACTCAATGTAAGAGTTATGTGCAATGATTAGTTGTTTATCGTGGTCATAAATAGCAAATTACATGTTCACACATTTTCACTTATCCTTGCCTCAGTGGTAGACTCTGAAGAGCTTCAACACAAGGTCTTATGGGTTCATAAGTGGTGAAATTCCACTACAGTATGAGTGTAGGTGTGTGCGTGCTTGGGAAGATAGAGTCAATGGATCAGGGCACAAGAAATGGTGAAGTTATAAAGGAGAAGAAGTAGAGATGGAGAATGGAGCTTTGGAGCAGTTGAAGATTGAAGGCACGATGGAGATTGTCGAGGATGTCTTCAATCTTGGTACCGAGAGGCTTCAGGCGACCAACAGGACTTGGTCGGGCGCCTGAAACTACTTTGGATGGGCTTCTAAAATCTAGACTGCTGAATCTAGTGCATGGTTTTGCACGGAATTTTTTTCTAATATGGGTTTTATGCTATTTAAAGGATTATAATGCTAGATTAGGATAACAAAAGGAGTCCTAGACGTGTTCAACAGGTTGAAAGAGTCCTAGGGTGAGAGAAAAAGCTTTCTCTTGTAACTTCTGATTCATAGTGGATTGTTCGCTTTGTGCTGTGATTTTTTACATGTGAAGGGTTTTTCCACGTAAAATCAAATTGCCTTCTATCGTGTATTGATTTGTTTAATCATTGTGATTATCTCATTTGATATTTCTCACTTCGTTGTGGGGTCGGTCTCTTTGCTTTCCCAAAAAGTGGGTGTGGGGCATGTGTGTAAAAAAAAAATTATTCACTTGGCTATTCTTTTTTCGTAACAAACCACCAAGGTGAACCTTCCAGAGTCAACGCTTCAACCATGCCCATGATTTAAATATCCAACAAAATCAATAAGGCAGTGGCCCGGGATCATAAAAATAATGAAAAATAAGAACAAAAAAAAATAGACTTTCAAGAAAATAATGGTTATTCCTTTCTCAAACCCACGTTGTAAATAGCAGGCAAGCCCTTTTATTTATCATCTTAGGTTTAAAAAAAAAAAAAAAAAAACCCCACCTTGAGTAAAATTGGATGAAACTATGTGATAACTATTACAGTAGGCTATTGACTATAGAAAAAGCCTTTCTACCCTCAGTTTATTTAAATGAGAGAGAGAGAGAGAGAGAGAGAGAGAGAGAGAGCATCTGTTAATTCATCAAGTGATTTTTTATAATTTGCATGTGTTCGTTACTCTATACTATATACAATGTGAGTAACATTTCGTCAATTTTACATAATTATTTTACATAGATGGAGAACATTTAATATTGAATGGATATGGAAAAACATTTTGAATGAAGGGGTATTCTGAGAGCTAAATTGCAGTTGATTAGATTTCTCTCGCACAAAGCCAAGAAACAATTTACATTATATTTACATTATATCCCCCAAAAGCAAGTAGCAATGGATACTTTTACCCTTATAATTAGTTTTAAGATCAACTAAAACAAAAGAGTTGTATTAAAAGAAATGATGGATAATCCACCAATGAACCGTTCCCCTATATTTTTCTCTCTACCATCTCACTCTCTATGTAGGTTGCTAGTCTCGTGTGTAGCCTACACAAAAAGGGTATATTATTCAAGTAACCTGTCAGGTATAGGTTGTATGCAACCCTCCATAAAAAAAAAATTATGCATCCACTTTTGTGCATCTGTTGCATCGGTTTATGTTAGGACCTGCGCTTAAAAATAAAGTAGATCAAATATTTGAGTGGGTCACAATGTAAGAAAGCACCTACCGTTAAAACCACGTATACCCTAGTCTACTTTTCTATAAGTGTGTGAATCTTTTCCTCTGGCTCTCTCCTTGATTCTCTCGTTTCTTTCTTTCCATCACATGTTATACTCTAATTAAATTTGACACTATTAATAATCATTTGTTGGCCAACACTAATAATTATTAACTTCTAGCCCACCATTCGGCTCACATAGGTGGACAACCAGAGTAGAGAAAGAGAGAGAGAAGTAAAAAGAAAATGAGGTGCTTCAAAGCACCATATTTTAACTTCAATATTTACAATGCCAACCTTGAGGTCGAGTGACAAAGCTACTTACAACTTGGAAAGCTTAAGGTTAGCAATTGTTTAATCATAATTTATATATGAGCTTAAGGTTAGCAATTGTATTTAAATATATGAGCTTGATAGAAAATCTTATCTTCCGAGGATTCACCTATGTTCCAGCCATGTGAAATGGTACGTGCAACATACATGCAATTGATGCGACATACATGCAATTGAAAACGAGTTGTCCAGTTTATGTCTTCAACTTCAGATGTGTGGTTAACAAAAAATTAGACTAAAGTTACGTACTAACTAGTGTATGGCTTTTCATGTATCGGGATGGTTAGAATTGAAGCGAATATAATTCTACCAACAAATGTCTGGAAATGCATAATGGATTTGATTTTGGCGATTGTGGCTTATCTACCGTGGATTGCAGGATTCAGATGATTTGATTTTAGTTATCTAGATGCTAGGTAGCACCACCCTTATAAAGCATCGTACGCATGGGAGTCGGGGAGATGATACGGTCACGTCGCAGGACGCGGATTTCTTGCGAAAGCCTTTCCCAGGATGTTCCAAGGCTGGGATGCTTAGTTGGGGCCACTGTGATGTTTGTGAGAAATCCACCTCGTTCATCCATTCTTTAAGATCATTTTAGGATATGTGACAAAAAAATGAAGCTGATCCAAAACTCAATTAGGCCAAGCAAACAAGGGGATCCAATGATAATCGGTTTTGTATCAAGCTTATTTGTATGGCCACAAAAGTTTTGTATCAAGCTTATTTTTTGGTATTTTCACTTCATCACAGTCATCCTAGTCCAATATAATCAGTTTGGATGACATATAAACATCAAGGTAGAGCTTAGGAAGGTTTCAACAGTAGGCATTTCTTTACCCACCATTTCCTCTCGTGTCACCCGCTTGAGTTTTGTATCAGCCTCATTTTCCTGTCCCACTTCTTAAAATGATCTAATAAAATGGATGGATAGGGTGGATTTCTCACAAACATCATGGTAACTTCATGCGAAAGGCATTGCAGGAAATCCACGTCCCACATGGCATGCGGCATCGTGAAGAAACAATTTGGTCCATCCATTAGTGGTCCTCGGATGGATGGTTAATGTTAAAAAATAAGTCCCTATTACATAAGTATATGCATTACTTTTCTACCATTTACCTTGTTGCTTCTTTGGTCATTAGCTATTTTTATTTGTATCGTCGCCTTGATGGCCACATATTCAATGGATATCAATGACTACTAGAAATATAAGATATCGGTGTTAGGACCCACTTTCTCAACGGATACGATTGGTACATCACGCCGCCATGTGGACTGCAAATAAATGGCTTTACCATATGGATTGTTCCAGCTCTACCAGATCTTTTCTTCAGTAAAATGTGCACAATCAAATCTCAACCGCCCAAATAGCAAAATTCATAATTCAAGAACCCTTAAATTAAAAGCTTATAGACTCATTTGAAATGCTAACCCAAATATGAAGGAAACATAAAAAACAATTATATCATAAATTTAATGATAAGTATTAGATTTTGCTATTGGAAACTTTGTGCCTCTCATTATTTTATTTTCACTGTCTATTTTAAAGTCATTAAATGAATTGTTAGGATTGCTTGATCAATGTAATTAAAGAGATCATTTTAAGGCATGCCCCAAAAAATAAGCAGATCAAAGGTGTATTAAGTAGTAGGGATTGAACTTTTACAGTTGAAAATATCCCAGGGCCTACCATGATGTTTATTTACTGTCCAACCTGTTCATTAGGTCACCTGCACCTGTATAAAGGGAAAACATAAACATCAGCTTGATCCAAAACTTATATATGCCCCCTAAGAAGTTTTCAACGGTTAGAATTTAATTCTCACTTCTTCATGTGGTGTAGTCTTGTTGAGCCTTTGATCTGCCTCCTTTTTGGAGTCATGCCCTAAAATGATCTGTAAAAGTAGATGGACAGCATGGATAAAACATATAGATCACAGTAGGCCCCACAGAACCCCTGACATGACGGTCAGTCTCTAGCTATGTCGTGGTGGGGGGCCAACTGTGGTATTTGTATCCCATCCAACTCTTCTACAATATGGTAGCCCCTTGATGACAATAGGATGCCTTTAAAATTAGGTAGATTATGAATCGAAAGGTTTTGGGTGAGATTTGGTTCATCCGATCGTTTAATTGACCTGATTTCGAGGCATTTCATTTTCATGGAAGGACTTCCTTGCTATTTGAATTGGATGTTATACAAACACTTTGTTGGACACACACAACTAATTGCCGGTGAATCAACAGCATCTTTAATTTGGTTGAGATACTCCATGGTAGAGAGTAGATCAAGCTTGGCCCTGTTCGAGCTAGGCTCGTTCAATTACCACCCTGGCTCGTGTTTAGCTTAGCTTGGCCTTTGAGCTGGACTAAAATGTTTGAGCGGGTTCAATTGAGCTTTTCGAGCCCAATTCGAGCAGAGTTTGAGCATGGAAAGAACAAAATTTTAATTAAGCCCAACGCAAAAGTCCAACCTAAGACTTTTTAAAATCGGCCCAAAGCCCATTTACACCCCTCTTGTCTTCACACGCGCGCACGAGTGGTCCTGTTAGATAAAGCCTCATCCCGTCAACTCGCGTAGTTATTTCTGCCAATCAGAAAGTGAAAAAAAGGTTTGTTGTGCCAAAACACGCTATCGTACCTCGTTTAGGTACCTACCTTCAAGGCTACAACCTATTGCCAGTGGGAAGGAGTTTCATGAGATCCACCCGGTTCATCAGGTACCATGCCTCAAATTCGCCCTGGAATTAAAAAATCAGGAGTATCCAAATGTCGGGAGGGGATTGCCTGTGACCCCGGGCACAGATATCTCTGTAGCCGGGGCTGTGTAGGGTCCACAGGGATGTCCGTGATAAATCCACTACGTCCATGTTATTTTAAAGACAAAATTAGATCAGTAAAATAAAAATCACAAATATTCAAAACTCAGATGGGCCACACCAACAAAACAGTGAAAACACCACCATCCACCATTGAAACCTTCCTGGAGCTGACCATGATGTTTATATGCCATCCAAACCGTTCACAGAATTATTAACACTCACATATAATGTAAGAAAAAAATATCATCCTCATTCCAAATATTGTCACCGCTGAGTGTCCAAGACCCACTGTTTCGTGTGGTATGGCCCACCTGAGTTTTGGATCTGCAATATTTTTAGAATCCTGTCCTAAATTGGTCTTCCAAAACAGATAGACGGAGTGGATTTGTCACGGACATCTCTTTGAACCCTACACAGTCCCGGTAACAGAGATGACCAATCCACTCCCCCAAAAGCCAGGCAGGGCATTCCATAGGAAACAGTTGGGATGTGAAGTTCACCATTAGATTTATGTAGGGCCACCCTGGTCCAATCCATTATTCCGAATTTTTAAAATAATAAGAAAAAATTCGGGTGGGTCATATATATATATGATGGACGGGGTAGTTTTAAATTTTTATGCCCGTTTTATCGTTTCCACGGGAATCGGATTGCGTGCGGAGCAGGGAATCGGATGGCGTGCGGAGTAACTCCGCAACGAAGTAAACTCAGTTGGGCCCACCTAGAATGTATGTGATTTATCTATTCCGTCCATATGTTTTTCTAGCTCATTTTAGTGGTTGAGCCCAAAATTTAAGTATATCCAAATCTCAAGTAGACCACGCCACGGGAAACAGTGGGAATAATGATTTCCACCATTGAAACCTTCCCAGGCCCTACAGTGATGTTAATTTATCATCCAACCTGTTCATAAGATCACATGGATATGGATGAAGGGAAAACACAAATATCAGCTTGATCCAAGACTTCTTTGTCCTCCGAGAATTTTTCAATGTCAGACATGCAGTTCACACTTCTCTTGTGGTGTGGTCCACGTTAGATTTTGATATGCTTCAGTTTTTGGCACCATACCTAAAATTTTATATTAAGATGGATGGACGAAGTGGATAGCCTGCGGAGTTACTCTGTACACAATCCACTTCCGTTTCCACATGTGCGGATTTACTGCCAAAGCCCTGCGGAGGAAGTTCCTACCCGGTGAACAAGGTGGGGCCCAAAGTGATTTTTTTTTTATAAATCCACCCCGTTTAACCGTTTGGGGAGCTCATTTTAGACAGCAAAACAAAAATGAACCGAATCCAATACTCAAGTGGGCCTCACTAAAGTAAAAGGTGGGTAGGTAAATTACTACCGTTGAAACCTCCCTGGGTCCACTAGTGATGTTTATATGACATCCACACTGTTCATAACGTCACTACTACTGGGATGAACCGGAAACACAAATATTATCCAGATTCGAAATGGCTCCACAAATATTTCAACTGTCGACGTTCAATCCTCACGTTTTCAGCCCACTTGAGTCTTGGATCTGGTTCATTTTTGTTCTCGTGTCCTAAAATGATCTCCCAAAATGGATGGACAAGGTGGATTTATCAAAAAAATCACCGTGGGCCCTACCTTGGTTACCAGCGTAAGAACTTCCTGTGCGCGCACGATTTCTGCTTTCCTACTCTGGTAACGAAGGTAGGGCCCACGGTGATGTTTTTGGATAAATCCACCTTGTTAATCCGTTTTGGCGGATCATTTTAGGACATGAGAACAAAAAATGTACGGGATACAAGACTCAAGAGGGCTGAAAACGTGAGGATTGAACGACTACAGTTGAAATATTTGTGGAGCCACAGAAGTTTCACATCATGATAATATTTGTGTTTCAAGTTCATCCTAGTATTAGTGATGTTATGTCGTATAAACATCACTGTCGACCCAGGGAGGTTTCAACGGTACTAATTTCCCTACCCACCTTTTCCTTTAGTGACGCCCACTTGAGTCTTCGATTCTGTTCATTTTTGTTCTCGTGTCCTAAAATTAGCTCCCAAAATAGATAGACGGGGTAGATTTATCAAAAACCATCACTGTGGGCCCCACTTTGGTTCCTAGCACAGGAACTTCCTGCCGCGCCCTTCCTGCGCAAGGCTTTCGCAGGAACTGTGGGCCCTACTCTTGCAGGAAAGACATGGCAGGGGCATTTGGACGCGGATTAGCTACTGACAGGTTGAGTAGCCATCTCGCTACTGAAGTGATGTCACCAACTTCTGTGGCCCCCATTGTGATGTATGTGTTGTATCCACACCGTCCATCCAGTTGGAGAGTTCATTTTAGGGCGTGAGCCAAATGATAAGTCAGATCCAAAGCTCAAGTGGATCTCACCGAAGAAAACAGTGGGGATTGATCTCCTACCATTAAAAACTTCTTGGGGCTACGGAAGTTTTCGATCAAGCTGATATTTTTGTTTTCACTTCTTCCATGTCTGTGTGAACTTATGAACAGGTTGGATCTCAAACAAACATCATGGTGGGCCCTAGGAAGGTTTCAACGATTGTGTCACTGTCCCCACTGTTTTCTTTGGTAGGATCCACGTGAGCTTTGGATCTGCCTCAATCATTGTCTCACGCCCTAAAATAATCTCTTCAAATGGATGGACGGTGTAGATAAAAAACATACATCACGGTGGGGCCCACATAAGTTAGTGACGTCACTTCAGTAGTGAGATGGCTACTCAACCTGTCAGTAGCTAATCCGCATCCGGGGCATTTCGATCTTTTTACATCAACTTATGAAAATTCCCGAAACCCCTTTCTCTTCTTCCTTCAATCTCCTTCCCAAGCAGAAACCGAAGACCATGGTAAAAGCATACACTCAGGAGTACGTATACAAGCACCCCTGGGAGCGGGTAACCTCCGCATCCTGGCGCAAGTTCACCGACCCGGCTAACGTGCGCACCCTCTCCCACATCCTCGAGGTTGACACCCTGAACCGCCAGCTCGATCCGCAGACCGGCCGGCTCTACACCACGCGCTCCATCACGGTCCATGCCCCCGACCCGTGGTTCGTCCGGAAGATCGTGGGCGAGGACATCTGCCGCTGCGTCGAGTCGTCCGTCATTGACGCCCGGGCCCGGTCGATGGAGATCACGACCCGCAATGTCAGCCTCCGTAACCTCCTCGAGGTGGAGGAGAAGTCCTGGTATGGACCCCACCCGGGGAACCCTAGCGAATGGACTGCGTTCCGGCAGCAGACGAGCATCCGGTGCAAGCCGCTGTCAGCACTGGCGTCGATGGCGGAGAAGGTGGAGCAGCGCTGCGCGGAGCGGTTCCTGCAGAACAGCGTTAAAGGCAGGGAGGTCATGGAGAGGATCTGTAAGTATCTCGAGGCCGAATCCAGTGGAATTACAATCTAGGGTTCTTGAATTAGGGCTTTCATGAGAATCTGTTATATCTTTCTTCTTCAATTCAATTGTTAGATTTTCTTTTTATGTTTGCTTGAAATGATTGGAATTGATCATTAGAAAAGAGATAGAATTGAAGAGAGAGGGAAACAATACACAATTTTGATCTGATAATAAATGTCATTTGATTGTGTGTTGTGGATTTTTTTTTTCTCTTATTGAAATGAAGCTTCTAATGATCTGAGGCATAGGATTAGATTGTGTAATCCTTGTGATGAATCCAACAGTTGAGATTGTCTCGCTTTCTTGATGTGGTCTGTAAGGTCACCAAATTGATAAAGGGACTTTTTCTAAGTTAATGGTGGAGATGGGCAGGTGTTGCTAGGCATATCGGTATCATATAGCTGACCACCAATATGGCCCCATACCACCGCTCTATCGGGCTGTTTCGGCTGATACAGCTGTATTGTTCATAGGCGACACCGGGTGATACGAACTTGTTTTCGATGATAAATTAGATCTTGTGAGCAATTGATAAGATAGACAGCAGTGCTGAAGGCTTCCAACCAAAACTGGGAGGGAACTGGCTATGAAAGATTAAGGTGAAGCCGTTCTCAATGACATGTATGTGCTTGCGTTTAACGCTACCATTTAGAGCCAACGTGTGTGGGCACGAAGAACTGAAGTAAATGCCGTTACCAGCCTTGGAAGAAGGAACCAATGAAATCTTCGGCCCTACACATTGAATATAACAGATTCAAGCACCAAAAATATTCTACCTGACATTTTAAAGAGAGAAAATTGAAGCAGAGCATCCGATCCATGTGCTATGGGAAATATCCACATAAAGCTCGAGTAATCATCAGCCAGTAATAAATAGTACCTAGATCCAGAAACAAGATTCATGTAGTCACCCCAATCAGTTGTGAGGCTTAGATGATGATGATGATGATCCAAACATGGATAAATTGGGAAAGGTCTCCATAAATCTGTATACACCCATTCAAAGTGAAGCATGATCTGGGAAGTTGCTCCATTGATTTGGGAAGTTGCTCCATTGGGTACGAATAATCATATTGTATAACTAGTATTGTTGCAGATTTGACATAACACAATTGGAGTGAACGGACTAGATTAAGACGGATGAGGGCCTACTGCTCTCAAGGAGGTGGGCCACCGCATTGACCATTATGTTGGAAACCCCCACCTCCACCATTTCCATTGAAGCTGCCACGTCCACCACAACCACGACCAGTGTTGTTGGTGGCAAGCAGTTGTCAGGTGAGCATCAGTAGTTGTGGATTTATGATACTGTTGCAGCCAGAGTTCTCAATTATTAAGAAGGGAGTTTAGGGCAACAATTGAAGGGATGTGTGGATGTGTGGTGAACGAGGTGCCAAAAGACTCATACTTGGGGTCCAAGGTCACTGTTCGCTTCCCCAAGTGTAGGGTTGCGATGTAGTAATAAACTCGGTAAGACCGAGGTCGATCCACAAGGACTTGTGTAGGAATTCACAAACACATCCAATAGTGTCTATTGAGAGCTAACAACCAGATTTTGTATGAAGTTGATGTGAGTAACAATTTTAAACTAATTTGAAGGTAATCAATTATAAAAAGGCACTAGGGTTTCAAGGATCCACTTGTAGCAATCCTTGATGTTCAATCCGCTGTGGTTTCTCACCTTCTCAACTAGAATCGATATTAAGATCTATCTAGCCGGATGATAGAGCTGTTAAACCAGACAATTTGTCATATGTAAGTCCAATGCATATGATTCACTCAATGTAAGCTAGGCTGAGCATGCTCAATTGCATAGGTCAGTCCCAATTCCAATATGCTTAGATCACAATCATAACCATCCTCAAGTCCTGTCACAAGACAAGGCTAGATTACAATTTGAACTTGATTCAAGTCACATGCATAGTCTCCTACATAATTCAGAAAATCAGAAAAGTAGAACTTTGGTAGGAAGTCCCCACATGAAGATCATAGTACTAGAGCGTACTCCAATTCCTCGGATCATACAAGTCTAGACTAATACAAAGCAGTTAAGAACTTAAGTAATTCTCCCGAACATCCATGAGTCATCATAAGACTAAGAAGAACTACTTAAAACTTGTATAAACTTCAAACCATTGTTCATAAACATGAGTTCCAAACTTAAAACCAACTTAGAACGAATTGAAACATCTTAGATCCACTACAAGCTTCACCTCTTATCCCTAGCTAAGTGGTTTAGCTGCTCATAATCCAAGGAAACATGAAACAACTTAAGAAAAGCATAAAACAGTAAAAACAAACTAGAAGGAGTTGTGGAACTCCGAAATCCACTTCCGCCGCCTCCAACCTTGCTTAAACTCTTCTAAGATACCTTAGGAACGATCCCTAAGTATCCTTTTATAGTGGGGAGGCTCCGCAACTTCAGAAGATTTGAGAATTTGCGTAACACTTACGTAGTGCGGAGAGAAAATCGGACTGAAAATAGAAAGTCCTGATTTTTCATGTGGCCGACTGGTCGGACGACCGGTCTGAGTAACTGGCCGACCAGTCACGACCGGTCGTGCCTCACTGGAAAAATAGTCCAGCAGCTTCTGGATTTAGAAGTTCTTCTGGCCGACCGGTCACGACCAGTCGGACTGTGTTATGCCTATGTCCAGAGAGTTCAGCCTATATGGGAAGCTGGCCGACCGGTCGCACGACCGGTCTGACCTTCCTGGCCGACCGGTCAGGACCGGTCTTGGCCTGTTTCTGGTTCAGTTTCTTCTTTCTTTCTTCTTTTCTTCTTTCCTTGCTTCCTTCTTTCTTTGGTCCTCCTTCGATCTTCATTCAAATAGTTCCAAATAAGCTCTTTTCATCTTCAATTAGGCGGAGTCCACTCTTAATCCTACAATCACAAAACATGCATTCAATTAGTCTTTAAATCATAAAAATCTCGCACAATGAGTGATGAATTGGGGTTAGAATATGCACAATTAAGAGCTCAACAAGGTCACTGACCACATGAAGAAACAAGATCAGAATCAGTAATAGGGAGTTCAATCATTGCCAGTGAATCAACAACATCCTTGATTTGGTTGAGATACTCCATGGTGGAGAGTAGAGCTGTACACGAGTCAAGCTTGGCCCTGTTCGAGCTAGGCTCGTTCAATGACCACCCTGGCTCGCGTTCAGCTTGGCTCGGCCTTCGAGCTGGCTCGACTGAGCTTTCGAGCCCAATTCGAGCTGAGTTTGAGCCTAGAAAAAACAAAATTTTAATTAAGCCCAGCCTAAAGGTCTGACCTGAAACTTTTTAAAATCGGGCCCAGTTATTTAATCAACAGCTACAAAGCCAAACTTAGGTATTGTAATGTCAATCTGGGTTTCATTTTATATATCAGGACTGACCTTTTAGTTTGCTTTTCGCTTGAACAATTGAGGTGTCTTCTTTTATATGATGTTTGATTTGTCAACCTTATGACTGTAGTTCTCTGTAATGCTGTGTTTATTATATATAAATTTTATTATGATGGACAAACTGAAGATCATAGATTTTCTGTTAGTAGATCTAGTTGCATTAAGCTTCTTCTTCTTCTTCTTTTTCTTTTTCTTTTTCTTTTTTTTTTTAAAGAAGAAGAAGAAGAAGAAAAGAAAATGAAAAAGAAAAACAGAATAAGATCAAAAAGCTGATTAAATAACTGGTCATGGTGGTAATTTCATTTTGAAGGCCTTGGGATCTTTTAACCAACGCTGGATTACGTGCACATGCCCTTCTAGCCCATGTTGCTGCACATACCAACCTCAAACATGAGTGCATCAGGTGGGGCTCTTTGGGTGGATAACCTGGTCCAAAAATCAGGCTGGTGATTCATCGGATGGGCACAAATGTTTGGGAGCAGTGGTTGGTGAAAGAAACTTGCCATTGACCACATCTATGCATGATTGCTGGTCTGCCCTGATTTTCAGGTCAGGTCAGGTCATTAAGATGGTGGACCCACTTGCTGGACGGGCCAAATGTTCCATACATGTGCCAAGTTGGCATGTCGACAGAGGTGCATGTTACTTAGGGAAACTTTATTTATGTATTCATTGCAGAGGTGATAAATGCATTTTTTTTTTGTTCAAACTGCACAGGAACTTTGAATCCAAATCCATTAAAAGTGTATTCTATGAAACCAAAAAGATTGAAGAGTTCAATACAGCTCCATATAACATGTTTGGAAGATCAGTTGGAACAATCTGTTGTAATTCATTTATTTTCATCAATTCTGTTGTTACCGAAACACGATATTGGTCATTTAAACTTTGCATCTTGTCCGTGGGAAGCCTTCATTACTTACATTGCCTCTGTGTTTCCAGTATTTATCATGCTATCAGGAATAAAACCATTTCAACCATTATTTACATTTGCAGGTACCAAGATTGCCTGATGGGAGGTGTTGGCTAGACTAGGGATTGAAATGGAGTGGACATAATTTTTTAGTAGTTGAAACATACAAAAATAAGCAGGAAATAATTACATATTATTATTATTATTTTAGCTGAGTTGGAAATGCTAAAAATTTGTAGCATGAAAATTTGATAGAAGTTTTAGGAAATATTGAAATTAATTCAATAGGATATTGCTTAAATTGTATTTAAATGAGATGATGGAATGAAAGGTGCTACTCACAGGGCAGCAATCTCACTAGTCATTGTAATCAAGTGAAATAGTAGAGGTAAAACTGTTTGTAGCGCATGATCAACCTATCTATTATCATGTATCAGTGTCAATTCCAAAAATTAAAATTGGTATCATATATTCATATTGGCTGATATGGCCAAATCATATTTGCGTTGGCAGTACCAATACTCGGTATGGGGTTAAATGTGCTGGGGTAAAAAGGTTGTGTATCACCCCATATTGTCAGATATAGGCGGTATCAGTCACAGCCAGTACACCTATAAGGGGCTGTTCTTCGTTAGTTCACGTTTTCTCCCTTTTTTGTACACTTCTTTATTTCAAGTGTAAAGGAAGGTAAAGAACTCGATTTTTAATATATGTAGGACTATTTTGGATATATAAAAAAAAGATCTGACCATATTTTGCCAAATGGAATTACTGAAGTGGATAAGATCTCAGTTGATAGTCATGTTTATTATTGAGCTCTTAATTGTGCATATTCTAACCCCAATTCATCACTCATTATGCACGGTTTACATGTTTAAAGGACTACTCTAATGCATGATTTGTGATTGTAGGAATAAGATGGAGATTTCACTGATTCAAGGCTAAATTGAGCACTTTATATACATTGAAGATCACAGAACCAAGTGCAAAAAGGATGGAAGGAAGAAGCAAAGGAGAAAAGAAGAGAAAGCAGAAGAATGTACTGAAGACTGGTCGTACGACCGGTCGTTCAAAGCCCAAGACCGATTGTCCGACTGGTCTGACTACAAAGCAGAAGATTCCACAATGTAAAACCTCACTGGACTAGTTGAGACTGGTCGTACGACCGGTCATGCATCACTCAGACCGGTTATGCGACCAGTCGTGCGTTCAACAGGAAATACTGCACTCGCTGGACAGTTTTTCAGACAAGACCGACCGGTCGTGATTGGTCGGCCAGGCCAGTACGACCGGTCGTACCTGCGTAAACAGCAAAGTTACTAAATTGGGCTCCGATTTTCTCTGCGCAAGTGCGTACTTTTACGCGAAATCTGGAAGTTTCTTACGCAATGGACACCTCCAAGCTATAAAAGGACTTCTTCCCTTCATACCAGAGCATGCTAGGACGTGGGGATTGCTTGGGAGACGGATTCTACTTCAAGTTTTCTTAGTTTTCTTCCTGTTTTAGTAGTGTTTTATGTTTTTGAGGCTTCTAGTTCAAGGATGTTAGAGATGAACTAAAACCTCTTAGCTAGGGCTAAGAGGTGAAGCTTTTGATTTGTTTTTGATGGATTGATGCAACCTATGTTTCCTTTTATGTTTTAATTGAAGAATTTTAGTTCAATATGAGTTTGAATCAAGTACTAGTTTGGTTTTACTTTGATCTCTTAATGACTCCGGGCTCATGTGATTCTTAGTGATTCTAAGCTTGGTAGCTTACCTTCTGAGAATTGTTTATGCTTGTGTAGTTCATTGATCTATCATCGACTCCGGGCATGGTAGATCCTTTCATTGCCTTGTGTACAATGGCCTGATTTTCATGTGGGAACTCACTCACCTAAAGTTCTTATCTTTTGTAGTAATCTGAAATAACTGTTTGTTGATTGATTTTGATTTAATTAGAGTTCTAATCATTAGTTGTAATCAAGTCTAGTGACAGGATTTGATGAAAGCTATGGTTGTGAATCTCAATTAGATTGGAAAGAGGCTTGGCCTACACAATTGAGTGTGTCCCAAGGCCTAAGCATTGTTATGGGAATCAAATCAATGAATAAGCACTTGTTTTGAATAATTGCTGGTTAAACCGCTCTATATTCCGATCGGATAGAGATATGAATTCGATTCCGTTTGAGTTATGAGAGACCTAGTTGTATTGATGCATTGAAACTTATCAAAAGTGGATCCTTCGCGCTTTAGTGCCTTTTTAGATTGAAATTACCTTACACATTCACTGTTTAAACCCAAATTGCTATTTTCCAACTTTAGTTCTTAATAGGATCTTAATTACTAATTATTTTAGACAAATTCTGAAAATACCCTTTCATAAATCTCTATGGGAACGATACTCGGTCTTTCCGAATTATTACTACTTCGCAACCCTACACTTGGAGAGTGAACATTTATAATAACAATAATAGCAATTAGAATTGTTCATATTAAACCAAGTAAATTACAATTTTTAAACAGTAAAACAGCATGCTCACACAAACACAAGCTTTTGGGGCACTACCTCCGTAATGGGTTTGGATGAAGTTGAGATAACAGGCATACAATTAATTGTACTAATATACTTTTCATTATATTGAATTCCCGATATTTGTGATTGTAGTTGTAGATATTTTAATTTTGGATAATCTATGGTCATTCCTATTATGCTTGGTTAAAATATGTAACAAAATCCCATTATGCTAATTATAGAAAAAATTGATGATAAACCAAAGAATTTCTAATTTCCGTAAGCTTTACACCAAAATTGAGGTGATTTACAGAGTAAGCTTTTAGAAAGTTAGGCTGAGAACCAACGTTCTTACCAAAGAATAGTCCAACATGCCATTGGATAAAAATACAAATAAATGATAGATTTTTTTACTGTGAATTTTTCATTTCTTCGACACTTCACCACATTTTTTTATTAAAGAAAATCACGTTGATAAGGTCCAGTACATCCCATATTGTATCATTTTGGGGACTGGTTGATATGCCCTCAGATAACTAATATTCAGAACCTTGATCATTGTTAGCACAATACTAATATATGAGGATGCAACTGAGTGGGTATCTAAAATTCTTTGTAGGTAATTTCTATGAACAAAAATCCAACCATGTTATCATCTTCCCACCTAGAATTTGCCTCATTTTTAGGCTCCTGAGTCCTGACGTATGCTGGTCTGGTAAAGAGGATGGAAGGCGTCGAAAAACGTACATCACCATGGCCCCGTTTACATGAGATCATA